>CP034379.1:0-432500 GCA_003955835.1 Exophiala lecanii-corni | reverse complement strand
AATCTCTGAAGCCTCGGACTCCAATAGTGAAGTATTAGTCCTGGTGAAAAACCTTCCCTTCCGTATCAATGTGAGGCAATTCATGTCTAGGGAGCTTTAGCATTGTATCGGGGTGTTGTGCGCAGGATTCTTTTTCCTAGAGTCACGTGCTGTGCAGGTTCTGTACAGGGGCCAAGCCTTGAGTAGATATAGATTCATGAGGCTCTCTAGCATAGACACAACAAGCAACAAGAAGGTTTTGTTCGAAGAGGTTCACGCGACAGTAGAGGTTCAGGTTCTAGGTTCTCAGGTTTTACAGGTTCAGGATTCTCATAGGAGGATCTCTCAATTCAGGTCATTCGATTGCACAAGTCAGGTTCGTTGGTGTTGTTGTGTTGTTGGTTGTTGACATCTCCTGGCTAGCACAGGACTTCCTTGCACTTAGACTTCTCGAGTTCCTTCCTGCTGGACAGGCGGAGAGTGCCGATCCCATTTCTCTCAGTTGCAGCATGAGTGGAGTTAAGGAAGCTGTGATTTAGGTTCAATGCACGGCTCGCCTTCATGATTGAGCCGGTATTTCTTTTCGACGAGATGTGGCGCTATCTCTATCGTCTGTGAAAATGTTCGGCCTCTAGACCTTCTCTCCACACGCGAACAATACCATCGCCCTGTCAAAGGTACTGCAGTCGCTCAGCGGCTCAGATAAATTCCCCTTGACGAGAACGAGGCCAGCCCTTTTGCCAGCAGCAACCACTCCACGATCCGTGAAACCAAATCTCTTTTTAGGAGCCGCCGTAGCAGTATTCAATGCCTCCACAAAACTCATGCCACAGAGATTAACGTACATTTCTAGCTCCATCCAAATTCTAGGTCCGATTCCCTCACCCGCCAGCCCAGCCATTGCGTCTGTGCCTGCCAGGATATCAAGACCTTCTTGCTTCAAATTGGTCACTGCCTGGACAGCATACTCAAACTTGGCTTCTGGAGCATTCCAACCCACCGACTCCCGCATATTTTGATTCGTCAGTTCGACCACCAAGCCCTTCTGCTTGGCGATATCTGCAAACCTTTCTCTCCGGTCTTGTTCTGCTGCTCTTAAGGAAGCTAATAGGATTAAGGTCGGGATAGTAAATGCCTTCGTTACCTTTTCAAGATCGATAAGTTCTTGAGGCGGGCTTTGGTCCACGAGAGTATGCGTCAGGCCATCGGCTCCGGCATTGAGAACAATCTAGGTCGACTCTAAACTATTAGCGTAGGGTACCACAAGTAAACCCTCTATATGGGCTGCCTCTGTGAGCACTATCTGTAGCTCCAGTGTAGCAGAGGGCAAGGATCTGGTTGGTACTGCGAAAGAGCAGTAGTTTTCTTGGAAAATGTTAATGTAATTCGCTCTTTTAGCCTTCGTCGTTTTTATGTACTCTAGCGTTGTACGAACGGGGAAAGACTTATCCACTCGAAATCACTAACGGACTCGGGAATAGCTGAACATCCCAAGGCATGAGTCGTGAGGATCCCTTAGTATGTCGATAACGAGTCACCCCTCTCACTTGAGCAGGCTGACAAGAGGGTACTGCAGATTAGCAAAAGCCGTGGAATGTGCGCCTTCTAGCACTGGGCAACCGAAGAATAAGTAAGTTGCCGCGTATGACCGGCTTATATTGTGGGTCGTAAGAAGCTTTGTGTTCGAAAGTAAGGTGGAGCAGCAGATCAGAGACCTCCATGTATCAAAGTCGGACATTAAAGAAGCAAGAATCAAGTTTTAACAGGCAACACTCATTGGCCCAGGACCTTTTCACAGCCGCCGCGAAGATGAGAGATTATTCCAATATCCGAGACTTCAACTCCATGCCCTCGGTGAACGGCATGACAGGGAAGCAGCTGTACCGTAGCCGCAAATGGACTCGCAAGTAGCCTGCAGCAGGAGTGCACGGGTTTGATTTACCGTGATTGATCTGCTCGGAGACGATATACCTTTAGGCCTGCCAAATCACTTGGGCAAGATCGACGTCGACCAGGTTAAGTTTTCCAGACATCCCGCTGCCCTCAGTGATTCATTTCCCTATCATTCGACGGTCGACCAAATTGGCCTACATCGCTAAATCCAAGGGCTGTTACAAATCTTTCAGCTTTATTGGAACTCTGGTCGCCTACGCTCTCGGAATATCATGTTCAAATGGGACCTTCGCCACGCCAATCAACATTCTCACCGAGATAAACAATGACCTTGGTAGTACATCTGTGCCTTCCGAGACGCAGCTCCCAACTCATTTTTCAAAAGGACCGAGCCCCAATTACTGGTGGATTAATCTTGTCTGGATATTGAGTTCTTGCGTGCTGTATGCGATAGGAGGTCGTTTTTCAGACATCCTGGGTCGTCATTCTTGTACCCTCGTACCAAGCATTCCGTGGAACAGAGTTAGGTTTTCTATCCTTGAGTGTACCCATATAGTACTGCCCATTGACTCGCTATAGGACATATATAACGACATCTTTCCACCACTAAAGCAACCAAACTTGTAGTCCTTTCTGCTACTCCGGCTTTGGTTTTTTTCTGCTTCTATAGAAGGGTCAAAGAATGTGTCCCCAACAGCACAATACCAAAAGCCGAGCGGATTGACCAACGATACAACTAAGATTCAATGCTGCTGTCGCGTCTGACAGAACAACACCGCTCGGTAGCTTCGTCGGAAGTGCTGCAGCAGGCCATTCTGACAGGTTCGCACATTCCGGGTCTCTGAGTCTGGCACAGTGTTTATTGTACGTTTCCATGCCGTCGCCAGCAGAAGGAAAAGAGAGGATAAGATACTCCGGCAATAAAATAAGACTTATACTGATACTGTCCAGGTTTACATGGCCTTTCGAGTCGAAGCGGGCGACGGCCCACAAATTGTCGTCCTAAGTGCCTACGCGGATAAGATCGCAATAGTGCGAAGCTCAATTTCCCTGAGACGGCTGTAGAAGTGAATATTTCTTGATTTATCTCTCAGGCCCTTATTGACACAACTAGTCGGCTCTTGACTATTATCCTTGTTTCGAGCCCATTGCCTTACTAGAAAATAAAATGTCATGCAGGATGTGATCAGAACGAAGCTGAACAGAACCTTGGGTACTGCATCATTAACCATTTGAACATGATCGCTCTAACTCGCTAATACTGTCTAGACTCGTTGACGCCAGATCTTAGCGACGAAGCAGCGGACCGCTTTCATGAGACGTTAGGCGAAAAGCACGGTGCGCCTGATAATTACCGCTATTAAGTGACCAAGCTAACATTGTTTTTTGTGTTCAGAATGGCAAGAACTGATCTTGAAACCATTTTCTTATCACACGGTAGAAAGCACTTCTAGCAGCATGTTCTTTGGTCAAGAAGTCGGCCATAATGAGGAATGGCTCCAGATTTCCATCCAATACACTATGAATGTCTTCTATTCTGCCCGTGTTCTCCGCAGCTACAGCCCTTTCATCCGTGGGATTATTCACTGGTTTATTCCCGACTGTAGCAAGGTCCGGGATGCGAGAGATAGAAGTCGGCAAGTCAGTACCCCACTCTTCAGGAAACAGATCGCAGAGCGTAAGGCCAGGGGAGTCGTCCCAACGACCAAAGTATGCTCAATGTTTTCCTGGGTGGAAGAAGTGGTGGAAACAAGGCAGACCACAGTACGTATTCAAGATGTCATGTTGGTGCTATCTCTTGCATCCGTCCATTCGACGACCGAAACGCTGAGTTTTGTGCTGCTGGACTTGATGGAACACACAGATGTCATCCAAAGATTGAGGGAGGAGATTTTCGGGGCGATAAAGAAAGAAGGCGGCTGGAAAAAGAGCGCCTTGTCGCAAATGAACCTGCTGGATTCGGTGATGAACGAGAGTCAGAGACTACGTCCAATTACCAACAGTATAGGTAACCGCGAGACACTGAGCTGGCTCAAATGACCATTGCAGGCTAACAGAAGGATTCTCAGTCGCCATGGAGCGTAGGCTTCGGGCCCCATCACCCTTTCCTCGGTAATCACACTCCCGCAAGGCTCCCATATGTTTGTCGACACTGAAATGCACTTCTCCTGAAATCTGCGAAAAGCCATATGAATTTTTCGCTGACCGCTTCGTCGAAAAGCGTGGTACTGATGAAAAGGCAACGGCGAATGGCAGTTCGTCAGGATATCGCCAGAGCAAATGGGCTTCGGACATGGACTACATGCATGCCCGGGAAGATTCTTCGTGGGTGATGAGCTCAAAGTTCTCCCGGCGCAAATTGCTGCTGGGGTACGATTGGAAATTCAAAGAGGATGGAAGGCTGCCAGACGGAATTTCAGGACACTCGACATGTGTCCCACCCGCGCAGAAGGTCATGTATAGGCGAAGAGCGAACGACGATGTACGGGGTTAACACCTGAAAAGCACCTGCACACGTCAAATTGGTTAGCCTTGGATGAGGCCCCAGAGTAGGCCAAGTTTCTGAATGATAGTATTCTACACTGCGGCTGGTCTAGAGCTTGACGGATGGCCTAGAGGTGGCTCCTGGTGTCAAAGTTGCTCTTGAAAGTGCGAACCATGTCCGATAGTTTTCCATCGCGGAGCGTCAGGCACGCCGATCCAGTCGATGACACAAATACTATAAACCACACGGCAAAGTTCGATACATAGGGAAATAGTAAGGTGTCAATATAGTAGTATATGGTGATTATGTTTTCTTCTGCACTATTCAAACTATTTGTCAAATCATTTCGACCTACGGAGTTCGCCTTTTGGAATTCATGTTTTCTAGTTAACTAGCTATACAGAGGTATGAAATAAGGAGCGAGATCTAATATCTGGTCCAGTTTTACTGATGATTGCTCAAGTATTCGTGGTGCGTCAAGGTACGGCTTTCTTGAAAAGGCTATTATGACTTTTTTTCATCGCATATGGGAAGTTCTGATGCTTAATCGCGCTGTCGACACGGCTTTTTATTGTCTTTTGGTCTATGCTGAGCCCGAAGGAGCAATCCGCGGCCGCTGAAAGCACGGAATGTCAACACCCGAACGAATAGAGTCCCTCGACAGTCTCAATCCGGACGGCAGGCCTCAGTGCCGTCACCCACGATGGCACAACCACAGGAACAGCTGACGCAACAGCGAATGGTGACAGCTCCACCACAGACACGTCCATCGCCGTTGGAACTAGAGTCTCAAATGCAACAATCACCACTATCTCTAGAAATCATAGCCACATCTTGTTCGCAGCACAGGATTTCTAGTCCAGGCCAAAGAAGTAGCACTCCAGGATCCTTACTGAGTCAAAATCCTATCATTCGCTTATGTGGGAGTCAAGGCAAGCTGAACGGCAAGGACGCAGGCAAATTGCGATACTTTGGACCGACTTCGAGTCTACATCTTACAGAGAGTGTGCAGCGATGTCTCAAAAGGCAGAAATTTTGCCGAAGACGTGCCGTGGCCATACAACTATACCTCTTGGACCTATATTGGAAGTATCAGCATACCGTTCTGCAAATCATTCACAAAGCAGCTTTTCTCGCCGGCATGGAAGTTGGACATGGTCCATACTTTAGCGTGTTCTGCTATTATGTATACTGGCTTCTGGTGCCCGTGCTTCCGCGAGCCCGGAAGTTCGGCCTATGGCCGTGATGCCGACGACGATTCGGAAGAAAGACCAATTCCTCTGAGAGAAGCGGAGGAAGCATTGGAGGCCGAACTAAGCAACCCAGGCATCACAACCGTGCAGTCACTGATGCTTCTAAGCATTATGGACTGTTCCTAGTCGAATGACTCGAAGGGGTGGATGCGATCTGGTCTAGTCAACACCGTTGTCCCCTTCTGAACCTGAGCTCATAGTGAGATAGGAAACGCTTGTCGACTGGCTTTTGACCTTAATCTGTATCAAAATTGGTCCGATTTGCATTTTGCTGTAACCGTTATGCTTCCCACTTGTCAGTAAATCCTAATAGGTCTAACACCGTTGCGGATTACGATCTTAACACCAAGTCCTATAATCGTGTAGGTTAATGCGCAGGGTAGCTATTAATGAAAATAATTGTTAGGACTTAAATCGAAGATTAATTTACTTAACGGTCTATTGTTAATAGTATTCTATCTGAGTAATCTCTTTTTTTCACGTGTATAATCGATTTCGTTGAAATATCGTACTTCGCCGATCACCCACTCCGGATGCCCCACGGCACCGCTAAGCTCTTTCAGAGATTTCTCCTCTAGCTGTGAATACGTGCTTCTGAATATGTCTGAGCCTTGTAGTAGTCGAGGGATATTTTGGCGAATCGAGTACATTACCATTTCACTCCAACCATGCTCATGAACGTAGACATCTTCTAGCTCCCGGATATCACTGCCACGATTTGCTGCACCAGCGGGCTTAGAAACCCCGACGAGCGTAGGGAAAACGGAGATGCAGCTCATGTTTAGTGTGTGCTCTTTACACATTGACCCAATTCCATTGTCGATGGGCTCGTTCCATGGCAACATGCTTTGGCGATAGAGGATCTTTTCGGCACCTCGCAGTGAGATAGCGTATGCGGTTAGACATGAAAGCCAAGCCGATTTGAAATAGATTCGGGTTGGTGGTCGCTATCCTCGCCATCCTCCCAAAGCTTCATATTCGGCATCTCCCACTCCAGGCGAGCATCTGGTGGAAGAACCGTCAAATCCTGTGGGACGACGAAATATCTGTCGATGTTATGTTCTGGTAATGCGGCACAGTGTCCAAGTGAGATAATGTCCCAATCGTCTCCGTATGGACTCGATGAATCTTGTGATGATTCGGTCAAGAATAGGGCAGCATTGCTAGCTTGGCGCATTTGCTGTCTAAATGTCACATCCCAGTCTGCGTCGTCTTCGAAGATCAAGGCTGATTGCACATTAGTGCGGATGATTTCTTGCATAACGTTCAAATGAGCACGCCAGCAACCGGTCGTGCCCTGGTCTTGATCAAAATCCTATGGGAATCGGCATTAACGGTGGTTATCGGCTCCTGCATGCTCGATTAAATCTTACCATAGGAAGAACTTTTGAACTAACATCCGCCCCAGAAACACCATTCTGAAATTCGAAAGACATACCGGAAAGTCGTGCTTGTAGTGTGAAAGCATCCCTCCTGTCACTTCTCTCCGGTAAAGAGATAGTGAAGATTTTCTCAAATCCTAATGTCGCGTTAAAAACGTCGTTGTTTGTCATGGCAAACGAAACATGGTGGCCTGAGGAAGTTCGCCAATTATTGGTACAGGCTTCACCATACTCTGTTCCTGATGCTACGCCTCTCGCATCGAGGCTGCCTGATATGCGGAACTGGGGACCGAATGCCTTCCGGGAGTAGAAACAGAGTAGTAATGTTACCAAAGCAGCGGTTAGTGTGAATCGTGCATGCATGACGTGGAATTGTTGTGGTTGCACATATGCTCAGCGCAATAGAAAAGTCCTTACCATCCGCATCGACAGCGTGGCAGTCAACCGTTTCAATCATCGCTATATTTATAGTCCCTGGCGCTCGGTTGGAAAGCTACCGCCGAATCGTCCACTGCCAGGAAAACGGCTGTTGGTCCAAGCGCAATGCCAATAGCACAACGAACTGGGATCTGTGCGCATTCTTGTTTAGAACCTTGACCACTGGGAGGACAACACGCTCTCCAAGATCTGATAGTTGATTTCTTATCCTTAAGGTTATCGCCGCCGAATTGGTCAATCTCCCAACCTCCTGCAATCATAACGTGAGGGCAAAATCTCGAGGTGGTATGATCCTGCGGAGACAACCAATCACTCGTAACAGATGTGCAGATGTGCGGTTTTCAATACGAAGAGATCAATCGAAGGCTACTCGGAGCTGCGATTTCCACCCGTCGAACTCACAGCAGACGTCTCGATGCACCGAAATTATGCACAAAACACCAGAAAGAAGTCGGCCATTTCGAACCGTGAGGGTGTGAATCTGTCGAGAGACAGGTTTGTATAGCGAACTGACTTCCATATACAGCCGGAAACACATACAACCTGTGTGCCCTTGGACAAGTTTTGGATACGGGCATAAAGATGGACGAAGTGGCGATCTGATGGCTTCACAACTTGATGTCTTCAGGTTAGCTTAAGCATAGTATGTTAGCGTACCACGATTGCCATGATATCATCCAAGATAACTGCCATACAACGTTGCTTTTCCTGCCTACAATTTCAACGATATGTGCAAGCCAGTGGTGCCATCCAGAGGTAGCCACAATTTGTTTCGTTTCAGCATTACAGGGAAATGTGTAGCACAAAGCAGATATCGTATGATCGAAGGAATTGTCATATTGAACATGTAGCAACCCGTCGGATGGTATAGCGTCCAGCTTTGATCCTTGATCCTTGCTCATGAACCATGCAAATCATCAGCACATGAATACATTACTCAGCCTCACATTGACATGAACAACGCCGTGCTCCAGGATATCCCATACGGACTGACCAAAATTAACAGCATTTACTGCCCTTTGCATCTGGCGTTCCAGAAGGTGTGAAGTCAATCTTGACACCACCGGTAGGGGCCTGAGCTGCATCACCACTGTCTAACGCTTTGCTGGAGACGATACGGTAGATTTCTAGAGAAAGTGAGCATAAGGAGGGCACTAAATGCAGTCCACCTACCAGTCAAAATGTTTTGGAAGGCCAATTCGACATTGCTAGCATCGAGGGCAGAAGTCTCGATGAAGGAAAGATTGTTCTCGCCTACACTTGTGTCAACTTATCGTGATACGTCGTCTTTTTGAGTGGCTGCTCTAACTGGCAAATTGTTTGGCTTCTTCCGTAGGAACCGCCCGCAAGTGACGCAGATCGCTTTTATTTCCTACCAGCATAATGACAATGTTGGCATCCGCATGATCACGGAGTTCTTTCAACCATCGCGTGACATTGTCATAAGTCTGATGCTTGCTGATATCGTAGACGAGAAGAGCTCCCACAGCACCTCTATAATAGGCGGATGTAATGGCTCGATAGCGTTCCTGCCCGGCTGTGTCCCAAATCTGTGCTTTGATCGTCTTGGTGTCCACCTGGATGGATCTGGTTGCGAATTCGACGCCGATGGTAGATTTGGAATCGAGGTTGAATTCGTTGCGGGTGAACCTGCTTAGAAGATTGGACTTGCCAACGCCGCTGTCTCCAATGAGAACAACTAATGGATGATACGGTCAGTAACGTTTGATAAAGAGACGACTTCTGTCGGCGCAATGAAATTCACAATGGACCAGTTTGTCGCGTAGCAGTAGCAAGGCTGGTTTAACCGACCTTTGAAGAGGAAATCGTATTCGTCACCCATGACTGCTTAAAGTTGGGAGAAGTACGCAGTTCGTAGATGGATCAGGGAGAGGGGGCCTGCAGCGGGCTAACAAAGACTTGCTGGCCGGTGGGTTAATGTAACAGGACGTGAGAGAAAGAAGCGCAACCAAGTGCTTCGTACATTCGTAGCCTTGGAATTGGGAGCGAGAAAGGCTGTGTAAGACGATGAGATGCTTCTGGTCTGAGAGCGTGATGCCTGGCAAGTCTTCCGGGAGGCCGCAATATCGCAGCGATAGAAGTTCAACCCTGTCCCTAACAAAGCGAAGGCTTGGCGGAGGCTAGACCTTTTTAGGACTAGGTCACAGCCTTTCCACCTTCCCCAACAATGACACACCCAGTCTTGCTATCTTGCTGAAAGAGGTCATTGTTGCAAGTAACATACCAGAGGTCCCTGTGCGAGCTACTGTTAGCATGTTCTAGAATCTGCAAGACTGGACACATCGCAAGAGTGCACACTTCGGTGACGACGGAAGTGACGACAATGCCACTGGAACAATTTCATGCCAAAGCTTGGACTTCTTTGATTGCCTCAATGCTTTCTGCTTGGGAAAGTATTGGCAGTTGTGCTCGACACGATGGCTGACACACCCACACATGCAAGCGAGGATGAACTCTATAAGGTTGAGAGAATCCTTGCGGAGCGTAGCATTCTCGGGAACCGAGCGTATCTTGTCAAGTGGGAAGGTTATCCCGATGAAGAATGTACGTGGGAGCCAAAGGAGAGCTTCTCGGAGCCGCAAACGATTATCGATTGGGAAAAGCAGCGAGATAAGGGTGATTTCTTGGACGAGGAGGAGGTCGAAGCCGTCGAGCGTCGGATGGGTGACTTTTTAGCACGACAAAGTCTTTCATCTGCAGCTAATGCTGGGGTTCAACCGCCGACGTTGGAATTGCAACAAAAGCATGTGCAGCCAACAAATTTGCTCGATTTTTCCATGGATTCTCAGTCCGACCCCGAGTCGGATGACATGCCCACAACAAAACCACCTATACGATCGTCACGACGCAAGCATCCAGCCGAATCCACCACCCCAGCTCCAACGCGCGAAAGAGAACAACACTAGTCAGTTCACCGTCCACTTCAGATGATTCAGACAGTAGAGAATGGCTCAATCCGAACCGTTCATCTCGGCCAGGAAAGGGCGGACGCTTGAATCGAGCCAGACCTGGCTCAAACTCAAACTCGACATTCTCTAATTCCTCAGATAAGACGGAGCTTCCGGCTACAACGAAATCTCCACAGATGCAGAAGCCGCAAGGCATGAAGCCAGTCACTAAGTCAAACCTTCGACCAGAGCCCGCGCCCGAAGCGCAATCAAAGCAGCGACCGCCATCTAGCCATGACCAAAACCTCCCGACAACACAGCCAGCGCGAGACAAAGGCGTGAGAGAAGATCGGACCGAGCACTCTGTTCTCCAAAAAGACTTGACAGAAGTGTCAAGCGATTTGAGGCGTAACACCGAGCCTTCAGAAATCGACGACCGGGAGAAGCATCGGGGCAAATATCCTCCGCTATGATTGAGACCGTTGCAAAAGAGAGAGGAAATGAACATCTAAGTCTTTTTATTCCATACGACGAGGCTGATGATAATGTGACCTCTTCCGGTGATGGCGACGGCGCGAATCTCTTAGCAGAGGTTGACAGGCCTGCAAGAGTTGCTTCCAGTGCTCCGGACCCGGTAGCATTGCAGTCTGTAACAGGTGCATTTATCCAAGTTGCACCAACTCCACACATGGCCCAGATCCCAGATGATCGACCAACATCCACATCCTCGACTACATTGAGCAAAGAAAACCTTTTCCATGAGAAGGCTGCGGCCCAGGCCTCGGAACTTTCAGTGAACAGCACCAGATTGGTCACAGAGCAGTCAGAGGATGCTTCCTTCAAAACCGTGTTGCCAACCTCACAATATACAGATACACCAAGGTCCATCTATGAGGACAAGTCCGGAAATTCCGTAGTGAGCAGATATATGCAATATGCACCTACCGGGCCACTTACATCGTCTGCACACGGGTTAGTGAAGACCACGCAAGGTCGCATATTCAATCCTCGAGAAGAGATACTGGTGCAGTTGTATTTTGGCGACAACTTTGTTGGCGACGTTAAAATTCTAGCTTTCCCTCCCTGGCTCAAGACTAAAATTATGAGCCTGAAAACAGCAGATTCTAGGCTGGAAATACATTTCGGTGCCAAAAGTTTCAAAGCCATCGACGAATTTAGTGGCTTTGCTGGCCTCCTTCATCCTCGAATTGCTGCTACAGGAACCATCGTTACTTATGAAGATACGAAGGCCTCAATGGAAAGCCTAATCCAGCATTTGAATACCTATGATGTCTGTGCAACATGGGTGTTTCCCGACCACAATGAGACCTTGGTTTTGGTCTTGTATTCTTGTCGAGCGGCGAGCTGGAGAAACTTCGGCCAGCTATCCTGTGTCACATCTGAGCAGCATCTTCATATTGTTGTTCGAAATAGCTACCGCCACTTGGATCACCAGTCTCATGAGCAGACATATGGTAATCAAGACATCCGTTCTCCTCAGACCTACTACCCGCAACAAATTCTACCAAGTGCATCAGGGGCACCACGGAATTCGGGAACAAATGCGACCCAAGGAGATGCATATGGAGCCCGAGCAAGTTTGATGAACAGAAATCGCCGAGATTCCACGACGGGAGCGCCACAAGAGACCGCTCCTCGGCCGAGACGGCAGAGCATGAGTACCCCAGACAAAACCCGACCTCCGATGATGCGGACGAACAGCTTGTCTACCGAAGCTTCTCGTAGCAGGCCTGATGGATCAAATTCGATTGCTTCAGGTTACCACCACTCTACGCATGATATAGAGAGCGACTCTGTATCGAAAATGCCATTCACAAAGTCCAAATCAGTCACAGTTGAGGATCAAAGTCCCTCACATACGCGAACAGTGTACAAGCCACTTACATTTAGGGACTTTGAACGTATCAGCACTCTCGGACCACGATTCCCTGGCGATCGCAAGAAGCCCAAGGTTTTCATCGCTTTTGCAGACACAAATCCTCACGAAGCACAGCTGGTCAAGCAATGGCTGGGGCAATATATCAGTACTCGGTCCATTTACGACAACAGAGTGAAAGAGGAATGGAACGAGTTTCTTGATAGTCTTGATAGTCGTGGCCAATTCTTGTCAATCGTCCTGTTTCACTCTGCAGTCACGAGCTACATCAATTGCAGTAAACTTGGATCCTTTCTAAGGTCAGATCATTTTGTTTGCTACAACCTTTCTTTCCAGGGGCCAGAAAAACTTGAAGCTGAAGGTAGGATCTCAATCTCACGAATATTTCCACGTGGTTCTGTCCTTTGCGTTACAGAGGGCTGCATGGTGCGATACCCTAGAGAAACACTCATGGCACTTCGCTGGTTCGCCAACGGCGCCGTGGGCAAAGGCGGAAATTGGAAACTAATTTTGAGACCGAAAATTATAGACTGGCTGCTTCATCGTCAAGGATGCACCACCGGCGTTGAGCAGAAGATGCTGACAGGAATGCTTGATGTCATTCTTCCACTTACCACAAAGCCATACATCAAAGTTTTGTGTGATGAAGACACAGATGTAGATTCTGTGGACGAATTTTCTTGCGCTGAAAACGAAGCGGTGATGATTGAGATGCCCCTGCTGCCGCGGTATACGGCAATCGCCGACTCAAAATTGGAGGGATCAGAAGCTGCAATGAGAGCAAGGGACAAGCTGGTCTCAGAATATTTTCTTGGGTGGGCGGCGGTTGAAGCGCCCAATTATCGACGCTTCACTATGATTGACGACCAAATGACGAACAAAACGGAGCCGTTCTCGGGGCATGTCAACATCCTCGATCCATTGAAGTTTATCCGCATCTACGTCCCAGACGAAGCAAGCACGTAGATGGCGGCAAAGAACTAAAGCTCCCGTCTCTTGCTGTACAATTCTGTGCTTCAACGGAGACATGCACAGTGATTTGAGATTAGCGTGAAGCGGATGCATTATTTGCGATGGTCACCTTAGTATCACATCTTCAGCGCCAACGCACCTTGTTGAGCATGCACAAGGTCGCGAGAGCCCAATTTTCTGGTTCAGTATATCGACCTGGGCCCGGCGGAGACTAGACACTTACCTGACACATCGTGCATGAATGCGGCCTGGGTTTGTCTCTGTTCCTCTAATGACGAATATACTCAGAAATCGTCTAGGCAAAGGGGCTGTTTAATCTTAACATTAATAGCATTTAAGATTCTAATTGATACTGGGAATTCCGTTCGATCAAACTCTTGTAATAGTCGCAAAGTACTTCCGGCTTTGGGACAATGCGCCATTCCATGCGGGTGAGAAATTCAAGCTCTAACAGCGCCAGCTCTTTCATACTAACACCTCCAACCCTTGCGTACGTCTTGTTAGTCCAGAAGGAATCGCTCAACCCTTTGCTCGCCACAGTAGCACTCGTAATAAGAAAACGATGAACAGTCAGGCTCGAGATGGTGAAGGCGGGGTACAAGGCGCAAAGACGGTCTATGTAGTAAACCATGCTAAGAAGAATGGGTGGGGATAGTGTAGCATGAGTCGTGAGTCGTTGAAGGTAATCGAGGACAGATATGCCAGGTGGGGCTCGGGAGTGAAAACGTGTCAAATGGCCATCTCGTAGGGGTATTGCATCATTATATCGAATCAATTCCATTAGCATAGAGGATATGAGAACCACCAGATCCCGTCCATTGCAATTTTCGTACATGATGGGCATCAGGCGTGGGGGAGGTGCATCTGGACGAGGCTTTTTGAGAGGAGCCTCGTCTTCTGAGTGGGTACCATTAAGCGCAGGAGAGGTGTCGGGCGCTGTGTCAATGGCTTGTCGTTTGGTCTGGGTCGGGACAGTCTCTTTCTTGAGAGGCTTGACACTTTCCGGCGAGGCAACCTTGTCTAACGATCTCTGCTGTTGTGGAGGCGGTGGGCTTAGAGGAGATTTGTTGAGTGGCGTCTGGTCCGCTTCGTTGATATGCAAGTTAGCGATAGTAGAAGTAGGAGTCTTGTTTGGTGCAGCGGACTGTGGATTTTCTGGTGGAGAGTACTGAGTTGAGGCGTCGACCATCTTCACTTTCGGTCGAGAATAATCAGTGTATCGATCGAGAGATCTTGTACTGAAAGTTCGGTGTAGCTTGTAGAGAGAGCCGTCCGAAGGCAGATAATACGTCTTATTCAGATCGTTCTGAGTTACGGCTGATCTTGCAGGTTTATTGCAGAAATCATACTGAGGTTGAGGTGGTGGTGGGATGTGGTATTGATGCGGAGAGTATGGCCGAACAAGGGCAGAATCAAGGCTCTTGGATGGAAGACTTGGGGAGGGAGATGTTGCTAGCATCTCGACCGTGTGTCTTCATTGGGATAGGGATGCTGAGTGTGTGAAGATAGTCGCCGCTCGTTGACAAACGACGAAGGCGAGGATCGGGATGCCACTGAGGAGCAGCTTCGAGTTCGCGTGCAAGTATGTAAAATCTCCAGGTGCGGTGCCTGTAGGTCGACTAGAGCGTGGTGCGAAGATGAATGCAGGCCTGCTCAAGACGTTATGGTGTGGCTAGTCGCGGGTAGTGGAGGGGGTTAAGGAGGGTGTTCAGACTTGGGTGAGGCTGATGTGATGGCGGTGGCGCGGTATGTGACAGCAGAAGAGAAGAACAGGTGAGAGGTCAGAGAGATACTTGGACGGATGGCAGGGCGCATGATAATCCACGGGAGGAATAGTAGGATAGGAATGATGCCTCGACGGTAGAAGTGTGAGTAGGCACAGAAGAAGTCAAAAGTGTACTTGATGCAAACTTGAACTGAGGAATCGGAGAAGCATCCCGCGCAAAAGGCCACGAGGAGAATTCATGGATTTGATTGGTAGGATTCCGCTGGGCGATCAAGGCGGCAAGAGCGGGCGGAAGTGTGACGGGCAGACGCTGGGCACCTGCTGGGTGTACTCCGTGACTGCGTACAAATTGTGGGTGGTGGGGTTGGCTGCCACTGCATCTCGCAAGGCTCAAATTGGAACAGTGTGATTCACGCGCAGGACTCACTGACGATCAGCCTGCATTTTGGATCAATTGGAAGCTGAGATAGGTATTATTGTTGGTCAATCACGGATGATCACAATCCTTTCTCCGTCAAAGAGTGCCCAATCGTAGAGGGAGTAGTAAATCAACCCAGATGCCTGGCTCGGAATAGGTTTCCTCGTGCGCCACTTTCGAAAACTCTCTGTGCGGGATTCGGAATCGGCCTTACTTTCATCCTGGGTCCTGTCGCTTTCACGTGATCTCTGCCTGAATACCGCCCCGAACCACGTATGTAGGCATGTAGGCAGGTAGGCAGGTAGGTATTCATGACTGACGTCTCCTTCACCCATCCACTCGTCTTCATCAACGACCCACTACTATCTAATGAAGCGCCAGATTCCTCTACAGTCGCTGCATGACCTTCAGAATGCACAGTCTGACGGCGCTCGGGTCGACGCCCTCAGGGCTATCAAACATGAGTTGACTGGTCACCTCTCTCGCAAAACCCTCTTCGTTAATGCTGGATTGATCCAGACACTCGCCCTCGTCCTCTCACCGGTGGGAGACTCAAAGGATGCTGAGTCTATTTATTTTCAGTCTGCTCAATTGATTACGGTTCTCGCCCACGGTACCACCCACCCATGATCATTTCATATTGCCTTTGCTTACAATCAAACCAGAAGGGCCATTCTTCCTGCGCCCACTTCTTGAGACCCCCATTCTACCACAACTTGTCGCCAGCCTCACTACTGCCACATCCTCAAAAACCACGTTGGCAATCCTCAAATGCTTGGTCAACATAGCCGATCACATTCCAAACCATTTAGCTGGTCTGCTGTACATCAGACCCCATATAAGATGCTTTGCACACATCATCGGACAAACCGATAATAGTGTGATTTCCCAGCAAGCCTGTGATCTCGTCTTGACATTGCTATGCAAGACAGTCACCAGTGAAAGCCATAAACGGGCTCTAGTGGAAGTTGGTGTCTTGTCAAGACTTTGCACGCGTCTCGCCTCTTTTGTCGTTGCAAATGGATTAGTACCTCCATGTCCTGAAACAGTTGAGGATGAGAACCTTGCTGCAGACACGATTCCGGATCCTGCTCCTCCATTTGCGCACATATCACCGGTGCTTGAGACTCTTTCACTCCTCATCGAGAAGTCTAAAACACGAGCTCGGGCATTTCTCAGTAACCCGAATATCAAAGCAGTCCTGCCCGATGAAAAGGACGATTTCTCGCCATCAGACATTCGACGTGGCCCTTGGGGTGCCTCCTATTTCTCAGGCGCCGCGGTCCCACGGAGTCGTGTTCATGGACCATTCGATCCCCTCCTCCCCTATGTTCCTATACCGGACAAATCTACAAAGGGGGTTCAGAACAGCTTTCCTGCTCTTGGCACAGTGCTTCCCATGCCGAAACGGCGAAGCTCCTTTATGCCATCATCATCCCCAAATCCTGAAGTCTCACAATTAACCTTCGGATCCCTTGATGCAGACGACGGAAACGAGAGCTCTGTTATACCCTTCCTGCTCTATCTAGTGCGTGAGTCTCGAGGCAAGCGTCGACTTTTGGCTAGCAAGCTGTTGGTGGTATTGTACAGTCTGGGGTTCGTAAAGCGTCATCGCAGATCAACGTTCGCATCGCTATTGGTTCCGCTATTGACCCGAATGTTGGAGCCTGACGCGAAACACGATCTATCCCATCAACAATCTAGGTCTTACCTGTGCAACGGGTTGCATTATACGAAAGCTGTTCCCGCGGTCCTTGCGTTACTTATAATTGACGACCAAGACATGCAGAAAGTGGCGGTCGACGGCAAAGCAATCACGAATCTCTCCTCCGCCCTGAAGTCGACTTTTGAAGCCCCTATGGAGCGGAAAGCTGCTCCTTGGCAACCTATTACGCAGCACAGTATGTCGACAGGCGCCATTACAGAGAACACAAGTGCGGACCTGGAAACAATCGAAATCCCCCTCACAGTTCGGCGGGAGATGGACTTCCGTGAAGGTTGTTTGCACGCGCTTGCCGCAATTGCACCATTTAAAGATTCATATCGAAACGAAATTTGTGCTCAGGGTGTCTTGGTTCATATCATGGCTGCTCTGGAACCCTTTAGTCCTGGCGGAGCTCCCCAGAAATAAGTGGCAATTCGCCAGCGGTTATTCTGGCAGCTTGTGGTGCTGTCCAAGTGTTGACACGCTCGGTACAGGCGTTGAGGACGAAATTAATCGAGGCTGAAGTAATTAAGCCAATTGTACGTCTAATGAGCTCCAACAATGCAGAAATCAGGATTGCGGCAACCATGGTCTTGACCAACCTCGCTATAGATTTCAGCCCTATGAAGGACGGCGTCGGTGAATCTACAATGGTCAAGAAACTATGCGAACAGGCACATTCGGCGAATGCAAGGCTCCGCTTGGAGTCTCTATGGGCTTTGAAACAGCTGGTTCTGAACGCAAGCAAAAAACTGAAGCAAGAAGTCGTTGACGAGCTCGGCTCAAGTTGGATTAAACTTCTGATAAAGACAGATCCGCACGACATTCCTGAAGGTGAGGTCATTGGCTTGGTAGAGCGTGAGTATCCTCCACTCAATGTCAATCGCCCATCGCCGGCACAAAGGATGTCGCAAGATGTTATCATGAGTGACGATTCAGAGGCTGAAGAAGATGATGCGGATGTCCCGTATGAGCGGGAAATGAGGAAAGTCCTGGATTCAGCACCAAACACACGGTTGAAGACGATATCGATATCCAGGCACAATTGCTAGATCTTCTGAGGAACCTCTTTTGTGGGGACAATGCATCTGAGCTGGTCAAATATGTATTCGAAGAAATGGGCCAAGAAGAATTTTTCAGCATTTTACTTGATCGATTGAGACCTCGAACCATCATTGGGCCTACCCGAAAAGAAAACTCCATTACCGCAGCGCCTAGCCTGATCGTCAACAAGGTACTCTACGTCTTGGTTCATATTGCAGCGTGCGAACCTCGCTGGAGGAACGCCCTCGCCTCTCATCATGCGTTGATGAAGCAGGTTCTCACATTCTTCAGCCACTCGGATCGCGAGATTCGAGCCATGTGCTGCTGGATTGCAACAAATTTGACGTATGAAGATGACGCTAGTAGTCGTTTATCTTGTCGACAACGAGCGCTGGAGCTACATAAAGTCGGGTTCGTCCCTCCACTTAAGAAGCTAGAGAGTGACCCAGATTTGAATGTGCGAGAAAGAGCTCATGCAGCTGTGCACTTGATTACCAAGTTGATAGCATCATAGCGATCGACCGGCCCCCTATGGACTTTCATCACAACCCGATCAATAACGAAGATCTTTATGACGGTGGTTTAGACAGTCTTCATTCTCTGCTTTGCTGAACTAAGGGAGATATAGCAGCTGCTACCAGGACCTGTGATGACGAGCTCTGATAAATTTGATATATGAACAGGATAAAGTAGCCCTAGTGTGCTCACGAGGTAAATACAGCTTGAATCCAGTAGGGAGCGACTATTTCTCGGTGGTATAAAAGTGGAAAGTTTGCCGCAGGCTTGGCAATCAAAATGTCGCATCTGTCCAATCAGAAGCGAAAAGCCCTGCTTTGTTTACAATTACCGAAGTGAGATGGTTGAAATTCACCCCCGCGTAACCAGAATCTGCCAGATACGCTCCGTCATGTATTTGATATTTTCTGGATAGAGCGGATATCAACAACTTGGAACATCCGACAAACCACCAACATGGCACCCACAAAGAGATTTCCTCGTGCGACTGTTCGAAAGATCTTGAAAGGCCATTCACGCAAGAATATCAGCAAGACCACAGAATCATTGGTCTATCTCGATTATTTGCTTTTCATAGAAGAGTAAGCTACCTCATTCAATGTCTGATTATCATAATAATAACAATCGCGTGAAGGCTCATGAGCAACGCGAGTCGAAAGGCGTTGGAGTGCGGCGAGAAGAACGTTGCGGCAAAAGACATCAGGAAGGTTACTATGGTATGGTCAACTTAAACAGATGTCAATACAGTAACTTACATGAGCCAGACGACTCTACGACGATTCAAAGGCTGATAGGGAAACTGTCAGCCTCTCCAGAAGGACATGTTATCTGATGGTCTTTGCCAGATTATCATCAATTCGGCCTGCTCAAGGTCTCCAATGCGTCCTAATTGTCTCGCACAATGATCGGGCTCAAGCATAAATCACTATTCCGCTATGGTACAGGGGCGAACGCTCAATCAAAATCCGCTACAGGATACTTTGCAAGGCTACGATCGCCATCATCGACCGTCTTGGGCAAGGAGACAAGGCCTTGTGCGATGGCCTCGCGCGTGAGGCTACCGTTCTGGCACAGGCCACACTCAACCAGGCTTCAGCAGGAGACTGTCATATAGCATGCGATGTAGAACTCAAAGGGCACAGCTATACGCACATTATGCTGATAAGCTGCATTATATTGGGTTTGAATGCTTGAGTTGTAGCTATGGGTTAGAAGCATATACTGGGATGGTCTAGGCCTCCTTTCTTGTCGGTGCGCTGTACTTGACGACTGGATTACCGCCAACGAGGTGTCCACAATCAAGACTTAGCCTGAGGGAAGGCGCGCCTCGGGCACAACGGACTAACCTTATGTGAGGCAGGCACAGCAGGTACTTTGGTTGTGGTAGTCGGTTGGTATTGAAATACAGTACCTACATAGGTAGATAAATACTCCGTACCTTGGGCAGGCAGGCACCTGGATGGTAGGTACCTGCCAACTAGCTCGTCGAGCCTTGGCACGCATCTCTGACTAATAAACCCCAGAGGCTGAAGCCCGCCTCGGAAAATGAACAATTTGTCCACGCGAGCATCAATTTCTCCATCTTTCAACTTCAATACGCACCTTGCATCTTCCTTACCACTAGTCCAACACAAACCTCAAGATTGTTATCACAATCGTCTACACTCCGTGATATAGTTAATTTCCTTCACAATATCCCGGCTTCCTTTACACCCTTGCCTTCCACCCGAGTGAAATCTCTCTGTCGATCTATATCATACATCGCCATGTCTTCCGCATCCACCGCTCCCATTGAATCCAAATCAGCGAAGAAACGCAAGGCCAAGGCAGAAGCCGCAGCCTCCACTGCGAGCGGTGCTGCCACCCCAACAGTTGAGGCCAACCCAACCGAACCTCATACCAATGGCAACGAGACACAAGGCGAGAGTAGCTACATCAGAGAGCTGACAAAGTACGTTGTTTTCGCGGAATATCAACACATCCAACACCACTGACTTCTGACCTTTTCCTCTAGGAACATCCGCAACATTCACAAAAAACTCGCTTCCTCTTCCAAAGCAGATGCCGTCATCGCTGAAAATCCAGGAGTCGCCCTTGATGATCTTGTTGCCCAGAAGAAATTGAATGCCGACCAGAAAGCCCAGATCCTAAAGAAGCCCGCTCTCCAGGCCCAAATCACACAACTCGAGGAACAACTCAATACCTTCAAATCTTTCGCACAGGACTTGGAGGATAAGACGGCCAAAGATCGATCAAAGCTGACTGAAGCTCATGAAGCAGAGCTCCTTGCTGCAAAAGAGAAGGCAGAGAAGGCAGCTCAAGACGCTACCGAGTCACAAGCAAAGGCTGTCGAAGATGGTCTCCGAGTCATCAGCCATTTCCTTCACGCTGCTGCGTCAAAGCGGCAATCTGAGGATGCAGATACCGAAGAAGGCCGTGCCTTTGAAGGTACACTTCTCTTGGTTTACCAAGGCAATGAGGCTTCACTCTCAACCCTGAAGAACCTTGTTAATGGGGCTGATGAGAAGGTTCCTGATGTGAATGGCGATCTCTTGGAAGTCACTTTCGCTCAAGTAAAGGAGTCTGCTCTTCGGTCAGCGCGAGATCTGGCCGAGCCTACTGAAGCCGAAATCGATCAAGTTCAGCCTGATGTGTCTCAGGTCCAGACAGACACGACTGTTGCCAATGCTGGCCTGACCGAATTGGATGATACTACCACCGTGCCCAGCACGCAAGACAGCGCCGAAGTGGAACCCGTGGTTGCGCCATTGCAATCATCTACTGGTGACGAAGCTGCCAACGCTGTCGCAGAAACATCTTGGGATCCACAGGCTTCCGTGGTAACAGAAAACAGTGCTAACAATGATGAATGGGTTAAAGTTCCTCGTGATCCCGCCGAGACTGAGACAGGTGTCGCTGCCACTCCCGCCGCCAATCACGGTACTACTAGCTGGGCTGAAGAAGCCGGTGCTGCTGCTGCTAGTGAGGAGAAGGCTGTGGCTGAAAATGATGGCTTTGAGCAAGTGAAGCGCGATCGAGGCCGTGGCCGAGGCGGTCGTGGACCCCGGGGAGACTTCAGAGGCGGTCGTGGTCGTGGCGGTGGCCGCGGGGGTGATGGACATCGTGGAGGCCGTGGAGGTCCGCCTCGAGGACGTGGTGGCCCACGCGGTGGCGGAAGCAATGGTACTGTGGCCGGTGATAAGAGCTAGGATCATCCTTCCTTCATTGAAGCAGGTGTGTCCGGGTCCTCAGGAGCTCCCGTATGACGACCTCGCCTTTCAACTACAACATCAAACCATTACCCACTTATCGACTTCACCCGTTCTTGTCAGCAGGAACTTTTGCTGTTGATTGGACTATTTACATCTCGCATTGACACCGGTCTCTTCCATCAGCGGCTACGGTATTTTCCACGCATTATGGAAGGATCAAAATTTGAGGCAAGATGATGACGAGCGCTCTTGTCTCCATTTCATAAAATGTACACCATTACGACCTTGATTTTCACAATACCACCTCATTTTCCGGGCGTCGAAAAAGCATCATATCGATCAAGAGTTGAGATACCAAGTACCAAAAGTTCAAGGGCATGTAGCAAGAGACACGGGGGAGCATTGCAGACGATGATGATTGGTCTATCTCCAGGAAAGCAGATCTCGTCTGCCTGTCGAGAACGGATAATGAAGACGAGAGTAAAGTAGCTTGAGAATGAAACCAAAGCTTAGGAGACCCTGCGCAGAGGTCTTTTAACTTTCAACCCTACTAAGGCAATTTCAAACGTATGCTGTACATATTTTTGTGACCCAAGTCTCCAAAGAGCTACTTTGAAAAGGTTCGAGGCTTGTAGTTGTCACCACCGAACATCAAGCCCATCGACATGACTTATTCCTCTGGCTCGTCTCTACCATAATCGTGCGACAAGTCCTGCACCCGGACAACACCACTACCCCAGCCCACAGCGGCCAATCCGGCAGCCCGGCGATTGGGATTCCAGTCGATGGCGGTCAGTGCCTGTTCCTCCTCGAAGATGATTTCTGTCGAGCCGACGACCTCCGGCCCGTCCTGGCCTCCTCCTGTCTTCAAAGCAGGCTTCTGGGCGTTGGTGGGTATGTGACCCACGTCGATCTCGACAGGGAGAAACCCTTCGGTGAAGCGCGATACTCCTTGACGGGTTGCTCCGTCGCTATATAGATTGTAGAGAGACGGTTGCTGGGCATTGTTTGAATCGTCTTTGGCGGCACTTGCAGCGGCGTCCGTTAAGGGAGATTGGCGCTCTGCGAGCTCTGTCTTGGAAAGTGGGCGCCACTCATAACTACATATCAGCTGCAGGTAGCCAGGGCTCCGCGCGAGGATCCTTTCCGCTTTGCGGTGGACTTCACCATGTCGGCACGGCTTAGAGGTAAGACTTTCCTAAGATAGTTCGTTGCATAGAGATCGCCTCTGGCGTTCCCGGCGAGAATGCATGGGTGCCAACGACTTGCAGCCAGGACGGTTGACGCACCGGTGTCTTCTGGTAGCCTTGCGACGCGTGTGCTCGTGTGGAAGGAGCGGAGGTTGTACGAGTTGATGACGCTGGAAGGTTCGGCTGTGGTATGCGAGGAGGCCGAGTCAGAGAGGGTCAAGAACCCGTGGATCAAAGGAGAGTAGACCAGCGAGGCTGGACGGGAGAATGACGACTTGTGAACGGAAACCGTGTCGGCGTCAGGGCTCCGGAGATCGGTGAGGATCAGCGTCCCGGTAGCAGATAGAGAGACAAGATAAGGCGCAAGGCTGGCTTGGGTTGACTGCGTGGAGCAAAGTGAAACTATGTAGGTTGTGTGCGTCCGTCGTGAGAAGTATGGTTGTGCGGGAGATGAGGTCAAGTCGTAAAGGTGAATTTCGCCTGTTGACGTGCCCAGCGCAAGGTCTGTTGGGCTGGCGAAGGTCAGGGTGGTGAAAATGCTTCCGTCAGAAGGCGAAATATCCCAGAGGAGTGATTGTGGTCGGAGGGGAACGACATGATCGACGGATTTGAACGGTATAGATATGGCAAGGACCCTGACATGGCCGTCGCTTGACAAGACCGCCAAGATGCCGTGGAACGGCGCATTGGATTCCCCTTGGACATCAGTTGTGGGAGGATCAGAATCCAATAATGGCCGCCATGCAAGCTGGCGGATATTGCCCCATTCAGTGGCAACAACCAAAGCAAGGCTGGGCCGGGTGTCCATATCGAGTGTGCGTACAGGTGAGACTGAACTATCCTTGGTTTCGAACCTCCAGAATTGGACTGCCGACGGATATGATGGTGATGGGTGGAAAGCAGGGGAATGTCTCATAACCCTGGGAATCATCTTGATTTGCTCTGGGTTACATCTTGTGGCTATTGCCAGGAATTGTGGTCCATCAATTGATGAAGGCGCCCAGGCGAGTGTTTGGATCTTTTCACTTAGATTCATAATCCAGCCTTCATGGTGGCGTGAGCCTGACGAGGCCTGGGGATGATAGGATCCGTGGTTCGAAGAAGGCTGGGTTTCTTTGACCCATGCGTGACCAAAGTCGAATGCACAATTGCCGCGAATATCGTACTTTTGTCGGTGCTTCTGCGGCCCAAGTACAACTGAATGTGATTGGGTTTGATTGCCCATATGTTTGATGATCTCTGACTCTTGAGACAAAGGCTCTGTGACTTGGCCTTGAACACATTTTGTAAAGATGGCCTCGTCCCGTGCGGCCAAGTCTTCCCTAGGGCCTTGATTTAAGACGGTGGCTTCGCCCATATCTCTGGCTGAAATCTTGGAAGTTCCTATCACCCCAAGCAGAGTGTGCCGACTTGGAAGTGTGATATCACGACCTTTCAACCACGTATCCCGAGCACTGAGGACTTCTGCCAGGTCTTCAACTTGACTTCCATAGGTCAAGGTGTAGTCTCTCGACCTGTCGACCTTGGCCACACCCCGGGATCGTATTTCCGTTTTGTTGACAGATGTCTGTAGCTTAGGGCGAGTCGCTTGTGATTTTTGTTGATTCAGCTCTCCCTCGGACATGGAAAATGCATCTTGAGTTGCATCATCCACGGACTGCACTGAAGCAGCATCGTCGAGTTCGTCTTGATCTGATATTGTTCCTATGCTTTCTTGCCCGGAGTCATCCATAGGGACATCTGATTCTTCCGAAGGACTGGAGCCCGATGATTGGGACTCTGTGCGTAGCACCTTGAGAGTCTCCTTGCTCCAACCATCATTGGCGTATCTGGGGTTTGCTTTGCGTGAGCGAGCGGAGCGGCGCGCTGGTGCGGGCATGTCTCAGACACAAAGATGTTTACGGTCCTAAGGCTTAGCCGCTATATGTTGAGAGTGAATCAAATGGTGATAATCAAGACGATTGATGCCTAGTGTCGGAGAATCTCAGGCCTTCCGTCGTGTCAAATTCGCACGCTCCCTTGTTCTGAGTGCTGAGTTTGAGAATTGCTCAAAAGAACATTGACGTTTTCAGTCATATGTGTGGAATTTTGCTTACCGAGCTGTAACGGATTAGACGAGCCATAAGGCATTTGTGACTTTCTCCTTGACAGTCTAAGGGATAGATTGTAGACTTCAGGTGGTTATTGGCCAGGTGCAACTTACAGCTTGATACATAAGTATTGAACGCTCTGCGTATTTAGTAGAGAAATCTTGTTGAGTCGTTTGAGTTTACAGACAATTATATTCTTCCCGAATCAAAAATAACAAGTCAGACGTAAAAGCTTGTCAACAGGGTAACGTCATTACAACGCCTAGTCGGGGGATTCTGCGCGAAAACAAGAAAAGCGTGATAATGGGATTTTCGTCTGACGGGTAGTGTATAGCTTCTTATTACGTTGGTTGGCACAGGAAAACCTCCCTCTCGACGTTAACGAGTAGCTAGTTGGCGGCGATGACCATCACAACAACAGATCAAAGGTGGCTAGTGATGTAGCACATGAAGTCTCTTTTCTGAGCCTCACGCAAGGACCCCGTATATCTCATGCTGATGACAGTATGATAAGTCGCTACTCGATGGGAAAACGTGCTGCGTAGAAGACTGTTTCACACGTCATGTAGCATCGAGGTACGTACTTGGTCCTAAAAAGCAGGAAGTCGAGCGGCTCCTACGCAAGTTACAGAGAGCAATCAGTCACCTTGTCAGTAGCAGCTTTCAGAAGGCATTATGATACCCTTGAATGAGTGCTAAGGCACAACATCCACGCTGTCCGTCCTGACCCGAGTCATGGCCATCTGCACGATGAGCCGTGCCGAAGTCTACAAGATAGAAACAGTGGGTTCAATGAATAAGATAAGAAGTTCCATGCACTCATAAACCAGATCCAACGCAATGTGACGAAAAGAGTAGTTGAATGATTTGCGATGATCTGCGCCAAGTGCATCTAACGGATCAACAAGTCGAAACCTCCGACCGACATGGCGTGCCTGGGCAGCGATGCAAGGCTTGAGAAAGTCGTTCAAGACTTTTCGTCCGCGCGTTCACTCCAATCAGCACAGAGCTTGTTGTCATTGCCATGTCCGTTGGTGCTTGAAAAGATCGAGCCCTGATTGGTAGCCTACTGTGGTCATGTCTTCTAAAAATGGTAAGACATACTGGCCCAGTCCGTGTTCCATCCCTAGTGGCTCCAACCTATTCTTTTCATTGGCCATGTCCTGCCAGCCCCCTGTGTTGACCACGGACATGATGTGCACCGCCCAGTCGGTTGTCAAATGGTTCTTGAAGCATGTCTCGCCCTCATAGAGAGATAGTTGTTTTCGAGGCTCTCTTTCTTCTCTTTTACCATCAACGTGGACTCCATTGACCTTCGTTTATTCACATTATACCTAGTCCCATCACCCTCCAAATTCAATGATGGCCCCAACGACTTTCCACGCTTGGATTCTAACGGCATGTTTACTGTTCTGCACTGTCAAAGCCGACTGGCGGGATGGTGGATATGGCAATTGGCGCAATGGAGATTATGATGGAGAGCGTCCACCATGGGCGAATGGATCAGGCAACGATGATGATAATAACAACAACGATGACAGCTATCGCGACCGTAGCGATCAAGCAAGTGCTTTCGGATCAGCAGCAAGTTTCGACCATGCCACTCGAATCTTGATTGCACACGCTGTTCTTGCTTCCTTGGTATGGGTTGTCTTTGTTCCGTGGCTGGCCATATTGCTTCGGCTCAACATCAAGAACCCCATTGTGTTGAAGCTGCACGCCATCGGACAAGTTCTAAGCTATGTCATTTACATTGCTGCTGCCGGCCTGGGCATTTGGCTCGCTCGTCAGTCTGCAGCTTACGGTATCTGGAATGACCCACACCCTCAACTTGGCCTTGCCATATTGGCCATCGCCTTCTTCCAGCCCATCTTTGGCGCTGTCCACCATCGCATCTACAAGAAGAGGGCAACTGCTCTTCAAAACGGACAGCCCACCAAGCCTCCCAGTCGAACAATCGCGGGACGAATCCATCTATGGGTCGGCCGGATTCTCATCGTTTTGGGCATCGTAAATGGTGGTCTGGGAATTAGGTTGGCCTCATACAGCCCGTTCCAGACGGATGCCACTTCTCGTAGAGCGGGAATTGTGTATGGTGTTGTTGCAGCAGTCATGTTCTTGCTGTACGTGGTTTTTGTCGTCATCTTCGAGGTCAAGCGGGCTCGATTTCAGGCCAAGGAACGAGAAGAACGCGAGAAGTCGTCGGCCACAAAGAATGGGTTACCGACATATGATGAAAGTGAGGAGTCGGTGGGACGAAACCTGCCGCGATATTCTTGAGATGGCTCGTCTTTATCGAAATGAGTATATATGCGATCACGTCAACATTAGCTAAAGCCAATGGCAGCAATTTGAGTTTCAATTGTCTTTGCGAGGTGTGGACCCGGTTGTTCATGACATTGATCTACCAGATGCCTGGAATCAGTGCGTATGGCACTCTTTGCTTTGTTCTTGTCCATTGTTGTCCATATCGACTGGACATATAGCAATCCAAACTAGGAATGGAACTTGTAATGAAATTGTAAATGAAGAAGGAGGCGGTCACGGCACCGAAAAAGGGCCTCCGGATGCCAAAGCATAACCTAAACATAAATAAAATCAGTTAGTCACGGACACCCTGCACAATGTTCTTTGAACCGCTCGGATAGCGTACCGGCTCGCCATAACGTGTATCCAGAATATGAAACATGCCGGACGATCGACCACAAGCCAATATCACAAATTTTGCCCTCGTTCTTGGGGTCATCCTTGAAGATCTTCCGCTGGACTTCACCGCCCGTCTCAATCAATATGCCCAAGACCAGTAAGGCTGCGCCGGCAAAGACGTTCCACGGTGACCATGTGGGGTTGTTCGAGGCCAAAGTGAAGGCGACAGAGTTGATGGAGTTGAAAACTGTGTTGAAAGCAGCGACTCCAACCGCAAAGGATGGGTAGATGGGCTCTTTGCAAGTGACCAGAATCCAAAACACATGCTTTGCAGCAGCCGCAACCGAGAATGCCCAGATTAGACTCTGGTATGGACCAAGGCCAGCCAGAGATAGCGGGAGATCGCCAACCGGAGGTGGCATGGTGGTAAGTCCGATTTTGTTAGCCACCAGTTTTGTCGGCGAGTACGTCAACAAATATCTCTGGAGAAATGGGTCCAGTAAACGAAGCCCAACGAACAAGGCTGTTCCAAGTGGTTTTCTGTCTGTCTCCCCCGGGCGATGGGATCGGATTTCGGAGCCATGTCTGAATATGGATGTGGAAAAGAAAGCAGTTGGGTCAAATGAATCCGACCAGGATAGTTGAATATGGTGGCATAAAGTCGTTCACCGTTGTTCGTACCGAGCAAAGATACCTACCTGAGATGCGTGTTCGGGGTTATAGCTTATAAGCTGTGGTCCGTGGGCACGGGGAACGGAGAACGGCGAAAACAGCCCCCGGTGTTGATTTCGTCCGCAGATATTACGGGGACCACTGAGCTCGGACGAACTGTTCTGCAAGTGCAGCTCCAGAGATGAATTCGAATGGCAAGTTAGGGGAGACACCTCATCCAAGTCATTATTGGTGATTGTCGGTGTTGAGAATAACCGATAGGCATCTGCACGTGATTCGGTCGATCGACACTGAAATGTAGAAGATCACGTGACCATAGAAGCTATTTTGTCTGTCGAGAGTCAGATATCGGTGTCCGGCGTCCGCACTCGACCTTGAATACACTTCTATTCGTAACCCCAATCTCAGGTGACAGTGTCAGGACGGTGCCTGAAACATCTGTGTCCCGGAAAAGTCGATACAGTTGCTCAAAGTCAGACGAACCCTCCTCTTGGACCATGTCTAAATCCGACTTTGATGTGAGCCTAGGGATTTCAAACACCCACGTCCTCGTCACGGGTTCCAGTGGTGCAATTGGCGCTGTTGTCGTGCAGGCCTTCCTCGCAGCTGGGGCGGTCGTTTCGGGACTTGACAAGGTTGAATCATTGTTGGAGAATCCCAGGTTTCATTCCATTCTTGTTGACATCACCGATGAGGCGGGGTTAGCCAAGGCATTCGACGCTGCACGACAGAAATTCGGCACAGTGTCTACATTGATTGCTGCCGCCGGCGTCGATCTGAGTTATGCGCCCAGATACTCTTTGGTGGATATGTCTCTACAGGATTGGAGAAAAGTGATGGATGTGAACGTGGACGGAACATTTCTGACATGCCGCGAGTGGCTACGGGGGATTTCACAGTCTGGTGGGCAGGACAAAAACTTGTCGGCTGTTATATTTGGGAGCGAGGCTGGTCGATTTGGAGTAGCAACGTGTGCACCTTATGCAGCGTCCAAGGCAGCGATACAGGTGGGGTTGGTCCAGTCTCTGGCTCGGGATGGTGTGAGCATCCACCCTCTGATACGGGTGAATGCGATTGCTCCTGGACCAGTAAACACACCACAATATATCAAAGAATGCGCCGAGGACAAACAGGCGCTGTGGAGAGAGGCAGAGGCAACGGTGGCCCTTCGAAAGCCTGTCACGATGGAGTCGGTTGCCAGAGCATGCCTGTTCTTGGCAAGCGACAACTTCTCAGGAAACATCACAGGGCAATTGATTCCAATTGATAGTGGAAAGCAAGGGAACCTTTTCTGGCTCCCCGGAGGAAACGCGGCATGATTAGTAACCAGATTTTGGTTTGGAGTCGGTGGCGAGCAAGCCTCGATCGCAGAAGAGAAGGAAAGCAGTGAAGGACTCAAGGGAGGCCAGGAGAGTAGAAGCCAGAAATACCTCAAGTACAATAGACATGTCTATACGCTAGGTGGTACGTTGGTGAGTAGAAGCGTAGGTGATTGGGTTGGAAAACATTGTTGAGCGGGAAAAGTCACAGTGGCAGAGAGCAAGGGATGCGTGCATAAAGCCGACAGGGACTGCAGGCCCCCAGCACTTACCAGGCACCTACCAGGCATTCAGTGGGATTCCCAGGGTAGGAGTGGTCGCAATCTGACGATTTCATCCGAAGGTGGCGTAATCGTTCGGGTTTCAAGGCCGGAGGGGATCATGGATGGACGTATGAAACATGAACGGAATAGTGCTCGGTGATACTAGGGACTAGGTAGTAGACAGCCAGGAAGTATGTGGTTCGCAGCGCGAAGTAGACTCAATCCCAATCCCAGCTGATGGATTGAGGTGATACTAGATATATCATATGAGGAAGTTGTGGTGTGGACTCCGTAGTGGGATGAGGATTAGTTTGTCGGCACGCCTGTCGTCTGATTCCGACCTCTATCATGGAGTATATATCGCCACGAGTCAGGCATTGAGTTGAACCACAGTGATCACCAGGATGTGGCACGCAGGGACAGCAAGGTTTGAAATGGTAAACTTTGAAGGTGGCCTCTTGTGTGCCCAGGACTCCAGGTTATTTCTGAGAGGGGTGCCAAGACGTTCTCGAATCATGAAAAGTACATACATGTACCTACGTAGGGAATTAAGGTAAGTTGATACCTAAGACTACCTGGACTACCTGGGTAAGGTATTGAGCCTCCATGGTGCTTCGGGGTCCTCCTTCCCAGGTGCCACTTGCACTTGCCAGTTGAAATCGTGCACCTGCACCTGCACCTGCCTTTGGTGTTGGACCTTCTGGTAAGTTTGTGTGGAAGGAAGCATCCACTCTCCTGCTCCTCCCCACAACCTTGCAACTTGCCACTTGCCACCTGCCGCCTGCCACTGCACAGATCAGTGACAGATCAACAAACTGGACGAAGAATTCAAGCGGCCAGAGAAGACTCTCCAGGTCCAGCACACCCACGTCTCGCTGTTTTGTAAAGCCCATCACATTCTCTGCAATCTCACACTCTAAGCCGCTATCAACCACTTCGTACTCAAAACGGCCTCTAGAAAGGTACTAGGTACCTAGCGCCTATATACTACCCACCTAGAACTTACCTAGCACCTACCAAACACCCAAGGGATTATCCAGGTGGGACCTGGTCGAGAACTTGGGTGGGTGTCCAGGCGCCTAAATTGTCTTAGGCTCCTTAGGCGATTGCTAAATCATTTGGTGGCTTCCTGCAACGCCGCAGTTCTGCCAACCGGCTGCCACTAACTCACTGACTCACTAACTTGGGATGGGAGTTCACTACCTACTGCACTAACTACCCTACCTAGAGTTCCTAACCCAAGGGAACCTACCTGTCTCTCCGTACAGTACCACAGTACCTACTCCAGACTGCCACCTCCACGCTTCTGCTTCTGCCTCTGCCTCTGCCTCCATTTTGCCCGTCACAGACTCTCTGCGCACCTACCGCCACTGTCATTTTACCCACACCTTTCTACGTCCTCTTCCTTCTCCATACAGAATTGAAGCCTAGAGTCCCTCTTGACACTCTGATCGCAAGGCTGCTCTCAATCCAATAATTCCCTCAACTCACTCTTCACTCGTCTTTCGCCAGTCTTGTCGACTCCGTGCTTGACCACCTATATTTGATTTCACCCTCCCACACACTCTCAACTTGTCGACGACTGAGCTGACAAGCCAGCTACTGCCACGCCTCATTACCCGCCGAAACTGCCTCTCAACAATAGCTTCACCACTCCAGCCAGTCCGTCTCCTCTAATACCCTCGGTCTCGCCCTGTCCAGTCACAGGCAATTCCTCCTTCGCCAGCAGACCTTCACTGTCAAAGGCATGGCTTGAAGTTATCGCGCGCACATCGAGCTTTCCACGGCTTCCCCGTCAAAACTTGGTTTTTTATGAAAAGATGGCCTCTACACAAGATGATGACATGTATCTTTTTCAGGCAGGGCTTGATCAAACCCCTTCGTTTGCTGGTCAAGACTTTGATACTTTCTTGACCTCCCCCGTCGCCGACACCGACCTCATGACTACCGATTCCGGATTCCTCAATCCCAATGATTTATCCATCAAGCGCGAGACCGAAGATGCCAAATCCTTCCCCTCTGGTTCTTCCTTTCCTCACTCCCCGCGTGGCTCTGCTTCGGGTTCTAGCAGTTCTTCTTCAGACTCTCCCACATATTGGCAAAATCGCCCCAGAACCGAGGCTTCAACCGCATCCCCACCACCGCACAATCAGTCTCAGGCCACCTGGGGGAGTGGCATCAACGGCTTTTCAATCTCAGCCAACGAAAACATGTTTGAGGACGCTTCCATGGCCGGCATGGACCAAGATTACGAGGCCAGTAATCAGCAGATGGCTTCTGATTTTGATTTTGAGACCGCCGCCAGTACACCTAGTGGTTTTGATGCAATGGGTGCCACAAATGTCAAGCCGCCCGTCATGTCCCAACCTTTCGGACGCCAACCGAATTATGCCAATTTTGCGAAGCAGCCCGCAAACAATGGCTTCCCAGTCACCGGACAACCCCAGTTCTTCTTCGCCAATTCCAGGGAAGCTTCTCCTCTAAACGCTATGCTACCTGCTACCCAGGGTCAATCCCCTTGGACCAAGCACTCACCTTCCTCGGGTCTCGAGGAAACATTCAACCATATCACAATGAATGGCGATTCTCCTGGCAACGCCACCTTTTCGCCCAACCTCCAATTCCCCAACAACGGCTTCACATTTGACCCAGAGTCTAGTGCTACCCCTTCTACCTTTACCAAGGATATTTCATCTCCGCCATCCACCATCAATTCTGCCGAGGGAGCAATCTCCTTGACCGTCCAACCCACTTCTCTCAAGTCGAGAGTAGAAACCCAAATCCCAATCAAGTTGACCTTGTATCCTCTGCCTGCTACTGTCAAGAAGTTGAGGTTACCCAGACACACTGTCTCCAAACCAAAGTTTCTTGCGAAACCAGAGGTTGATCGATCCCCCGAGATATATGAATTGCACACCTCTCTCGTTTGCACGAGCGCTATGCAGGATCCCGTCAAGATGCAACGAGCTTGGGCCCGTGCCAGAGGTGAAGATCTGGCTCCGTATACACGCCCTAGCCCCGCCTCCTCCAACGATTCGCAGAGTTCAAGGGATGATGAAGACAAACCTCTAAATGGTGGAGAGGTCCGAATTTGTGCTGGGTGTATCCAACGCGAACGCAAACGGGCCTCGAGGAAGAAGCAGAAGAAACCAGAGGAAGAGGAAATGTTTCAGAAAGACGAAGAAAGAAGAGTAGTCGTCTTCAATACTAACGAAGTCAAAGAATGGGTTGAAGCGGTACATGATACTTCCACTCCATCAGCCTCAGGGTCCAATCCACCTTCTGGCGCAATGCAGGTCGAACTACCAATGCGTATTGCGTGCTATTGTCGGCATCAAAACGAGAAGATGGGTTTCCAAGTAATCTTCACCATCAAGGACTATCGGGACAAGACCATCGCCCAAGCAATGACGAATGCTATCATGATCACCGATGACCACAAGACACACAATGCTCCCACCGCTGCCGCAAACCCTCCGACTGCACTACCTATTCAAACTCCTCAACTACCCGGCGCCGGAGTGTTTTCTACGACTGCTCCTGATATAGCCGCCGCCAACATGAACAACCCCAAGATGTTCAAGCAGTCATTCTCCACCACTGATCTACACGGACTGCAGCACAATTTCAACCCAAATTTCCCCATGGCACCATCGAGTAACCCTTTTGCAATTCCTCCGGCAATCTCCTCTCAGACCTCATCGACACTGACACCTCGAAATCTCTCTCGCCCGCGTCGCCTAGTGGGCCTTCAGGGCCAACGACTAAGCGGAGGAAGCAAAGCGGCTCCGGTAAAGTACCCTCAGGATTGACCATGACCCGGTTGGATACTTCAAACACCACTTCAGGCCCCGCCACAATGCCCAATACTGCGGCATCTTCACCCTATGCACCTGCCATGGCTTCTTACATCGGTCCCCAAGATCGATCCTTTGCTGTGCCACCAACAAGACCCCCCTGTTCGGTACGAGCCCTCCGACTCCTAATGGCCAGGATAGTGTCTTCCCAACAAATATCAATCGCTCATTCAGCCTGGAGAATCTTCCACGGCAAGCTTTGATATCGGCACCACCATCACGTCAACCGAGCCGCCCTGGCAGTCCAGGTTCGGCTCGAAATAGCTTTGGAGCCTCCGACGCTGCTTTCGGTCAGGCCGTCACAAACTCTCTCATAAGCCAGCCTGCACGACGACCCCCGCCCTTGATCCACAAGCTTGTCCCAGCAGAAGGCTCTATCACGGGCGGAACAGAGGTGACCATCTTGGGCAACGGTTTCTATCAGGGATTAGAAGTCATGTTTGGTGACACCGAAGCAACCACCACAACTTATTGGGGTGAGAAGTGTTTAAACTGTATTGCTCCTCCAGCATTGCAGGCCGGGGTCGTACCTGTCATCTTCAAGCATGACCGGACAAATCCTAGTTTGCAGCAGCAGAATCATTCGCGATTATCCTTATTTACGTACGTCGACAACCGCGAGCTGGAAATGTACCGCCTGGCTCTCAGTATCTACGGGAAGCAGATGCAACGTCCAGCTGATAGTGCTTGGGACGCCGCCAACCAAATCGTGCAGCAAAATCAAAATCATTCCATGTGGCCCAATCTTGGGGCATATGGGATGGGTAATGGCCATCAACGAAATGCTGGCTTTGCAAGTGGTGGCCCTATCGATACGTTGGAATTGGAAGCCTCAATGGTGCAGCTGCTAGAACAAACAGATGATCTCAAACGCTTTCGCCCTCCGCGTTTCGACCTTCGCCGACCGTCTGGACTCACAATACTGCATCTAGCCGCATCTCTAGGACTCACGCGCTTTGTGGCAGGACTTCTGCTTAGAGGGGCTGACCCGAATTTGGTCGACAACAACGGCCACACTCCCATGCATCATGCCGCCATGAATGGTCATACCCACGTTATCCATCGACTCCGACTCGCAGGAGGGAGCCACAAAGCTCGAAGCATTGGCAACTTCACTCCTGCAGATCTTGCCACTTCATTGTTGGCATATCAGGCCGCGATGAACACACCAGATCATTATCGCTCTCGCAGTCTTGGTGGAACCCCGATGCGATTACACAGTCGAAGCACATCATCACTGCGATCGTTCTGGGACAATGCGTCCAATGTTCAAACCTCTACCGACATTGATGACTCGGATACTTCGGAAGATACGGAGGATGAAGACAACACTCCGTTGACGTTGGCACCGGGCAACTTTGACCTCCCATTGACCCCAAGCCAACAAAGCCAGCGTCGCATCGGGCGCAGTGTGCCACAATCCCGCAGAAATAGCGCACACTACGTTTCAGATGCGACAAAGCCTTTCCAACAACAAGAAGATAGTGGTCCTCCAACGCCTGGCCAAGCCCCCACTGCGTTCATGTTGGCATGGCGCGATCAATTGGTGGCACAGCTACACCAATTCAACGAAAGCGCGCAGTCAGTGATGCCAAATCTCGGCAATCTTAATGTGCCTTTGGCGGCTCTGCAAGACTATCAAGCGAATCCCATGGTTCGTCGAGTTAGCGCGCTCTGGCCTCAACGCCCTACATCAAGACAAACCACAAATGGCCGCGAAGGTTGGTGGGAGAGTTTGACAGGATCATCTTCACCACCGCCGCCAACTTCACCACCAGCTTACAGAGATCTCTACCCCGAGCAGAAGGGCAGTAGCAGCAGTGATTGGAGCTTAAAAAAGCAATCCGAAATTCAAGCTGCAGCAGATGCAGCAGCGGATTTACATTTCGAACATGAGAAACGCGCAAAGGCTGGGCGGTCTGTGTCAGCTGAGTCCAGGCTAGACAGGCCGATTGAAAGGATTGAACTGAGCAGGGATAGAAAATTATTCTTCTTTTGGGTAAGTCCTTGACACTCCAACGCTACCGGGGCGTATTGCTAACTTTGAAAGATCCCATTACTTGCGATTCTGTTAGCATTGATGATTCGAAATTCGGGTTTGTTGAATATGTTTACACAACCCAACGTTGGAATTACAGACGACCACCGGGTAGTAGAAGTGAAATAGTGCAACGGATGGCTACTTCGAAACAGGGAAGGGATCGGAAGCTCCATATACTGGACTGGATCTTTGGCGTTGGAAGATGATGATCACGATCATGATTACGACTGTGCGTATGTCTGGAGCGGATCGTGATCATGAACTTGTTTATAATTTGATTGATAGATTCATGCCCAACTTGTTTGCTTTGGTGTTCTAGGGATATATAATTCTAACATCTATAAGAGCGATTCGAGGAAAGATACAGAACAATTTGTTTTCATACTACCGAGCGCCATTCATCAACGTCATCTAGTCGAGTCAACCCAGAGTAAAAGGCAGCAGATATAGGCCATGCAAGGCTGACGTGGGGTTCTCAAGCCTCTGGAGTAGATTCCTCCTGGTTTAGTTAGTCGGCTGGCCTTTATTGGTGGGATGGTCTGTTTGAGGTACTCCATACTCCGTAGTCCTGGGTACTCCATCCGTGACCCTCCCGTGCCTCCTTCGTCGGTCCTGGGCCAGGCTCGAGGTATCTAGCCAAGCCGGTGTCTTTGATCTTCAAGCTATGCCGCTCTGGCCGATTTAGCAAAGCTTGTTGTTTCGCCGAGCAGAAGCTAAAGCAGGCGAAAGTTTTGGGGAAGAGCGAGAGGAGGGGCTTTATTTCTTTTTCTTTTCGTTTTTCACCTTTCCATACGAGGCCGTCGGACGTTTTTGCATTTCTACGCCGACATCAACTTAAGATCTGCGTCTGATGTTCGTCGACATTCCTCGACTGGTTCGTGTCATCCGTGTGCACTATTGTCAATGATATCCCGTGGCTTGTAAGTTTGTGGATGGCTAAGCCACTCACGTGCCACCTCTCATTCGAACCCTCGCCGCCCTGCGGCCGCAATTAAAAGCCCGAACCTAACTTACAGCACCTACGGAGTACTACTTCCTACTTTCACTTAGTTCACTCACCAACGGCACCCTTCCGACGTCCCCCCGTTGGGATCGCCGTGATTCAGAGTTACCACTGTGTCGAGTCGAGTCCTCCGGTTCCCCGCGGACGCGGACGCAGCCTGGCAGGCAGGCAGGCAAGCAAGCAGGCAGGCAGGGGCAGCCGTGTGCGTGTTCGTGTACGTGTACATGTGAACGCAACCACGGGTGAAATTCCACGACGAGATGGCATCTCCGGGGAGCACCACCACCACCACCAACCCGGACCTCGAGTATGAAGACAAACACGTCCACCAGGTCTATGAGGAGATTGCGTCGCATTTCTCGGCCACCCGATACAAGGTGTGTGCGAAGCTCCCCCCGATTCCTTCCGTCGTTGTGATCGTCGGATGGTGATGATGATTTCCCCCTCAAAGACTGACTTTGGGCGCCCGTGGCCGATCTTTTGTAGCCCTGGCCTGTAGTCGACGAGTTCTTGCGCACCCTGCCGCCGGGTGCGGTGGGTTTGGATGTCGGTTGCGGAAACGGCAAATACTTGACCGTCAATCGCGATGTGTTCATCGTCGCCTCGGACCGGTGAGTTTATTTTTTTTTTTTTTAGTTTCTGTGCCTTGCGTTGGAAGTGTACGCATCGCGCAGAAGATACGTCGTTGTTCTCTGCGACTGTTGAGGGATTGGCTGCTGACGAACCAACCCGGTTGTCGTGCAGGTCGAAGAATCTCGTGCACATTGCCGGCCAACACCAGCCGCACGATGCCATTGTCGGAGATACACTGAGCCTGCCGCACCCGGACTCTGCTTTCGACTTCGCCATCTCCATCGCAGTCATCCACCACCTCGCATCGACGGCGCGGCGGGTCGACGCCATCAGAGCCATTCTACAGACGTTGAAACAAAAACAACCGACATCGGGACGCACCGGCTCGCAAAATGGCGGCCAAGCACTCATCTTCGTCTGGGCTTTGGAACAGAAGAACAGCCGTCGAGGATGGGGTGAAGGCGACGAGCAAGATGTTTTGGTGCCGTGGGTCTTGAAACAAGGCCGGCAGGACGCTTCCAACGGATCCCCAACCACGTATCAACGTTATTATCACCTCTACCGTGAAGGCGAAATTCAGGAAGATGCACGAGCGGCAGGGGAAGGATCGTCAAATCTGGATATGATCGAGACAACTGGTGGGTCGTCATTGAAAGAGTAGGATGATAAAATCAACATTGGGGCGAATCTCATGAAGCCTCTGATCGTATGCAGGCTGTCAATTCGGGTATCTCGTCAATATTGCTACAATGCCCTTTCCTCTCGATGCTTCAAATGCCAAACAAAACAATGACCATACCCATCTAGACCGAAATACCCCGTGAGCGCTCAGCTTCAAAAGATGGTGCCACACTCCGAATTAAGCCCCTCCGACGAATCAATTCTGAAATGGTGTTATTGGAATGGTGCGTTCCGCCCCTTGGGTTGGTTGTACAAATGATGAAAAGGATCTGAAGATTGGTATGGAGGTGTCGAAAATGCGGGCAGCCCAGCCGTCAGCTCTGCTAATGATGGTAATTGCTGGTTTCCAGGGAAATGGATTTCGTGAGGCATCGATTCTCTTCTCAGCCGTGGCGGAGCGTGTCGTAGTGGAGGCCGAGGTCCCATGCTTGAAGGTTCATAATTACTCCCGGCAGAGTTGGTCAGGGAAAAAGGTGTAACGCCAGCACGTTTGGCCATCTCGTGTTCACCCATCTGCCAATGCATTGCTTCGACTGCTCTCCAAGGCATAGCCATCTCTTCCGCAATCCTGGCCCACATGTCTGCGCGAAATCTGGTTTACCGAACGTCAGTCAGAAGATCTGGAACGAAACGTGGCTACAGTAGCACAAAAGCACTTTTGACATTACTTGTCAGATGGATTGGTGCGACGTTTCTCGACATACCGTTCGTACAACCTTGCGAGCTTATTCTTGCGGTCTTCATCCCATTCACTCCTCCGCTCCAGGTAATTCTGGTAATGAAGCCGACAGCTGATAGCACTCCGACCGGGCAAGTGCTTGCTGATGTCTTCCCACTTCATGCCATCCTGGCGAAGTTGGATAATCTTGGAGTCCTCTTCGGGAGACCATTTGGATTGCTTCTTGGCCGGAGAATGACTCGAGAAATCCTGGCCCGACGACAGTCGTTTCAAGGGGACCGCCGAACGAGCCGTGGTGAGTACGGGCGCCACACTGGTGGCGACACTCGACTGCGCAGACTCGGATTGGGACGTTGAGGAAGGGGAACTGGTAGACTGTCGGTCTTCTTCGGTGGACTTGAGCAACGATGAGATATCCACGATGGATGAAGACACAGAAATTCCTGGGAGATGGTTCTATTGAGCAAACTTTGAGCACCGAGAGCCTTTACAGCCATGCACACGAATCTGATAGAGAGAAGAGCGAGATAAAGTAGGTGGCAGGCACAGTCAGGCTGGAGCAGCAAAGATTCCGGGGGTCTGATGCTAAGGAACTATTTGATTCCTTGTTTAGACGATACGGGTCACTCGTGGCGAGGTGAGGCAAGGTCCCGTCGGTTCCAGGACAAAGACTCGGTTGACATAGAATGGTAACTCGTAATAGAGGATTCTGGACAGGAAAGTCCTAAGCTAAAAGTTAGAGAAGAGGGCAACGAAGGCTGAATATCAATAATGGAATGGGAGGGGTCTTTGGAGGAAGGAAGTGTCGAAAGGCAAGCGATATGTTTAAAATGCGGTCTGCAAAGCGGGCCAGTTCTTCTGTAATGTGCTATGGTTTCCTGCAGGAGGAAGTCGTTGGCAAGTGAGCGGAGCCCTGAGACTGTGGGAGCGCGAACGAGGAGGTCCCTCCCCCTCGCTCCCCATATCTGCCTGACATCTGCTTGGTCACTGAGTCACTGGGCTCAGTGGCTCACTACTGGCAACGGCCAGTGGCAATCGTGGTGGCAGTGGCAGCAAACAAGCTCGAAATGAAAGTAGTCGGTCTCAGTGGTCGGTCATTGGAATGCATGTCGGGTGCTGGCGTCCTGGCGTCCTGCCACAATGCCAGTTGGCTCTAGCGTTCCTACTGAGATGTAGCTCGCTCTCTTCTGGGGCACCTGATATCATGGACAAGCCCCTTTGAGGCCATGGGCCAGAGCCACAGAGACCCATGCGTTCCCCAATTAGCTTTCCTGGTCCTGTCTAGCACCAGGAAGGGTGGAAGGGTGGAACAATGGGATTAGCATGTCTGGAGATGGAGCCAGGACTATTGTTAGCCAGGGTCTATTGAAGCGCGGACTTTGGTGAAAAGGGACGCTTGCAACGGATACGGCGAGTCCCTGGTGAGTGGATCCTTTCATGGCGTCAAACAGCCTCAGGTAGGCGAGGAAGGGCCTGACGATGGGGGTGGTGGGTTCTTCGATAGAGTTCATGGAATTTTATCACGAGGTTCGTTGAATTGGTTGGATGTACGGATCTCTCAACAGGCAAAGGTCCAAGACACGCGCGTTTGGGCATGGACAGTCAGAAACACGTTTGCTTCCTCGCTTGCCTGCGTGCCTGCTTCGTCGTCCCGACGTGGTTGTATGGTTCTTTGTTAGTCTTTAGATACACATATGCTTGACGTTGAAGGAGAGGAAATAATGGCATTGTGGAGTTGACGGCAAAACGCAAAACGTGCAGGTGCACAAAACATTGTGATTTCCATCCATTCGCGGAAGGCGCGATGGCCACTTCCACTCCGCCTCAATGCCTCAATGCCTCATCTCATGCTGCCTTTGATATCTCGCACATTCACATTCATTCTTGGTCTTGTCGGGACCCCAGCGACTAAACCAAGACAACATCATCATCCTGCAGAGCCCGTGGCGGCCGATAGTTGCAGGCATCAACTTCTCCTTTGTGCCAACTATGCGAATGACTCTGCACCCCATGTGGGCGATCCGACAATTCAATTCAGTCAAATCTACTCGCCATTTCAGCCACCTCGAGCAGACATCCGTCACAATTCGGCAGGCCGTTTCGAGGCGGGATGGGAATGTGGGCTATGTCAGATGCCTTGGAACCGTTGGTCCCCCGCCAAGGCACAGTCAAGGGAGTTCGATTCGAGTAAACACCGCTAGGTTACAGGGACATTGATGACAGCCCGATCTTCCCGTCGTGAAACCAGAAGCTATCCTGGAACCGCATCATCGACCCAGGGTTCCGAAAGAGGTGCATATTTTCTTCATTTTGACGTTTGGGCCAATCCTACCGCCTACTTGCGGAGTCTGTGGTGAAGATTGGGGGGAAACAATTCTACGACTTGCTACACACAGTTAGGAGGCTGCTGGTAAAAAGCGTAAAAGAGCCAACAAACTTTCATGGCTCGACGGATGGCTACCGCACGATCCACCAGACGAGACTCCCAAAACTTGACGTTAAAAGCGGGTTTGGACAGCGACAATCACCCGCAGGAGCTACCGTGCATGGACATTGGAGGGCCACTGGAGCGAGGACTCTGGACGCCAAAACCGCTAACTAAATCCCCCGTCTCGCAGGAAATCTCAGTAGGGAGCATCACACCCTGGTAAACGAACGGGCCCACACTGGGTAAACCGTGGACCTCATCGATGCGAATTACACCTTTCTCAATCAATCATTCATCATTATTGATTCATTGTGAAGCTCCATCGGCGGCGGCTGTGGGGCTGCAAATACCGTGGCTGTAGCTTACCGAAAAAGACAAAGCAATTAGGCACTATCATTGATGGCCTATGCGTAGTGCGGCGATCTTCAAAGTCCTGTAGCTTTCCGTCAAAGGGTCCGTTGGTGCGCCAGCATCGTGCCGCCGTCATCATCGCCAGAACCGAGTGTATTCCTGACGAGGCGCAATAGTGCTCGCCGCCAACAATGGCCGTCAAAGATTGGCTTGGATCTCGACGCGCCATGCGAAAACTATGTGACGAGCATTGCCAACGAACATTACGGGGTGAGTATGTAGCTTAGCAAGGGTACGGAAAAAGACGGTGAAGCGACCGCCATTTCGCACATTCTCCCGTATCTGATTCTCTACCAACATTGCTGACCCAAGATGCCCGTGAGCAGCATATCTGGGTTTCGCATCGCCCCGTCATCACCGACCTCAAAAACGGGTTGGGCGAGTTGCTCAGCTTGTTCTGAGCTGCCCTTGACAGGGCTCCGTCTTTGATGCACCAACCCCAAAACCAAGGACGCATACTTGCTAGTGTGATTTCCATTTTGACACACTTGGCAGGCAAGATCGACAACGGGTATTCCGCTTCAATCACAACGTCGACGGATTGGGGCATCGCTTCTGTTGGACAGGCACGTCTTTGAACGAATATCTCTACTGGTGGAGTTTGAAAGCAGTCATCCGCACCATGCCGGGGCCTTGGTCTGGCACGGAGATGTAAATTGCTGGCTCAGGGCCCAAACAACTCAGCTTTGGAATGATGTCTAGAAATTCTTGACAAGTCCGGCAATTGCAGGAATCCACACTTTGACATCGGCACCGATCTCACCCGGACACAGCATAGTGATATAATGCAACAGTAAATCGCCGTCGATGGTGGAGCAGACAGGGAGATTATAAACGACAGCCAATTCTGCACAGGCCAGCTCAATTGAATGCTTCTGTTCAGCAATGGATCGGACGAATTAATCGTGGCATCAACTCGTTGTCGATGTTGACACATTGCAGAACCCATCAAAGCTCCAGGTGTGAGCTTCAACTGGTGCGACTGGCTGGATGCTCGGTTATGTTTGCATACGGTTGTGTATTGAATTGCTAGTAGCATTTTCACAAGCGACGTCCGCGTGAGATTGATTCTGCTATGCAATTACCCTATGAAGCGTTTACAAGCTGACCGACGTCGAGCACGGTCCAACCACGTATCACTTCTGATACATCGTAAAAAGTCGTTTGGCACCTTGGACGAGGGTGGTTACACAGATTCCTTCTAGAATGCGAGACGATAATATCGCCTGGAACCAAAGAAGGAACAAGTACCATGAGGTGGTATGACAATGGCCGTTTGTTCTTCGGCCGCCTTAGTCGTGATGGGAATCGGCCATGTTGGATGGACGATAAGGGATTCTAGAAAGGTACTGATAAAAGCCACCCCAGCATTCAGCCTTTCGTGCCGGTTGCAACACTGTGATTACGAGGATTCGCACGGCGTTCAAAACATCCCAGGGTTGAGCGTGTGATCTGGCGCCTGTTGTGCAGTCCTGAATACTGCCATCCTTGCAAATATTGGGGTTCATAAATTACGAACTTAGGGCTCAGCAAACAGAATAACTAATGGACATGGCATGAAAGCTGCCACGGCCATGGATGGGGGTCTAGCGTCGCAACCCGAATTGTACGTGGCTTGTCGCTCGCTTCAAAAGAGGCGAGCTGTAAGAGACTGGAACAGCCTTGCCTCTAGCCTCTGGGGCCCTGCCCAAGAGGATCGCAGATCTTGGCCGCAAAACAAATCCATCAGGAACCTAAGGGGGTTTTCACGAGCTGGCTCTAGTCTGGTTTGGCCTAGGTTGGGCTGAAATTCGTCTGGACTGGGCGATGGATGATGATCATGGACGCAGTAGTAAGTACGAAGTTGGTGATAGTCCTCTAGACCTGGATGTTGAAGCCGTGATTTCTTGAAAGTGTCGGGCTGAAAATGAGTGGGCAAGTTCGACGGGTTTGGCGGTCCCCCAGATGCGCTAGAGTGGACTCGATCCGATTGGTCGCCACAAAGCTCTAATTGTGTCTGAATTCTACTTGCTGGAGTTCGTGCTGGTTCGAAGGTCGAGTCAGCAAGTCGTGGTGATTGCCGCGCACTCAGGGGCATGTAATGTAGTTGATGGATTGAAGATGGAATCTATACGTTTCCCAAAAACCCACCTTGTTGATTCGATTCGATGGTGTAGCAGCACAACATTACCTATATCTCCAGGCCAGGATCTGACGCCCGCTGACGCGGACTAGCCGGTGAATGAGAGTGAAACGTGCCAATACCCACGAAGCAGATCATCGAGATGAGGACGATTGAGGAACAAACAAAGACTGCGGATTGGTCTGTCGGACGTAAACAATCAAGATCGAATATCGGACCCTTTGGCTTCCTCTCATGTTGCAGATCCATCGGATCTATCATCCGGAGCCTCGTAAAATAAACTCGGGAAGATGGGACGGTGCCAGTGCCACAAAGTCTTGCGGGAATGGAGCCTGGACACAGTGGGCGGGTTTGCTCCACGCGCAAGGTGATTCATGGAGTCCAGAGTCCAGAGTCCAGAATCATGAATCTAATCCTCACAAGAACGAACAGAGTAGCTGTTTGCTTGCCTTGACTCCTGTCAGATGCTGTCAGGCTTCCGTCTGCTGCCGAAGTGCTGTAGCTGACAATTTTAGCGAGGCTCGCAGGTGACCCGGTTTGGGGGCCTCGCTGCCGCTCAAAAGTTTGTTCTGGACTTCGTAAGTTCTCATCGGTTCATTCTGCACCTTGGTGTCTCGGGGGTGGACATGCTCTGCAGTAGTGGCTCCTTGTCGCCTTGGGTGGCGTTCCAAGTTCTTCTCGGTCTGGCACTAAGTAACAAGGGCCGAGGTAAGAATACGAGGTAGGTTGAGCTTAAATCTGCCTGCCACCCTCTGTCCCTGACGGTTGCTGCTTGAGGTATCAACCCTTTGCTCTGTCACTTTTTGACACGAGCTGAAAATATGATTTGGCGTCCATGGGTGCCCGGGGTGCCCATTGGTGTGGTTTCCTGCCGGTTCATGAGACCGAGCCGAAATTCATGTTAGGGTCGGGTGGTAAATACGGTCGCTGGCAGAAGAGTAGTGCACATGTACAGTATCGTCATTAGCAGAAGAACAGCTCCAGCTTGTTGCAGATGCTAAGTGATATGGAAATGACTGTGGTGGGCATGTTGTGATGAACGTATGTCGTTGTCGTGGCTGAATTTTCCTTGCCCCGAGGCAGTCACATGTCGGGTGCCTCCCTGCAGGCACGGGTCGTCAAGGCTAGAACGGCAAGAGCGATGGACCAAAGGATGATTACGACATCGATCGTCTACGGAGTAGTGACACTGACAATTGAGATGGCACAAGAGCACGAGAGCACAAGAGGGTTGGCACCGAGTAGGCCACCTCTCCTTTAGACTTTGCTGAATCTTGAACCTCATACTACAGTTCATACTGGACAGTGGACAGTGGACAGTATGGAGTCGTTTGCGCGGATTATCAGCCTTGCAAGTTGTGTCCACCCAGTTCAGGCCGAAACGCTTATTAACGCAAGTCTCCTTTCATTTCGATTCTTGGATGGACCCTCCTGAGGCTCTGCACAACATAAGAAGACTCGAGACACAGCGGGACACGTCGTTGTAACGGGTGTCTTGACTCTTGAATCACAACCTGCATGGCCTGTAGGGCACGTCGGGACAAAGTCAATAATAATATTCGTAGCAACGTGTCCCTGAGCCAACCGTTTGAGAATGACACAGTTGAATGCTGTCATGCACCATAATCTCGCTTGAGCCGCTCAGTCGTGGTCCTGTCTGACATCCACTTCGGATCGGGTTTGAGATTCGAGAAATTGGAGAACCGAACCCTGAACCCTTCCAGGCTGATTGAGATAGCGATGTTGGGTAAATCCACTAGTTGATGCTTCAAGTTCCCTACCTAGGTACTCCGTACATATCGCTCCATACAGGACCGAGTATGTACGTACTGATTGGGCTTGCGGAAAAGAACCTACATAGGTATGCTGAAGAGAGGTCCTTGCTCCAGGGAGAAACGTGCGGGGTCCTTTGACTGACATCAGTAACATGCCACTAGTTACTCCTGGATATTACATACTTACAGTGACTGTGAGTGACTTACCTCTGTAAGGTACGGAATACTGATCTACGGAGTACTCCGCAAGTAGATGTGCACTGTCCAGTTGTCCCGCATTTACTGAACATCAGCACCCTAGCAGGAAACGTCTTCGATCACCACAGAACCACCTTGACCTCATCCTGTATACCGAATTTTGAACAAAACCTTTCCCGAACGTATACTGACGCATTGGCCCGATCACACATCTTCAGGGACGCCAGATCACAAATCGCGCTCGAGCTTGTCATCGACTCGTTGGGGCGGGCTCCTTACGTGCGCCCTTGGCCCTCGTTCCATTCTCCCTCGCTCGAGGAAGACGCGCCAAACTGACAGCTGTCAACTTTGTCATGAACTTCTTGATCAACATCTGGCCCTTGTACATTGTGCCCATCGATGCCAAACATCTCATCGATGTGCTCCTGCAGATATTTGTCAAAGGTCCCTTGTTTCCTCTCCTGAGCAGCTCGTATTGCTTGATTCTGCCAACGCTTTTCATATAATCCCTGGACAATTTCGCCTTTGAATCGCGCAATGGCACTTTTGACATGAGGGCTCTCAAGCAAGAAATCGGCTTCGATTGGGCATTTCAAGAGACCACCTTCGTCCACCTCGTATCTTCGGTATTGTGGAGGTAGACTATTGATGATGTCCCGTTTCTCCTCCTCGCTGTAATTGGTGTCCCACCCTGAGATGCACGTTGCTATGAAGGTCTGAAGATCTTGATTGTGGATCTGAGATGATGCGTTTAAGATCCGATGAGATGACCATGGCCCCGTGTTTTGTTGGACCTTTTTCAGGGATGGTGGCATCGCCGATTCCGATCGGGATGCAACCGATCCAAATTCGGCTGTGAGATTCCGGTGCACGAGACTCGTGAATCAAGATCCAGACGATTTTGGTTTCTTGCTGAAGATCGAGGTCGGATCAAACGTCCGAATCCAATACTGCATCAAGCCCATAGAATACGAATCGTTCTGAGACTATGCTTGCTCAATGTAGTTTCCTGGACCCTGGTTCCCGAGAAATGATCTCAATTTGCTTTTCTGGGTCGATATTGCTCTTTTTTGCCCTGCGGTTTCGCTGATGGTATGCCTTGATGAAATGTCGTAAGTTGATCTCTTTGACAGCACTGCCTACCATTTTGCACTCCATTTTCAACGCCGAAAAGTAGCCCAGGGTTCTTTCGATCTCATATCATTCGGCTGACCCCTCAATGGCAATGGCAAAGAAGTTGGGATCTAGTGTTTCACTTGCGGTAAGTGTGCAACCTCATGTAGTCGTGCACCTTAATGTTGTTAGGTAGATACTTACCTAGAGTACCTAACATCGTAGGGATGTTTGGTACGGGCACCTGCTAAGACTAGGTCAGTCACGTGGTCAGTGTCACGTTGGGCGTGGCTGGGTTTGAAACAATCGTGCCAAGACTCGTGATTGAGTCACGTGCGTGATTCTTGCGGTCGCTTTTCAGCTTGAGCCTCGGCATTTGCAATCGTGACCGGATATGGCGCGGCCACGTGATCAACTTATCCCAACCACTCCCATCCTTACCAAAGCCCGCGTTGTAAGAGACGTTCGTCCTCATTCAGCTTGGATTCTTCATCGCCAATCCGCCTGGTTCATCTCCCCAAGGTTATCGTCCATCATTTACCGGCCGCCAGAGTTGGGCCGCGTATACAGAGATGGTCATAACAACGATCCGGCAGGCGGCGCAGACCACGGTGAACACGTTGTCTCATGCATCCGCCGATCTGACAAAAGTCGCACGGAATCTCCCTTCGGCGTATTCCAATTATGTCGCTCACAACTCTTCCTCTATTTCGACGGTCGAAAGCAGTCTTCGCTCTTTAACATATCTCTTGCCTGGCGCAAGACTTCATGACACAGAGATCGCCTCCGAATCCGTTCATACTTTCGTCCAACTGCTATCCATATACCATGACCATCTCCTGAAGAATCGCGCAGCACTTCTTGCCTTGTCACCAACCATTCTCAAGGCTCGAAACCTCTCCATACAAAGACCCAAACCATCTCTTCACGCTCGCTACACCACCTTTTGGACAACCTCTTCATCTTTATATACCAAAATCGCAACTTTATTGAAGATTGCACAATACACAGAGCTCTTATGGGAGATGATAGCACGGAGGAGAGGCGGGGAAAAGTCGAGATGGCGCGTCGTTGTATTATTGGAGTCTTTCAAGGCAATTTGTCGACTACTATTGATGAAGCTCACAAATTCCCGACCTTTGACGAGCCCACCAATGCCGCTTCGGGAGGATTTTGCTCCCGTTCAAGAGGACGATACCGACGAGGAATTCAATCAGGATGAATTGAGAGGCGATGATTTCGACGTCAGGGCCGCGTTGGGCGACGCTGGGGTTCCCACGCCGCCTTTGTCTGACTCGGGCAAACCATCTTCACTTTCGACCATTGAACCATACAACATGCCACGGACAGGTTACACGTTGCCAATCCTACCAACGTCTGATTCAATTTCGGCTTATCTTATTGACCATGTACTCACTGCCGATGATATCAAACCCGCAAAACAATTGTTACATCGACTCTCGAGCCTACGGGGTCAGGCAGGAGAAGTCATGTATATCCTACGACCTGTCGTCTATGCGTTGCTGATGCAACGTGTGGCGCGTACGTATGGTTATGAAGGGAGCAAATGGAAACGTCATTGGACTCCGTGGCTTATCGGCCTTTCCATCGAATATTTTGCTCGGCAACTCACCAAGCAGGACTTGTCATCTCATGCGCCAAGTGGCTCGAGGAATGCTCTCTCTGCACTGGAAAGAGATGAATTCAAGAAACGGAGTTATAACATGGCCTGGTGGGGTATGCGAGGTGCTTTTTATGAGAATGTTACCAAGAAATGGATCCATGGCGTTGCTAGTTCATTGAAGGGAAAGCCCGTCCTCGATTTGGTCGGTACCGTTGTCGAGGACTACGAGTATCTTTGGAGCAATTATTATTTCAGCACGTCAACCATGTGAGCAATGGGACAAGCTTTTATGGTGTCAGCAAATCCTGCACTCAGCCTTTGCTTGGATTTGCGTGGCTCATTTGGCGCAATCCTGTCCGAATTGCTGTATGAATACTACATTGTGGGCTTCTGGTTTTCACTGCTTTGCGAAACTCTTATGATGATATAATTTCTATACGAGCACCTGTGAGAATTTCTCCATTTTTCCGGGGAGACGCTCAGCATACCATGATATACACATCTCACTGTGGGCAAATGTCTTTCGTCCTTTCGCGTGGTACTATGATGCTGGATATTCTAACAGAGCTACTGCGCACACCCGAACAACATGAGTGTCGAATCTTGACACATTTCCTATCGTGTCTGTCGAAGCGTTTGTCCTGAACTTTCAAATGTGGTTTGCGTGACCCCAGACAGTGAATGAAATGAATCGCTCACACGTCTTCACCTACCTACCGACCGACCGCACCCAAAATCACGCACGATCTCTCTACAACCATTCTTCGCTCTACTCAAGTTCAAAGCATATACATTCTGTACCTTCCTTGAAGCCACAACCTCACCCTCTTAACGCACTGCAGTCTACCGACCCCTGAACCATCGCGTGGACAATGCCGTCCCACCTTGCCAAACCTCGCAGTGCGAAAGGAAAGGCCACACCGGACACGCCGCCAATCAAGAGCAGCACAAACCACACTGACGCACTGCGAGCAGTAGAAACCACCGCCAGTCCCATCACTGCACGACAAGCCAAGAGGAGGAAGATCAAATCAAGTCCTGATCCGTCGATACCGCTCTCTACCGCCGTTTCTGCCTTCTCCCTGTCGCGTCCGCAGGCTGATCACCCTGATCAATTACCTAGATCTGCCGCGCCCAAGCGAACCACTGTCCCAGATCCGTCGTTGATCATTGAGATTTCGTCTGGATCTGATGATGACAAAATTTCCGGCTCAAGCACAGATCCAGAGGAATCAGAATCGGAATCAGAATCAGAATCTGGATCTGGATCCCAGTCTGAGTCTGAGTCTGGATCTGGATCTGGATCAAGGTCAGGTTCAGCATCAGACTTTGCGTCTCAATCTGCGTCCGATTCCGAGTCTGCATCGGAATCTGTATACGAGACAGCGTCTGAAGCAGCCGAGTCTGAAGCTGGCGAGTCTGTTCATGAAGCCGAATCTGCGTCCGAGTCTGCGTCTGCTGCATCAGTTTGCGAAGACGAGTGTGAATCTGCAAGTGAATCTGCCTCTGAGTCTACAGGTTCCGCCCGGTCTGCTGTTTCCAGGTCTGAGTCTGCATCTGCATCAACTGCATCTGTAGCTGAATCCGAGTCTGCCAAGTCTGCTCAATCTGCTGTATCCAGGTCAGAATCTGCAAGGTCTGTGTCAGAGTGCGAGTCGGAAGCTGCTGAGTCTCAATCGGTGTCTGCGTCTGAATCTGCATCTGATCCTGACGAGGCTGCTCAATCTGCTGCATCCAGGTCTGAGTCTGAGTCTGAGTCTGCATCTGGCTCCGAACCCGAATCCGCACCTAGTACAGCAGAACACTCCTCCAACGAAGCATCCGATCCAAAATCGAAGGGTAGCACGGAAAAAAAGACTGCTGTGACCACTCCCACGACGAGCCCCTCTCATACCAATCGGCAGCAATCCTTCGCACAATTCTCCAAACAATACTACAAAAGTCCCGCAACCAAGAAGGCGATTCCGATGATGATGACGATGAAGAATCTGAAGACGAGACTCAAACCTCGCCAGACTCCCCAGATTTGAACCTCTACCTTTCATATCTCGACACCCAGAACCGCACTACACACCTGGAATCGCTCGAGCGCGACCTCACGCGGGCTCAGCAGCATGCCGACAGTTTCAAACGCCATGTCAAATCCCACAAGCACCGACACAAGCGCGCCATAAAAAACCTCGAGGACTTGACAACCAAGATGCAATCGATACGGTCCGTAGGCCGCACACATCCAGAGTACACCGAATTGAAGTTCATCAAGGAAGCCGCCACGTTTATCCGCGGCGACCTGAGCGAGTCGGAACTCTACTTGTCATGCTGTAAAGCGCATATCGCAACCCTGAAAACTCGAGCATGTGCGTATCGCGACTTGCGCGGCTGTTGGCTGAGATTGTGGGTCGCACACGAAGACATGAATACCCCTGGAAGCAGTCGTGTCAGTAAGCTGGTAAGCCGCATGTGGAAGAAGGATGGTGTGGGATGGCAGGTCAAGACTGGAATCGAGGATGCCGAGGCCAAGTTGGACAAGGCAGCCAAGGAGATTCGTGAGTTTGACCAGGTTTGGGGTCAGGTCGCCGCCGAGGCGGATATGGCTGTTGAGGGTGGCGAGGGTGCAGAAAATGCAGAGAATGAGGACGAGTACCAGTTCGAGTACGAAGATGAGATGTGAATGGTCACACCTCGATAGCAGCTCATTAGGTTTGGGTGTTCATGTCACTATCACTACCTGGTGTTGACGATGTCCCAAGGTCAAAGCTCGGAGGCTTCCCATCGTGGCCTAGCAGAGTCGATTCATGTAAAGCTTGAGGAGACATGGTCACACACGACATTGTCATATCGGTTCACCAGGACCTTGTCTCTGCTGCCCTGTTCGAGTTTGACGTCCCAGAACCCCAAGCTGCTGTGCCATACCTCTAAGGCCATCGAACAATACAAAGGCGAAGATGAAAGCGCGGTGGACGCTCCAAGCGAGGTTATGCGGCCGGCAAGGCAAGAGCCAGAGCCTAAGAGATAGAGCATGTTGATAGTACATTGCCTTTAGAACAAATGAAGTAATCCACCGAGTTTCTGCATTTCCTACTTGCATCGATGCACGGGTTTATGTGAGGGATTTGGGAGACGATGGTGCACAAGCGACGGTTGTTCTGCAAAGGGCTGTGACGTCCAGCTGTGCGCCTGGCGACATCGGCATCGAGGGACAGAACTCCAACAACCTGGACGCTGAGTATAGCGTAAGTCAATCGTATCTACCAAAACTATTACTCCCAAGACCTGAATGGGAAGTTCGTTGCTGCCCTGAATGCATGAGATGTAGATTCAATGATGATGGGAGATATGAGAGATTCACAAGCGTCGGTGCATTCTGTGTTCAATGATTGGCTACTTTCCATTGTTTCTAATCGTAGTTCAGGTAGCACATTTGGTCACAACAATCCGTTTTGCCCAGGATGATTGACCCGTTCATCCTCCACACACAAGTATATTGCCGAGAGAATCTGATGCAGCTCCCAGGATGGCGTAAGATGCCGCACATTGAAACAAAGAAGATTTTTGGTCGAGGTAGAGGTGGCCCAGAACCCGACGTTTGCTGCTTCAGCTTGGTTGAGTTATCTTGCGATCGTAAAGCTGGTTGAGATTACAACTCAGATTTCTTTCTAAACCTGATTTCCTCTCCACGCTGAAGTTGATTTTTTTTTGCTCTGCACCACCAAAAAGGCCCTTCGAATCCCATCATCAGGACTTCACTTGGCCTCAAAGCGGAAGGCTTTCCTCATCCATGACATTCGTACAATGGTTTGGGAGTTCCCAGGAGAAAGTCCGTTCGCTATCCACCGGCGTGAAACACTTTTGGTTTGAAATCGTCGTTAAGTTTGCTGAAATGCATTTTTGATCATGACATCATGAGTGATGCTAAAGAAGCGGACATCCATGGAACCATGTTTTTCGCGAATGGTACAAGAAAAAGGAAGAAGGAGAAGTTGGGGATGATACTGCAGCATCTAGGCGTTGGGGCAAGCAGACTGCAAGTGACCGGGTTGTTTGCCTGTACATTAAGTTAGTGTCATGATGCGTCTGATGGATTATGCTGAATTTGGCGTACACTTGTAGCAGATGCGCTCTTGGCTTGGTTCTGAAGGGCAGTCGCGGGAGAGATGACCTTGCTCGCCACAGTTCTAGTTTCTGATTAGCCGAGATCATGGGATATTGAGGGTAGGTTTCCACTTACGTAGCATTTTGACGAACGGCCCTGGGTGCAGTCACTGGGATGCGTTAGTGGATGCAGAAAGTCCCAAACAACAAGAGCCATACCGGGACATATGACCGATACCACCGCAAGACTGCGAAACATTAGCGAAGGTTGATGAACAACATATGGCATTCATACGTAGCAAGTCTGGCCACCACCGCCGCCACGGCTGCCATAACCACCACCATACCCGCCTTGTTGACCACCGGAAGAAGTGCAGTCACTTGAAGATGTCAGTGTATGGCAGGCTGTGTTGGAGATTTTCTTCATACCGTGCGATATGACCTTGACCTCCGCAGCGATAGCATTCACGGGAGCCACCTCCACCATAGGAAGCCCCGCCTCCATAGGAGTTGCCTCCGCTGCTACCCCAGCCAGCACCTGAAGAGGCGCCGCCAGAACCAGCAGAGGTTGGGCACTCACGAGCGAGATGTCCCTCTTGACCACCTAATTGTTATCAATATTCAGATTGTCTTCTCCTTGGTCGCAGATGTAATGAGACTGACATTTGTAGCAAGATTTGGGCTTGGGAGCAGCAGTGCATTCTCGGCTGACGTGACCTTCGCCTGGGACAGAGAGTCAGTCGGGTAAAAGGTAAGAGTCTCTGTTCAAGAAGCGTACCTCCGCAGTTGTAGCTGTTGGTACAATTAGTCAGTTGGCGACACGTGGGTGAGGGTTTAATTTGGCGATTGTGTTGAACTCACCACGTAGGGTTGCCTTTCTTAGGGCAATCACGAGCCTGGTGAGACGAGTCACCGCATGTGTAGCATCCCCGATCCATTTTGAAGGTCGTTTGAGGTGTAGATTGAATTGGTATTGCTTGGGAAACGAATTAGCGTCAATGTCAATCCAGCGATAGATGGGGCTGATAGAGAAAATACACACGAGTGAACTGATGAAAGCGCGAGGAATGGCCAAGAGGTAGGGATTGAGATCAAGAACTTGAATGTGAAGCACTCAAGAAGTGAATTGGATCAGTGTCAAAACCGAGTGGAAAAAGCAACGAAGAAAATGTGATTTGCAGTCCAAGTGGTAGCGGTATGGTGGTGGATTGTGGTAACGAGAGGCGAAAACAAAAGCGCAGAATTACAATGTGGGGAAATTTCCCTTTGCACGGATTCTGGATCCTGGATCGCCAGAGGAGGAGGCCACAGTCAGACAGAGGTTGAGAGCCTAGAGGGTGGAGGCCAGAGGCTAGTAGAGGGGGCGTAGGACCTGGATGGGAGTGGTCAGCGGCCATTAGCACGCCTATACGAAGATAGCATGTAGGCACCTATGGCACCCATGACACCTAAGCCCGGAGTTGATCGCAGGTGACGGAGATCGCAGGGGCGCATTACCATTGGCGGAAACGCCAAGTGGAAGGTAGGGCCCAGTGCCATCTAGGTGCCGTCCAACGACTTTGGTGAGTGCGACGCGGACGTCATCGTTGCCCGTACTAAGCCACTAGCTGGTTAGTAGCACGAGCGTGCACGAGGCACCTGCCACCTAGGTGCCTGCGAGGTTCACTTAACCGATCGATTACTGAGGGTGGCTGCTCACGTGGTTGTTATATCCCGATTCTCCATCCATGCACGCCATGCTAACAAGTGGGTAGGCTTGGAAGGGCACTGAAGGGTCACTGTTGGTATTCCAAGGTATATTCATCTAAGAACCATTCTTCCATATCAGTCATGCTTCGTTCAGATCATCCAGAAGGTCTACGTAAAATCGTACAATGCCATCACCTGCGTCGAGTCTCGCTCACCAAGCACAATCACTTGTTCTTCATCAAAGCCAACCCATCGACTTCGGGTCAATTGATGTTCACGCTTCAACTCGTCCAGAGCAAGACCCAAACCATTACCCCGTTGACTCAGCGTCGCTGCAACTTGAGACCATGCCGAGTCCGCAACTCTAACTTCGATGCTTGAACGCCGGTTGCTGACCAGCGTCATCACGTCCTCAAGTTCCCATACCCTAATCTCGGCACCACTTTGACTGATTGATACGGCTTTGCCACGGTTGTTGACATGGGCGCTTGAGATCCCTGCCGTGTGTCCCCACAACCGCCGGCCTGCACTGATCTCCAGCCTCTCATCGTTAGACGTCACCAAGAAGGACATTATCGTGTTGTCTTTGAGCGATGCCATCACGAAGGGATGGGCGTAAGATAGTGACTGAGGAGACCTCCTCTGTTGTGGGTGAGAGGGAAGAGGGAGAGAACTGGTGGACCTGGTGCTGACTTCCCATTCATCCATAGAGAAATAGCCAGGTATCATTCTAGATATTGGAAGAGTACTTTTCTCGGACGCTCTTTTAGGTGTCAAGGTAATCTCCTGAATTCCAATGCACCAGCCTGCGCCAATACTCCTAAACCCATACGCTATGCTCGCAACCATGTCACGGCCCTTCCTCCGCAGTGAGATAGAGGTTGGCGAGAATGTCGCATCGGATTGAAGTCTCGTTATCGTCTGCAAAACGAATTTCTTCTGGTTGTGTACTTGGGCCAATGAATAAACCGCCAAAGAATTGGTCGTCGATGTAGTCATGAGAAAAGGCATTGACAACGCCACGGCCGTCAGAGGTCCGTCCTCTGATACTTTGGAATATTCAAGAAATATTTCTCCCTTGTCCCGTAACGAATATAGGGAGAAAGCGCCGTCTGAGAACCCAACCAAGATGTCGATGTTTGAGTCGACGCCTTGCACGGCCATGCAGGTTGGTTTATGTTCCTGCTGAATCGGCACCTGTGCTCGCAAAACTCTTGTTCCTTGTTCTTGCTGCCAGCATCGTAGACCTGATGCACTGTCGACTGTAAAGACCATGTCCAAGTATACTCTGCCAATCACAGGTGGTACAGTGGAAGGCGCTACCTCCACCTCCCTCACCCTTGCTGTTCCAAGATGCCAGTTGTTTCTGATCTTATACTGACGTTTCCAATCCGTCGGTATACCATCTCTCAACCTCTGAGAGTGTTGCAGCCACTCCAAAGTTTTGACTGATCGTTTGTCGTTCTCTGTTCTCAGCGCAGGCGTCAGGCGGCGATATCTGCTCTTCACCCACGTATCGTAGAACTTTCCTTTCCAGACTTCATGGTCTGTTGCGAGGGCTCGGAACCGCAAGGACGTTCTGCAACAAATCAGCTACGGAATTTGACCCTGGAAAGACACAATAATTACCTTTCGACTCGAAGGAGGTCTTTGACCGTCAGAAATGAGAGGATACGAATGATAATCTCGTCGCTGAGATTCGAAAGGCTATGCCTTGGGCCCGTCCGGATTCTTTTCAACGCCAGGTGAGCGACGCAGTCGTCGTCTGCATCCTCCCTTCTCCTCTTCACCATGTTGTAGAACGCCACTTGACATCTCCATTGCCTTGATTCATGCGAATTTGGCTCCATCTTCCGCAGAGGCAAGCCAGGATGATGCCGATGTTCTACCGAGAGAGTCTCGTGACAGGCCCACTAGATCCAATTAGGGTTAGTTCAGCCTTGTGCCCCAGTTCAGCGCTGCCGAGACTCGCGTCTTCCAATACGCGCTATGTTCTTTTGAGTTCATTGTGATTCTCACTTGTCCCATCGTATACGCCTTCATCAGGGCAATAATGACGGACACTATTTCTAACGGACGATCATTAACACGTGCCTTGATTACTGCATTGGGTTACAGTGAAGCATTACAAAAAGAGGTTGAGAATACTAATAGCGAAATTGATTTGCTCAAAGCCCAAAACAGGACCCTCTCTGAACAGCTCTTGAACCTGAAATCACAGCAGCCAATCCCTGCAGTCACATGCGATGAGCACGCCATACGAATTGATGAATTAATCAAAGCAAATACGGCCTTGCATCAGCAGTATGAGCTGAGTACGCAACGAGAAGCAGAACAAGCATCAATCATTGACCAACTTAAAGCTGAGAATCAAATGCTTGTTCAACAAAGTCAGAGTCAGAAGCCTAGCGAACACAAGCTCCTAGACGGCAACTTATACACCACAGATGTATCACAGTCATGCCTCAATTCAGAATTTGGTCCTCAAGTTGACAACAACCCTGAGCGTCCAGCAGACCAATCAACTCAGGTCGACAACACCGTTCAACTGGTGCACGAACTAAGAGACGAGAACAATCTCTTGAAGTCCAAACTTGAAAAGGGTGGGGGAGCTGCAGATGTGTCCACGCGTGTGGATTTTCTTTTCAAGCAGAACATGGAGAAGCAGGCCGAGAATGACCGATTGAAGGAGAAAGTCCGACTGCTTCAGAAAAAGGAGCGACAATGGCGCCTCAAACATCCTGAAATTTCTTCCCCGTTACCATCATCAGATAATTCTGAGCGAGCTTCTAGTCCACTTATGCAACCTACACAATGCGGAGTGGATCAGGTCGGATCGAAAGTCGAGGTGCATGTCGAGACTAGCAATGACCGGAAGCGACTGCGCACACGAAGCCCACCACCAAGATCCCCACTCCGTGAGGTCTCAGCCAATATCCGACCAATCCATAGCTCGCCTTCAATGGTCAAGTCTAAGAGATCCGATGATCGCGGATCAGGGGCAGTCCATACTATTGCAGAAGATGGCGAGTCCCTTCTCGAATCTGCTGGTCATGGTGTAGGCGCCACTCCGTCTTCAAAGGTGAATGAGAGTGCAAACAAACGACTTGAGAGTCTCTTGTTCGTACCAGGTCCAGAATCTCCTGTGTTACGGTCCCCGAAAACGGCAGATTCCATCCCTGCGACCGGCCGTCCTTTGCTCCTCTCCAAAAAGGCACATGCACTCGCTGGGCCTGAAGACTCTGAGCCTTTCCGTGCAAGACCGGTCAGTCGGTTGAATCTTAGTCATTTCAAAGTCAATCCGCGGTACAATAACGGGGAGGCATTTGCCTATGCGGAGGTGGTCCGTAGTAAAGAGGCTCGGAAGTGTCTGGATGGTTGTACAAAGCCAGATTGCTGCGGTGAAAACTTCAGAGCACTGGCTACCAGTGTTCCTCAATTGCTGGGTGGTATCTCTGATGATCAGCTGTTGATTGACTTCTTGGGTCCAGGCCAGGAGAATATGATCAAAGACTTGACGTCGTTGGCAAGGTCAAACCTCATATCGGAAGCACGAACCAAGAAGTTAGCTGACGCCTTCGGGAAATTGCATAGAACCGCTTTTGACCGAGCACCTAGTCCGCCAGGTTACTGGAGTACTGAAATGCAAAGTTCTCAGGAGGAACGAGACAATATTGAAAGTGCAAAAGTGCGTGAAAGAAAGGAAGTGGAGAGGAGGTTTCGTGAAGCCATGAAAGATGATGGTCGATGGCTCTTTGCCGATGAGTAGTAGTGAACAGCTTGAACAACACATTGGACATGCCTTATGAGAGTTGAGCTTGCTATTAGATGAACAGAATCTCAGGCCAGGCAGAATGATCTTTCTTGGGTACATGCTGGGCCTCCATGAGGTGACTTATGGATAGGTTTGAAAAATCGATGGAGGTTTGAAGGCACACCACCCGATCCAAGCTGCTGCACTTCACTTGCCAGAAACCAATTATCTCGGTTTGGAAAATCACACCCAAATGACACCTTCCCAAGAACGCGAGGAGCCAATCAACCAAATTGAAAGATATCACGACAGAAGCTCTGCCTCTTCAAAGACTCTGCTGCCAACTCTACAGGAACCTCAATTGAGCCGAACATTTTGCAGTCACTTCATCCTGAGCACATTGTGAGCAGCCTCTTGACATGCCAAGACTCTGGATCTCTTCACATTCACTTGCCTCCCTGAGCCCTACTTCACTTTTCTCCCACCCTTTCTTCTTGTCTGCTACTTTCCTCCCCTCTCTCCGTCCGTCCTGAGATCTGTACCCAGCTTCGCTTCTTGCCCATATTTTCTTCTCCCATGCTGTCTTTGAATTGGGTCCAGCATCGCTAGTCCTCAGTTTCATCCTACATCATGGCCAAGGTTCCCAAACAGAGACCTCAAAAAGCCGCGCAGAATCTCGAGACCACGGCTCACATCGTGACAGAAAGCCAAGATGCCATGGATCTGTCTCAGCCAGAACATGTAGCTGAGCCAGGCACATCATTGAGTAAGGAATATATTCTTCAGATGCTAAAGTTGAGCCTTTATGCTGATTGTGAAAGTTCCAGAAGCTGTTCATTACCAGCCAGAAAAGAAGAAGAAGAAGAAGAAACCGAAGAAGGGGAAGAATAGGAGCAAGAAGATGAAAAAGTCCCGTCGTGCAACTCGCCTGGGTCCACTGATAGTCGAGAAAGTCGAAACAAGCGCGTCTCAAGGATCGCACAAGAATCAGACGGGAGCGAACTTGTTTAAGTTCGAGTATGCAAAAAGTCGCTCGTACTTCAACCAAGGACGATGGAATCATAGCAAAGCATTTTTGCAGGTTCACGTCCAACTTCAGCGTCTCCATCCTTGCCCAGTACCGAAATCGAAAGGTGGTCCCCGAGGTTGTCCTCCAGCACCTACGTTGCTCTACCAAGCACTGGAGGTAGTGAAAACGCGCTCCCCCTCGGTTTGTCCGCACACGCCATGCCTGATCGTGACGATATCCTTTCTATCTGCCGGGAACTTGCCTCCTCCATACCTTTGAGCAATTTCGAGAAACGCTGTTTTAGGACGAAAACACTGGATTTCACTTTCATACATGGCACTCTGCAGTTTCTTCAGCACTTGCGCCCTGGGGTACCGGCCCATGAAGAAAGTCCTTCACCTAGTGTTAAGCCTGATGCAATGTCTTCCATTTCCGAAGTTTCAGATGTTAGCAACGACACGGATCAAGTCCCTGCAATCTCACGTCCTTTGTCTGTCATTAGCATCGACTCAGATTCCGATGTCCGCATCAAGCTTGAGAACGAAAATGAGATTATGGACACTACAAAAGGTTCAAAAATTGACAAAGGGAAAGGCAGGGCATTGTCGTCTGACGACCAACCTAGTGCTTCTATTAAGGCTCGGATTGCATCCACAAGTTCTCTAACATCCCGCCACATGCCAGATGATACTTTTCCATTGGCTTCGGCCTCAGCAAATTATGCTCATGGCACAGTCAACCTCAAGCGGAAGCATGACAGCAACCCTTCAGGACAACTTTTTCAGCACAGTTTTGCAACACCGCGAACTCATACCGTACAGGCACATCGAGCTTCGTCTACGTCATCATCATCATCATCATCATCTTCTTCGTCCTCGTCTTCTTCTAGCTCTTCCGATGATGACAGCGATAATGGCTGCCCACCGAGAATTGGCGTAGATGAAGCTCGATCGGCAGCTCACGCTGAAGCTCTGTCAAAATTCGTCTGCGGCAGAGATGCAATCGCGAAATTTCAGTTGGAAACTGTACCAGGATTGGAGTCTGACGGATCTGAATCCAGCACAGATCAAGAGTCTGGTTTCAGATCGCCAACTCCAGCCCCACGACCAGCAAAGAAGCGACGTAGTGCGCATGACGGCGTGATACTCGACCTCGAACACCAACTGAAGGAAGCAAAGAAACAAACTAGAGACATCCAGAAGCGGGTTGATTTCATGACACATTTCATCTCTGCCGGTACCGGTATGACCAAAGCCGACATTTTATTGTCAGAGAAGAGAGTTATGACCATGAACCAATCGTTTAAGGAGGCGTGGCTCACAGCGAGTGGTCAGCGAAATGCTGCACATGCAGCGAGGAGAGCTACAGGCTCCACATCCGCACCTCGTCGACCTGCTTGATTTCCATGTCTTCTTACCAAAATCTCCTTTCTGGACGCTGAAAGACTGCTGTTCTTCCTGAGGCCTTGTCGCTTGAGGTATCCTCGCTTTACACTTCAGAAAACGTGGTTGCAATCAAAAGATGTCCCAACAATGCTCGAACATGCATGACTTGTTCTGGAGCAGATTTGTCTCTCAGATGAAGGACCTTCTAATATCAAAAAAGTGCTACGCTCAGGCTTCGCGTAATGGACAACAAACAGACATCGTGGTTACAACAGACAGATGGTGGACAACAAACAGAAGACGTGATTACGACAGACAGATGGTCGTTCCTGCTCATGTGCTGAGTAAAGAGCTTTGTGCTCATAACGGATACACAGAAATGCAAAAATATCATGGGTAAATGTCTCAGTGGAGTCTGTAGATAGATGCTATGGCTGGAGATAGGTAGTTGATCACCTCTAGGACGAAGTGTACCGCCATTAGCTAGCAAAAAGTACTACAAAATGCAACAGTCTCCCCTATGAATTTCTTTTCCATCCGTTCAACTTCTTGCCGTAGGCAACATTCAAGTCGTTCATACAGACGAGGAAATCCTCTCTCGTCTTTGCCACCAGGTTGTTCACCCTCCGCAAACAATCTCTTATCTATGATTGATGCTAACCGACGTCGCAGATTCTTCCCATGTCCCTATCCCATACTGGAGACCAAAAACCGCCCTGTCTGCCATGCATACTTTCTTTGCCTTTTCCCACTTCTGTTGTGTTCGACCTGGCCCTCAAAATCGCCAAACCCCAACAAGCGACCACAATCCTCCAGAGGTCCCCAAAATGTGCCAACCTCAATTATTCTACCTAAAAAAATGACTGAAAGACAGGAATAGACGAAATATTGTAGAGAAGGGGAGGCGGCGGCTGCTGCCGCTGCTGATGACTGAGGGTATCGAAATATTCTGAAGGCCAGGGACATCAGTTCCAGGCGCTGGGAATAGAAGTATTCACATCCCCGTCTGTTGTTGAGAGGCCGGGCGGATCCCATTCACATTGTCAGTTCATTCCCAGTTGGCACCGACGAGGTGGAGCACGAGGACTGCAACCCGAAAGCGACCGCAGTTTCACCGGAATAAAAAGACAAGGGTCTACTATAGCGCAGCTGATATGACTATTACAACAATCTTCTCCTGGCGTCGACATGGGGTTTGACGCCTTCAAGGACTTATCAATGCAGACCGAGCTACCAACAGCCAAGGCCGGCAGTATTTCTCGCAGATGCGCATACTATGTTCGAGTTTGTCAAATGCGATGAATCTGAAAAATCAAGACCATCTCACCTAGCATGCTTCATTCGTCTCTTGAAACTATATATTCGTCTCGTGTCCTCCTCGAGTGTAGGACTTGAAGCCATTCCATTGCCTTGCCAGCCCAGAGAGCGACGACTTGAACCAAGCCTTCCGTGATGGCACACATTCGATTCGTTGAAAAAGCAAAGATGATGTGATAGGCTCTCGGTCCGGATTGTGCCGGAAGAGACACGGCGAACAGGCAAACGGTATACATCTTGGGAAAGGTAGTCACTTGGTTGCAAGCAGAGACGACCGCCTATTTCATGGCTAAGTGAAACCACAATCGGAGAATGAGATGCTTGATGCTTTGCAAAAGTCCAGCGTCCTCTATCGAACATGGAGCCTACATGAACACGGTCTTTGGCCTGCATTTGTTCTTTCACCCACATCCAGGCCCAAATTCTGCACCGAATTATAACGAAAAGAACTTTTCCCCACTGATGCCAAAGATTTGGCCATGTTGATCATGGAAAGTTGACCCTAAGGAACGATACCTGCTCTTAAAGCGGCTGTGAGCATGCCTATATGCGCTATTAAGCGACTTGAAGCATCAAGAAGACAGAACTGCGGTGATTCTGCAGAAGCCCGTTGGACATGTCGTTTTCCGCCCTCATGGAAAGATGCCCAGGTTGGTTCCATCAGCAGCCCTCAATGGCTTTAGGCCCCGGACATTGCCTTGTAAATTTCCCAAAAATAAGTAGAAAGTTACCACAACTGCATCGACGTCCATCCTTTTCTGATTTGCCAGGCTTATAGTGCCTTCCTGGTGGAGACAAAACAGGGATGGAGCCGCGGCATGTAGAGAAAAGCCGATCGAAGAGCCCGTAGCACTTGCAATTGCGAGAAATGTCAGAGTTCAGCAATTTTCGTTGTTTTGAAGCCCTCCTAGGTGGCGAACTCGTGTCAAAATGTGCGATTGCAAGAAACCGCACAGGACGGCCATGGAGGGTCAATGGGCCCAACGTAGTAGGACGAGAAAGCAAAGTTGAACGAGCATTCCACTATGTGTGGATGCCAATGACTTTATGAGGCGCACCGTAATAAATGACCGTATTTGCTTGAACATTGTAGAAATTCCATGGACCAGACTGTCTTGTCTGGACAATGTGTGCCGGCTAACATTGAGTTAGGTCGATGGTTGTATAAGTTCCTGCTCTCACGTCCGCTCATGTAGTCCACCCATGACACGAACCTTCCGCTCACGCTCACTATGCTGCTGCGGTCTGGAATAGCGAGACTGGCGACCCACTAGCGGCCAAACCACAGGTGTAATTCTGTCTTTTTCTTCTGTAGCCTGGTCATATCGTAATGTCTTTCGTGGCCCCATGATCTTGGCGTTCTTTCTTCTGGAGCTCGTTGATGATCGTACAAAGCTCGAGGGTAGCCCTGGCCCCCACGATAGTTAAGACATTTTGTTTTGCGTTGAGTTTCTCGGGGTGAGTATACCTGTCCGTCGTGTGGTGTGTGACAAGCTCGTTTAGAATCGATCCTCAACTTGAGGTTCCACTGTTCATCCAGAAAAAAGTTGGACATTTTGTTTGGCGTTGAGTTTTCGGAACAAGTATGCCAACCTATCACCTTTTGCATTCATTTACTGAGGTTGTGATTCAACCTGATCATCGCGAAAGTTGAGAAATTCAGTTGACGTTAGACTTCTTGAGGCGAGTCTGCGTGCCTTTCCCGACCAGACCTCGATGAGAATCATGCTCAAGAGGTCTGACCTGATCCTCCCGAGCGATTCGGACATTTTGTTTGGCGTCGAGTTTCTTGGGGCTAGTTTGCTTGTCTATCTCGTGCCATATGGACGGTTTTGAGCGGGATACCGGCACGGCCCCATAAAGCAAGGACAGTCAAGCACAACATACCAAGTGCCGGGGCACCATCAGCTCTGGAAGCTAAATAGACCGTTGTGAGTTCAGATTGGGTCCCGTTGGTAAATCGTCGAAGAACTGAGATTTGAGATTTTCCACACTGAGCACGCGATGGCGGCCAGATATTTCAAGTGCATATGTATCTTTAGGAAAACGTGGGAAAAGCAGCTCCCGGCACTGAAGACTCCCATAGACGAGGCGAAGGTAAAGCAGAGGTTGAAATCTGCTTGTTTGTGATGCTGAGCAAGTGTACCCAAATTCCTCATACCAGCGAATCTGAGGTCGTTGTCGACAGACATCATGCTCCTACAAAACAGAGCGTTGATCGCGGAACAAGCGCTGTCGGAACAAAGGAGCCAGATATGCAAGGGTTTACGCTCCAATCGAGGGTCTATCGCTGCGTGGGGAATACGGGCAGGGGCACGCCGCTCCAGTGATCTCGAAGCAGGGGAGCGGGAGGGACACACAACCCCGACATGTTGGCGATGTAGGTGCCCGGGCTGGATGAAAAAAAATGAACTGTAGGGGCGTTAGTAACAATAAATAGGTATTCAGTGTAGCTTGTTGGAGATACTCACTGCTGTAGAGATGTTCCCTGTTCCCTCTGAATTTGGCAGTGATCCTTATGTTGATCACCTTGACGCGGGTCGTAAGTTGGACGGCTTTGTGTGTCCACCAACGGTTTTGACAGGTACCAAAGAGCAGTCTATCAGATCGTCGATGACACTGTCATTGTTTCTAGCCAAAATGCTTCCATTGTTCCATCGATCGAGTGCCGTGCTGCTTCGTGAGTCGCCTCGGCCAAACGCCTGCGGTGGAGTAGGGCCATCTTTGATAGCCGAAGAGATGTTGAATCTGCTGCTGCCGCTACGGCTGGGCAAGGGATTTTCGCTGTTGGTGGGTTGGCATGATGCTGTTGCTGCTGCCATAGTGCCTTTTCTGTTGTACCGCTTGTGCTCCAGGTTCCTCCTCCTCTTGCTGCACCCACTGCAACGGTTGTTTGGATAACAGTCATCGGTGCTAGTGTCCAACACTGCTCTGAAAAAGAACCAAGAGACGCCCATGGCAAAGCTAGGGCTTTCTGCCTCTCATCTGTACAGTGTGGCAAGCTCAAGTCTCCTGATATCATCTCAGCTATCGGTGACCTGTTTAGGGCTGCTGGAGAAGACAAAAAAATGACCATTTTGGTCATGACTTACAATCTCGTAGATCAACTCGCCCTGGAATATAATATCCAGCAGCCTATAGCAGGAGACAAGACATGTAGTGATGCTGATGAGGAAGACCATTCGAATCAGAAGAGTGGTGAAAATCAAATCAACAGGCTGGTGAGAATTAATAGGCGGGTGGGAATTGATAAGCTGGTTGCAATCAACAAACTGGTGAAGATTGAAACGGTGATAATGTGCTACGTAGGTAGTTAAGATATCCACAACAATCTGACCGACTACCCTGCGAGACGTAAGCGCACGGTCGAGCCAACATCCACCGTTAGCATCGCCGTCCTCAAACCGTTGACTCTGGCATTGACTGACGAGTTTAACGTCGAGACTCTGATCCAAATTAGAGCTAGATTCGCCGAGCAAGTGTCAGAACTTAAGATACATCTCCAAACCACCTATAAACTATAGAAAGCCGGGGCTTTCTGTCCTGAAGGGGGGAACTCCAAGGCAATTCTTTCACCTCATTTGACAGCAAGCCGCCGCCGCCCGCGCACCATATCACCCCGCTGATTTAGTCCTGGCTAACGAGCAAATAACAAACTACATCTGCGTAAGCATCCTGTGCTAGCCGGCCACCACAGAATCTTATACGATGATACAACAACAATCCGGCGGCGGGTGACCCACAAGTCGTAGAACGCGCAAAATTGGCCTCACCAGACCCCAAGCTTCCACTTTAGCGCGCAGATCAATATCTGAGATCAATATCTGGTATTCTCTGTAACCAGTGTTGCCCGGCACTAAGATATAGAAGAATTGAAAAGGTGAGGACGTGGGTTAGACATCTGCTCAGGCTCCAGGGTAGGCAAATGCCACCGCCCCTGCCCAACACCGTGTGCATGTCGTAACTGGTTTCGGGCTTGGGCAGTCGTCAGTTCCCATGATGTCCAGTCGACTAGCTGTTGTCGATATATCTTCGTCCACCTCGACCCGGTGGACTTGCTTATACTCCGCGTGCAGATGACGGAGTCAGTCGCAGACGAACATTCCGTTACCCGCCGTGTGCTTCGCGCCAGAGATAAAACCACATCCCGCAACCATGATTGGTTGTTCGTGGTCTGAGACTTCATGGATAGCAAACTACGTCCGAGCGGAGTTCCGCCATACTCATGGAACAGACGATTTCGATGTTCACCCATCAGCACAGGTATTCAGTGGCGGTCTTCTGTAGAAGACCGCGAAGTGCGGCTAGCCAGCTCGCAAGGAGTGCCCAATTGGCCTGAACTTGTTAATGTCACATCATTACGTGGGTGGGATTCTGTGTTTCTCGCTGGCAAAGGTTTTCATGGCATGGTTGGCGGAAGTCCCGAATTCTGCCACACCCAAAAAAGGGAATTTTAATACAGCAGAATCCGGCTTGATCACAGTTTTTATTGAGCAACTACGCTGAAATACTTATTTCTCATGGCCTTGAAGCTCAATTACATGTTCCCCTCCACCTTCCGTAGCCCAACAACTCATACATGGCCATAATTTTCGTTTTTCATTAGCATCGCTCAATGTTACTAGCCTCAGCAATTTTCCCCACCAAGCACTCGTCTTGTAATCCGATCATAGCGCAAAAACCAGCTCTGCACCTCCTTCTCTTTGAGAGCATGATGTATTGTGACTATTCGAAGCTCTCAGAATGAAATATGTCGTATGGAGACGTGTCCAGTGCTCACGGAGTGTATTTTCCTGACACAGCCAATTGCCAACTCAATTTTGAGATTGTAGAGTTTCTTTTCTAAGACTCGGGGATGGTAGTGTTGGCCAAATTGTGTCGGACGACCTTTCCAGTAGCTGATCGTGGAATTCCGTCGACAAAGTGGATGCCACCAGTCGGCAGCTTGTATTTGCTCAAAGAAGAGCGTAGGAATTGCATGATCTGACCGGGAGTCAAGAAGCGAGAAGACCGAACCACATAGGCATGGATGAGTGTGGTCTCAACACCATCATTTCCAGTGGAAGTAATGCCAGCTACGGCAGCGTCTGTAATCATTGGATGGCGTTTCAGGGTTTGTTCGATCTCTTCTGGAGACACCTGCCACCCATGAACCTTCATGATGTCTTTGGTACGGCCCTCAAGAAAGACCTTGCCATGTTCAATTCTGATAATGTCGCCAGTACGATAGAAACCATGTTCAGTAAAGGCTTGTTGAGTGGCTTGATCATTGCCCAAGTAGCCGGAGAAGAGTGTAGGAGACTTGACGAGGCCTTCAGAATGGATACCGTCTTCTAGGTATTGACCAGTTTCGCTGACAACCTGCAATTGGACATTTGGCATGAGACGACCAACGCTTCCAGAGGTGTCTCTCTCTTGATGATGGAAGACAGTTGTCCAGCCACATTCGGTCGCACCATAACATTGTGCAATGACAGCAGTAACATCCAACCATCTATAGAGCTGCTCCTGTACGCGAGGACTGAGAGCGGCGCCACCACAGATGATGTATTTGACGAAACGCATATTGCTATATGGATACTCGGTCATGGGAGGCTGCTGTAGCAATTCAGAAATGATGGTAGGGACGACAGCGACATCTGTAATCTTGTAGAGTTCGAGTGCAGTGATGAATGATTGCAATTCGAAGCGAGGAAGAATGTAACTCTTGAAGCCAACGACGAGCGGAAGAATTAGACTCAGGGGACCAGCAAAGGCGTGAAAGCATGGGAGACAAGAGAGCTGCTTGATCTGTTCGACTTGTTAGTGTCTCTGGAGGAGGAGAAGCATTGCGAGCTCTGTGGAAATATTTACCTGGTAATCACGATCTTGGAAACCTCCCATGAGTGCACGAACCTGAGCAATAATAGCACGATGTGAGATCATGGCGATCTTTGGGAGCCCGGTAGTGCCACTGGTGATTGAGTACATTGCAATACTCTCAGGATGATTACGGATGAAGGTGGCGTCTTGACAGAGATAGTCGCCTTCTCGAAGGAAAGCACGCCAGGCAACTCCATCGCCATCAACGAGAATGAGACGCTCAGGAGGGATACCATGTCGATCAGCAGCTGCCTTGACAGTTGCGAGAGAGGCAAGCTGGACGAAGACAAATTTTGGCTTGGTCAATTCGAAGTAGCGCAACAGTTCATCGACTGTGCTGCCAGGATTGACGCCAGAAACGATGCCACCAGCAGCGAGAATTGCCAAGAAGAGAACAGGATAGATGAGCTGTGTTTTGTATTAGATCTAGGCATCAATGGCAATATTTTGGTGGTGCGGTTGCATGTAGAGAACGAGTCAATTTTGCGAGGATGAGCGAGGTGGGGATTCTGGGAGAGGAAGAACTTACGCCATTGAACAGATGTAGGCTGACACAATCGCCGACTTGCAAGCCAGCTGCATAGAAACCCTTGACAGATCCACGCACCGCGGCGAAAACGTCGTTCGAGGTCAGGAAGGTCTCAGGGTTTGTGGCGTCGATGAAAATCTAGGGTGTAACGTCAAAACCATCATCTTCTTCTCTGCGGTATTGCGAAAACCATGAGGAAGCGCTTACTTTCTTGTCTTGATCAACCGTATCACGCTGGCTGAAAGCGAATGAGACAGCATCTGTCTTTGGGATGTCTGCCTCAGCCACCGATTTCCAGGCATGAGCGACGGGGAGGGACGAGTCGTGAGCAGACATTGTGATTGAGTAACACCAAGGCACCGGGCAGGCAGGGTGGCAATGGCTTGTGTAACGGAAATATGATAGATGGAGAAGCAATAGAAAGATGAGAAGTGGTACAGACGATGCAAATACCAGGTTTTGTGTAGGAAAAAGTGGGTAGGAAGACAGGTAAGCAGGTGTTTTTGTGTAAGGATGAAAAAGAAGAGGAGGAAGAAGAGGAGGAGGAAGAAACGCGAAGCAAAACAATGACACGTAGGAGGAGGAGGAGGCGAAAGCACAAGAGGTGGCGGGGGTCTGGCACACACGGTGTGAACATCATTCACTGATGATGGCCTCCTCGCACGGAATTTCCCAGCAGACTCACCTCCAGACCTTTGTCCTTTGTCTCTACTTTGCACTCTGCAGGCTACAGGGAAGCTACAAACAGTCTACAGGCCGTGAGGAAGCTACAAGTTGCTTGAAACATGTCCTATGTTCTTGCCGGGTCTGTGTATGGGGGCAATCATGCACAACTGTTATTGTTATCTCGTTGTAGATGTAAACGTTTGGCTCGAGAGCCAATGCGAGCAACAGCCGGAGCTGCATGTAGAAGAGTGATCAGTCAGTCTTCTCCAGCAACTCAGTGTGGCTTTGTGTACTAAAAGTGTACCAGCAGCGCAAATGAAAGAGTACAAAAGAGGATGGCTTGTTTGAAAAACAGTTTCTTCGATGCCCAATTGCTTCTGCTGGAATGCAACATCATGGAGTGACAAGTAAGTCTGGTCGTATTCGCCTGGCCGGGGACGATTGTCGATGTGGCTCTGGCGTGTACGAATCGCTCAAAGTTTATCTCAATCAAGGCCCTGATGAAGGGGCCTCTTGGTCGGTCAATCTAGTCGAATATTGCAAACACCTCGAAGCAGATCATCAGTGCTCGTGTCCGAGTGAGACTGTGAAAGAATCAATGCGGGTGAAAAAGTGGTGGATGTGAACATGAACTTACCAAGGAGATAAAAGTCGTCTGGCGTGAAGGTGGTGCGGAGTTTGGCGAGGGCTGAGTCTGGATTGAAGGGGAGGAAGGATCTCAGGTGTCTGTGTCCAGCGGCGCGATACTTCTCGACGGACGGCTGCGAGAATCCAAAGCTACTTCGAGAGATGGATGGGGGAAGAGAAGCAATGGAAGAGGCTTGAGAAAGGTCTCCTGGCAAGTGCCTCCGATGTGGACGATGAAGGGAGGATGAGGATTAGTCGATGTTTTGGCCGTAGAGGCCAGTCCAAAAGACCCGTGAGAATCCATACCTTGCGCCAGTCACTTCATCTAGTCCTTGAGTTCACCAAAGTTGGCCCTCCATCACTCCAAAAGATAAAGGCTACAGGAGGGGAATCAGGGCAGCGTCTATAACATCTGATCCAGAGCCACATGAACAAGCTCTCTGAAGCACACTTGCTTTGGATAGATGAATTCCATTACCGTCTCTCGTAAAACAAGTAACCGAATTTTCATCTGTTGTCGGTACACCGGTAGTAAACCCAAATGATAGGCTGCGATGCTGATCAAGTCTGCAATGGTTAGCATTTGATCATACTCTGCACCAACATACACTCACTGTTTTGGACTGCTTGCACCGCCACGCAAACCGGGAGTGCTGGGCCCAGCTTCATGCATACGCTGAAAACCAGGAATGTCCTTCCAAAGGGCTTTGTTTGGGCGTCCCTGGGGGACAAGGATCCCATTGTGTAGGATGCTGAGAACGCTTGGACGAGGATCGGTCCGAGCTTACCCGCCCCGGCGCTGATACTGTGGCATATCACTCAGAGCTGGTCAGGAAGAATATAGCGGGGATGATGTATGTTGTCAAATTGGGTCCGAAGGTGAATGCGATCTGGTGGCGGTCGTATATAGAGATTGTAACTGCGGCTCCTGCTTGCTGGAACGCGATGCGGACGGTTCCCCGAGCGATGAAAAGCGCCGCGAGAAGGCAGGGTAAACTGATGAGAAAGGGATAGAGTATACAGATGCGATGGATGAATGGTTCGCTATGATCTAAGAACGAGCTTTCCGTGCCAAGCAAGGGAACAACCGGGGAAGGTGGTGGCGCGGTTGGTTGTTGATCAACAGGCAATCGTACTCGGGGAAGGTGGGGAAAGCAGTATCTTTAAACGAGAGGCAGGTGCAATGACCCGGAGGATACACTCAGTCATCACGCAGGATGAGGACGGTAGGTTTAGTTTGAATATGGCGTCTAAGCATGAGAGAAAAGAGGAAGTTGCCTCGGAAGAAAAACCCCGAGAGAACGGGGCCAGGGGAGGAGGCATTGTTGGGGATTGAGCACTCATAATGGCCGCGAAACACTCATGTTGACGGGGAGCGTTGGGAAGCGGCTGTAAACCCGGTGAATTCTGAAGGAGTGATTGTTCAACCAGTAAGTTTATGAGAAAAGGTCGATTTTGTGGAGTCTGGCGTGCCAAGGGGATAATGAGGACAGGGAAGGTGGTATCTCTGAAAGATCAGCACTTATTTTAGCAAGAAACTATAGTGATGGGATAGGGAACGCTCGTGGAGCGATCGGTTGTAATTCATTTTAGGAGGTGAGGGACTGCTTGTGTATTCGGTGAGTTGTGAAGAGGTACAGTGTAGTAAAGGATGAGTGAGGACAGGACAAAAGCCACTTTTGAAAAATTGTCCGTCACGCCCGCGGCGGCAAGAAAAGAAGTTGGAGGGGGTTGGCAGCGGTTATGGGGGGAGCTTGGAAAATCAATTGAGGTTTTGAGATAGCGTTTCTTCATACCATGAGATTGTGAGATTGTGAGGGAGTGTAGGCGTGGCCAGGAAGACTTCGTGAGAACAAGGAAGTTGGCACTGTTAGAAACTTGGCAGTTATGTTGGTGCAACGAAATTCTAGCCTGTAAGGTTGTAATGTGGTTGTTTTTTCAATGTTAAAGGTAAGAGGAAGTCGTTTACCGTTTGTCAGGTTGGGACGCAGCTGTGTACGACTTCTGATGGATGTTGTGGGGAAGCGGCTATGCTGTGAGCGTGCGGTGCAGCTCTTTTTAATGTTTGCGAGGCATTTGGGAAGCGGCTACACGATCTATGAGGTTATGAGGAAGTGGTTTACGACCCGTGTGTTTGCAATGGAGTTTTTTTTGAACCCGTGGGGATGTTTTCGAACCCGTGAGGATGCGGTCTAGTTCTTCAATCGTCAAGGTATCGAGGAAGTGGCCACACGAGTTATGAGCTTGTGGTGGACTTTTTCAATGTTGGGGGCACTGAGGAAGAAGTCTACGACTCGCGAGATTGTCACTTAGGTTGTGATGCAGTTTTTGCTTAGCCTGGGAGGTTATGAGGAAGAGGCTCAGAGCTTATGAGGATGTGACGGGGCAGTTTTTGGCCAGGCTGTGAGTTGACGATGGAGTTTTCTCCTCGCCTTTCGAGGCCATGGGGAAGAAGCTTACGCCTGTGCCTGTGAGGTGCTAATTGGCTTTCTATCAACCTGTTAGGCTGTGGGGAAGTTATTTTCAGAATCCGTGGGGTTGTGCGCATTTTTCTTTTCAATCTTTTTGTTTAGTATGGGGAATTTACAGCCTGCGAGGATGTAATGGTGGATTTTTCGACTCGAGAGGTTGTGAGGAAGTGGGTTACGGTCTGCGAAGCTGTAATCGAGATTTTGTTCCAATTTACGACACAGTGGGGAAGTGGTTCACAACCTGTGAGGTTGTGGGAAAGTAACCTGGCGAGAGGATAACGAGGACAGAGAGGATAAATTCTTTTTGGAAGACTGACAGCCGTGTCGGCGAGACTGTTTGTGAGTAGGAATTGTCGATGGAGTGGCTGTCACCCCAGTGAGGTTCGTGAGCAAGTGATTATTCCGCTGATGAGGCTGTGAGACTGCGTGGCACCGCCCGTGCAGCAATGAGAAAAAATAGGCCCGTAGCGTTGTTGGAGGATCGGCCATTCTGTCTGTATGTATACGAGAGATTTTCGATGGGAAGGGTTGAATGAGTGGCTGTCAAATCAGTGAGAGTTTGAGAATGTGGTGATCAAATCGGTCAGAATGTGAGGGCTTCCCGCCGCGCGGTCTTGGATAAATGGCAGAGGGAATTTCAGGAGACATTGTGCGCCAACAACAAGCAACGAGCGATTAGGGAAGCTAAAATCGTCATTACAGAAGTCATAAATGAGCTTCAAGGCCTGTAGACTATAGCTATTTTAGCACAGTAGAACACAAGAGGGTATCGTGGACAGACAGCATGGTTTAACCGATGAGAGTGTACTGGGACAAATCAGCTTAACGGACTGATTTAGATCTCCTCCTTAAGAGTGGAGATCGGCACGAGTTGTCTATGGATTACGGGTGGCTAGGAGATGCACTCCTCAATTGTGATAAATTGATTATTGATGGGGAGACACGTCAGGATCGAGCACGAACGCTTTGTACATGGGGAAATCGTCGAGAAGCTGGACAAGGAAGATCGAGTAGTTTTGTGGGGAGACAACTCTTCAGGCCAACTTGGATTTGATTGCAATTCCGAATTCTGCCCCCATTGGCACTCCATGTTTTGTCTTCTCGCAATCGCTAAATTGTATCAAAGGACATCTCAATTCCACCAAACAACCAACATTCCCGGCGGTGGAGCAAACAGGTGGGCGACTGATCGACGTGATAGATGCTAGTAATTCAAAGATGAGCGCAACGTTGTCGGTACGATTTGTCTGCACTGTCTAGCACAGTTTGACAATTGGAAAAGTCTTGATGGGGAGAGAGGAGACCAGAAGAGGAGAATTGAAGAGCACAGGAAGGGATGCAGGAGAGCAAGAGAGAGTTGGGGGCGAGTCGGGGCCAGTCGGGGGCGTGGCAAGGTGGTCGTTCAAAGGTCGGCCGTCTGTTGCTGGTGAGAGACAGCAAGAAAGGTGGCCAAATGAAAATGAAAATGTGCGAGGTGAGATAGATATGTGCAAGACAGCGCGCGAGAGAAGGGAGGGAGGGTTGTGTATATCGAAGGTTGGCACAGGCAGCATATTACTGAGGAGAGACAGCGAGAAAAGTGAACCAGCCAGATTAGAGATGTGCAAGAGAGAGCGTAAGGGAACCGTGGACTGAAGGTTGGCAGTTTGTTGATGAGGAGAGACAGCAGGTGTAAAAAAAATCAGATTACACATGTTCAAGGGAAAGCGGCAGGTACAGTTTGGATGGTGGCCATATTTTCGACAGTTGGCACTCGGTCAATGAAGAGAGTCAGCAAATACAGATTAATTAATAAGACTGAGATATGCAAGAGAGAGGGACCAGGAACTGTGGAAGGGTAGCGTAGTCTGAAAAATAGGTAGTGTCTCTGCGGGAGGAGATGTCAGAAAAGTTGAACCAAAGACGAGAGGGATATATACGAGGGGAGTGGCAGTCAGAGACGGCGGAAAAGGTGAACAAAGAATCAGAGAGAAATGTACAAAATAAAGAGAGACCGGAGGAGGGACAGTGTAGTTCGTCCGATACAAGACTCTTACCAGGACATTTCAACAGAAAAGTACACAAGGGTGCGCGGAGGATTGCTCTGGAGAAAGTCGTGATAAGGGTAGTCTAGTTGTAAAGCTGGGAGTGTATTCATGAGAGGGTTTGTTAAGAAAGGGACAAGTGTATCAAGCGCGGGGATCATGAACAAACGTGCGTGGTCCAGTGAGAAAAGAACAGCCAGAGCACAGGCAGGGGAACATGAACAGTAACAACGGGGAAACCGGGCGCTGAGGTTAAACGAAAGGCAATGGTTTCAGTGAGAAGTTGTGTAGGAGAAGCTCACAGACAGTGGATCGTGGATGAGAAACGTGTAGATGTTGGATGGAAAACGTGTAAATGTAATAGAAGATAAAAATTATCCTTACTTGGGCTCAAGTAGGGGGAAGGGGGGAGCTCATGCCGGGGACGCAATGCACAGTGCAAACCTAAGCACACAGAAGAGAGCAATAGAAAACTATGGTATTCTCACCAGATAATGGCAATTCATGGGTGTGGGGGAATATGAAGTGGTGTCCAAGTTAGGTTGAATGAATTGCTCAAAGCCCTTCTCTCTAAGGTGGTGGAGGCTGAGGTATCTGCGGACCACAGGTGCTAAGGAGATGTATTGATTTCGGATCCGTATTTCTGATATGGATAGATCTGATAATGAGATACAGGTTATCCCAAAAGGTCAGCGAGCAGCACGCTAGTTGAAATATACACAGGAGTACTTGGCGCGTCAGCTTGCAAAAGGCACAGACACAAGCCAAGCAGGGTGCAAAGATGATTCAGCAATCGTTTTGTCGTCAAAGAATAGAGATATCTAAGAAGTGCGCCGAGCGTGCGAGGGAGAGACAAAAAGTCAGGGAGTGAGAAAAGGGGAAAGATTAGAAAGTACCTAGGTAGCATGACAGCTTAGTCACGTGCCAGACCACTATGTGGCAGCCTCGGCCGGTTGATGGGAAGTTCAAGAAGATTACGATTAGCAATAGGAAGAGCAACATAAGTCCGGCTTCGAACGAGCGGCAGGCTGGCTGAAAAGAGAACTCAAACAAGATTGCCGTTCAAAGAAGCGTCTAGAGAGTGCAGCATAGAACACTGACCTAAGTAGAGCCAACAACTGGGAGGAAGTCATGTGGGAAAGCGCAGGGAGGAGCACATTGTAGACCAAAGGGATGTCCAGTATTATCTGGAAGAGTGGCACTTTGAAGTGTTCAGATAGGGACGGGATAGCGCAACTGGAAGTTGGCATACCTGGGACTTGGTCTTGACCAGTGAAAACCACGCTCATGCGTCAATGCTCAACGTGATAACGGACTCTGCCTGCGAGAGAGATTTTGGCTGGTGTCGTCAAGAAAAAGAATGAGGTGGTAACGGCCGATCCAGAGGCTCATGAAAACACACGCCTCGATAGAGCAACCATAGAAGGTGGCATGTTTCAGATGCGTGATAGTTACACCTCTGAGAATTGCTGGACCAAGCACTTCAAAACTCCTGAAGGAAGAGAATGGGAAGAAGGATATGACATGGAAACAGCTAGACTTGTAGCGCCACAGAATGAGGGAGGGGAAGGGGGGAATGTTGACCTGCCAACGCAATAGCTGCATTTAATAGTGCCGTCAATGTCAGCTCTTCAATTGTGTTGGTATCCAGGCCAAAAAACTTCATTCCCGCAGATATCCGTATTCCATTGATCACACACACACCACACTGTATGAGACCTCGTGAGCCAGAATCATCTGTTAACTTCCACTGTTCCAGCACCCAAAGATGAGTACTCTGACACAGCATCTCAACCTCCTCCGGGACATACGCAAGGTCCCTTGATCGCTGGCCACATTTTTATCATGATTTCGACGTCGAATGTAACTCAACAGGACACTGCTGGCAGCTTTGGATTGCCCACTCGGGAGGATCGGACCTAGCCCTCAACCACTACATGGGTGTCCACGTGTAAATTTTAAGAAAGAAGCAGCAAGAGTCCAAGATGCGAGCTTTTCATAGGTTGAGTAGGTGCCAGCGGTAAAGAAGTGTGAAGTATTGAGAAGGTCGGAATCGATGATTGCCATTTTGCCTGCGCGGGGGTTTGGGCTCCGGTAGCCAGCGTTGGGCAAAGGCATACATGCGAAAGAGTGAGTAACTGACCACCTAGACGAGAGTCAGATGAATTGCTTAATGTCCATTGACTGAAATAAGGCGCTTCCATGCTTTATGGTCTCCTTACCTCGCCCCTTGGCACTCCTGTAGGTTGACAGAAAACCATGTCCGTAGTTTTTTAGTATATATTTGACCATAGAGCTCAAAGCAGGAGTCATAAGCGAGTTTGGGCCTGTGCGGATGATATTGAGTACTGGCACTTACGACGTCGAAGGAATGAGAAGCGTGGGGTTTACGTACACCAGCGTAAACTTCCACGGGGGATGATCCTGAGATGACGCCTTGGAGAATTGAGGTACAAGAGATGAGAAAAGCGAGACGTGTGAGTGGACATGCCAAGAGTTGTTCGAATAGGTAGGTACCTGAGGTACACGAATGGCGTAGCAAGAGCCAGGCGTCATAGGATGAAAACCATCGAGACAGAGTGTTCAAGTCGCCAATGTCATCGTGTCCGAGGAAGCCACCATTGATAACGAGCGCGAGTGCTAGTTATGCGTACAGAAAGTGATAAAACCGTCCCTTCGTCTTGGCTGACCTGAATTCATGTGTGCCAAGGACGGTTTATGCTGTCATAAGGTATGCGAAACAGTAATGAAGCGGGTATTTGATGACCCTAGGTAGTCATGAGCATGGAAAAGGAAGTCGATCGGTATTGGCATAGGGAGGCGACAGAAGGAAGGGAAGGATTCGTCATTGGCAAAAAAAGAGAAAGGGCTGCAATGTGTGTGTGATGACTGTGTCGAAAGCGGTATGGAGGAGTGTAAGTTGTAGGTGCGGAGTGGAATAGTAGATGTGGGTGGTGTCCAGTCCAGACTCCAGAGAAGCTGCGGCCGTAGCTTCACGGTAATGAGATGGTGTGGAATATAGTCGATTGGTGAGGATGGGGAAGATGGGGAGGATGGTTTACCGAGCGCCATGCTGGTCACGGCATCTCAGCTGGGCAGTGTCGGTGAACTCAAATTGGACATCCCCGGAGTAGGTAGGTTATAGAGATACCCCCTTCAGACCGCTCCTTGCCTCTTGGTTGTGCGACAAACCTAAGAGAAAGATGTTATATGAGAGAATGAGGCAACACAGGTCAACTTCAGCTTCAGCTTCAGCTCCAGTTTCATCGTCATCGTCATAAAATGCCCTCCAATGCTCCAAGAATTCTGCCTACCTGATGCCCCTCAGGTGGCTGGGCTGTGTAACATTTTGATTAGAGAAGGGGGGTTTCGTGAACGCTGCAAAACTCAGCTCAAGGATATGGAATGGACATGTGCAAGAAAGCTTCCGTGCCAGGTTTGCCGCCTGGTATATAGACAGCTATAGAAGGCCGTACTTGAGGGGTGCTAGGAAAGTTATCCATATCCTGAAACTATTCAGGACAATTCCTTAGCACTGACAGTGGAAAAGGTCAGCACCAAGATGATCCAATTATTGGGGGGTAACTCGCACGAACTGGCTTTCATAACTGACGAAGCATAATCCTACCATTTTAGGGAACTAATTGCACGACCCAGTCGGCCTCACCATAGGTTGACGAGGAACAACAATCAGATGTGGTAGATGTTCATTAATTAACATTTTCAAAGTGCTCTTGCGAATCACGATTCACGAATCACGAATCACGACTCATCAAGAACCAGTTATGCTCTGGCCAACTGACAGCGGATGTATTAGTCAACAATGCTAAGCGAAACCACACTCCTATTCACAGAGATGTAACTGTGTGATGAGATGAGCATCTGAGGGAATCTGATGTACTTGGATCTCGATCCAGGAATAACGTTTTGAATTAGCGAGAAAGGAACAGTGGTGAATCATGAATAATGCACCAAAGATTCTTGTCGCAACCCTTGTGAAGTCTGAAGCTGTACATCGTGGCCTTCGGTAGCACAAGAGACAGACACAAAAAACAATTGGCAGCGAGTCATTAAACTGCTCCATTAGACTGTTCAGAGTCGCGCGCAAGAGTCAGATCATGTACACATTCAGCTGACAGTTCCTCACATTGTCATTGTCTTGGTACTGAGGTACAGAGATAGGTTACCTTGGGGACCTGGGTACGTACTATTCGGATTGGGTGTTTACATCTCATCCTGCATGACTCTGCAGGGTCCAACCTGGTCTTACAACCACTTTTCTACCTACATCTGGGCGAATCTACAAGAATATGATCCATTGTCTTGTACATGAGAGCTGCAGCTACATGTAGATCGCAGATTCCCAGTCGCAGGATCCAGGTTGCAGGAAATCTCTATATCTCCTCGCCAGGACCTGCAGCAGCTCTATGCAAATTTCCAACTGCCCTTGCCTTCTCACCCATATATTGTTCCTCGTACTGTTCTGTTTGCAATTTTGATCCGAATCCATCTGCGTCGATTTGTTACCGAGCATCGGTGGTGGTGGCAAGGGTATTCGTTCGGATCATCCATCTAATCGATCCCCGGGGTGAGATCCAAATCTCGCGGACCCATAACCATGGATCGGTCACTCCAGATCTTGGTGCAGCACCATGATTGCAATGTTGGATTGGATCAATGACCAAAAGCGTGGTTGTGATTGTGGTCGTGGTGTGTTCGTGGTGGAAGTTGAGGATCACCATCTCAGATTCGCCATGAGTTGTGCTCGGTGCACCTCGACCACTCGCCACTCACCACTTACTACTCACTACCATCCACCTCCTCACAAATCATCCAAGGAAAGAGCAAGCTTATTGCACCTCAGGCCAATCCATGGTCGACGCCCTCCTCCTTGCCTCTGCGCTCCCTCCTTGACTCGACGCATCCTACAAGCGTTTCCATCCAACGCCATCCTTTCTGTCCTCCTTCGGCACGGCTACAGGATTTCCAATTGCCACGTTTTCGAGTCACCATATGCTTCAGCATTCCTTCGGCCGGTGCGTGGTAAACTTGATCAATATCTCATGACGCTCCACTGTTGACATTGGCCCAGGTTCCATGGACTTTGACCCCTCTGATCTTTACTTGAGACTGTGCTTCCATCCCTTCGAATTTGAAACTTGACTTGCCTCATGGATCCACGACCATCTACCTACTGCCTTTGTCGTCTGTTACCCTCCTGCCCATCGAAACATTCATAAGAAAGTTCGCAGTACCTGAAAGACTCGACTGACCTTACTGTTGTTGTCAATAACCTCGAACAAAACCTTCACCCTAACGGCACGATTAAAATGGACAAGACAGACAAGTAAGTCCTCGTTACTACTGCTCAAGTATTTGCCCAAATTCCACGGCTGTCCGAGCGACAAGGTCTTATTTCAATGTCCATGCCCAGACCCGTTTCGTGAGGAAAATGAGGACAGTACCGTCAATCCGACACCACGGTTTTCCAAGTCAAGAGACATGCCTTGACTTTGATTGTACAACGCCATGTGGTGACAAAACACAAAACGAGTGAAATGGCCGGAACATCATCTTTCAATGATAAGAAATTGGACTTCGGGAATAAAATCGATAATGTGTTTGAGAAGATCTGTGACTAACAGAGAAATTGAAATAGGCCTATATCGACATCAAAGATATCTCCAAAGCTTTTGGAAGAAGGCTCTGTCCAACAATCAGGTCATATACACCGACAGATCCTTCCCTCGTCCTCAAAGGCGGTCAACATTGTGTATCCAACCTTGTCCGATGATCCTTTTCCCTTACATTTTCCCTTACCCTCGAGTAATACGGCCCCAGGTGCAGAAGCTCCTCAAGTCTCGACAGAAGAAACACAAAACGGCCAAGCACGATCTTCTCCCCCATCGCTCTCTACATTGACCACGGAGAAATCTTCGGGTCATCCTCCACAGCTTACACTGGAGCTCCCCGTGAAAAAATACCACCGAATCATGAGAAACATGCGTTGGACCATCCTTTCGGTCTATCGTCGCCTGAACCTCCTAGTCTTGGTTGCAAACATTGCCGCAATCGTTGCACTTGCAGCAAAACACAAACTTGGCTCAATCACGCTAGAGGAAGCAGCGACAGCCGTCTCCTTCAATCTGATGATAGGCATTCTTATTCGACAGGAGCTTGTCATAAACTCCTTGTTCTGGATGTTTGGCAAATGCCCTACATACATCCCGCTTCGTATTCGTCGACTCGCTGCAAAAATATATCATTTGGGTGGAGTACACAGCGGCACAGGAATGGCTGCAACAGTCTGGCATGGGATCTTCAACATCTCAGTCGTCAGGGCTTACAAAGCAAAAGATTTACAGAGGCACGGATCTGCCATTCTTACCGTTACTTGTATACTGGATGCAACACTGGTTGGCATCTTGATCATGGCTCATCCTGCCATCCGTGTACGCAGCCATAATGCGTTTGAGTTTGTGCATAGATTTGCCGGCTGGACGAGCCTTGGTTTGTTCTGGACTCTATTTGGACTTCTAGTCGATCAAAGGAGGCACGAATCAGCTGGTGAAAACCGCGGCATTCAAGCCCTCGTGGGAGAGTCTCCAATCTTCTGGGCACTCATGATATCAACCATTTCCGTCGCACTACCCTGGATCTGGCTTCGAAAAGTCGATGTCCATGCTGAACCTTTGTCTGATCATGCAATAAGATTACACTTTACATATACAAATTTACCACTCTGTGCGGCACCTCGGCTTTCTGACAGCCCATTGCTTGAATGGCATGCCTTTGCAGGAATTCCAGAAGAGGATGGCCAAGGCTTTTCGGTACTGGTCTCCAAGGCAGGAGACTGGACTACCCGGCTTATTAGATCACCACCGTCAAAGATCTATGTAAGAGGTGTACCGACTATAGGAGTGTTACACGTCGCCCAAATCTTCAAAAAAGTTGTTCTGGTGGCAACTGGCTCAGGCATAGGCCCAGTGTTGTCATATTTGAGCAAGAGGAACACAAATTGTCGAATTCTTTGGTCAACTCCTGATCCTGAGACAACATATTCTGCCTCAGTCATTAGAAATGTGCGCGAAGCTGATCCGAATGCGGTCATAATCAATACGACCATTGCTGGGCGGCCAGATCTCGTTCGGCATACGTATGAGCTTTATGCATCCACAGACGCTGAAGCCGTTTTCGTTATCTCAAATCCAAAGGTAACGCGAACGGTTGTATATGCTCTGGAGTCTCGGGGAGTGCCGATTTTTGCACCAATTTTTGATTCATGATGGTTTTCAGAATTGACTGGTCTGCTGTCAAGCCATTGTTCTAAGAAGGAGGATTCAAAGTCGTTCTACGGTCTAACCTGGTAGTCGATTTCTGTACTCATGGACTTTGAGTTTCGTGCTCAAGGATGACCTGATCTCTATCATACTGAGGTTCGCACAACTTGCGCTGGAGATTCTATCTCTCAAGACTGTTGAGTTTATCAAATTTCGGCTTTTTCTATGGGCCGTGTATGTAATTAGCACATCTTCATTCCATGAATCTCATCAAAATGAAGAGATTATCGTTGAGAATGTAGCTTAAGCTCCTGTAGACAGGATGACAACTGTTTGCAGTGAGGTGGTAAGAAATGATATCAAAATTCGAAGATTATCACATTGGATTGTGATAGAAACCCAGAATGTGGATACACAGTCTTTGACCGTCACCCATTGAACACACCAGATGTACACTTGACCTACGTACCAAGCTCTTGGACTATCATTTCAATTTTTCTTTTCGGAGAACACATTTTCATTATTTTCCACCTGTGCGGACTCCATTGAACATTTTTCTTCCTGATAATCTCATCCTCCCATGCCTTTGTGGCTAGTGGCATCGATACCGCGCCCCACAACTTCAACCCTGAAGGCGGAGATGAACTCGTCAGCGGACTCAGACTCGGGTCCAGACCATGGAATAGAACCTAAAGTCGAGGAACCGGGCCAACACGGATTTGCCTTGGGTTTGTACAACATGCGATCGTTCTCTGGACGAACAGATCAACGGCGGCTTGTGCATCGACCGGAGGTTTCGGGTGCAACGCAGGAAACTCAGGTGAGAAGATTTACTCTCGTAGATACAGATGGCTCACAAAAGAAGTCAATCAGAATCCCTGTAGCTTCCGGCTTAGAAGATCCAGCCATCCTGCCGTGCCATCCCGTCTCAGCAGTGGCGTGAGGAGCGGTTGCAGAGTGCGCTGCCCGGTGACACCTCACAAAGTAAGGTACGTTTGAAGGTAATGCCTTCAAAGGATCAATATCTAACATAGTCAATCCTACGACAAACAGAACTAGGTTGTCGGCTCAAGCCGTTCACCCCAGGCAAAAAGTTTCACAGGAACTCCCCTTTGTATAGATCTGGTGCAATCACCCGCACAGCAGGTTCCAGCAGCTCTATCTACCTGACGTCAGCAACACCGTTTTCTCCCTGTTTCGGACATGCCACGGCCCCTCACTGCCTCAAGCCAGAGCTTTTATCCTTGCCGACGACAACCTTACACACGGACCAAGGTAGCTGGACGAGCCGACTACCGAAAGATGAAAGGAGCAGACGAACATGCAAGCCAGAAGACTGAAACAGCGATGTGATTGCCGTCAACCCTGGCTCCGAATACACCAAATACCCGTTTCACGACCGGAATCTGGACGCCTGTCTCCCTTTCAATCCACATGACCTCGCGCCGCTTTTGCTCCAGCTGGTTCGCGTCCGGCTCAACGTCGGCTCAGGGTCGGCTGGGCCTGCCGTGGCCTGCTCATTCGATCCGTCTCTTCAGCTTCGAGTAAACTTACCACACGATTAAAATTCCCATAAGTTGACGACTTTTCCTCTAAAACCCGCTGAAGAATAGGGACATTTACATACATATAATCGGTAAATACAATAGGTGTAGGCGGTGCTAGAGTCAAGGGAAGCGCCAGGTGAGCAAACTCCCAGCTGGCCGTGGCAGTGGAGCCCGAGCAGTGCTGGTGGCTGAGCCTGGTCACCGGCCTGAGCCGGGTGTCTTCACTTCAGCATCACACCTTCTCCACATGGAGAACTGATCCCCTTTCATCCACAGCAATCTTGGCCTTCTTCAGCGAAGCATTCCGAGGGTTCGGAGCGTTGAAAATTTCGGAGAGCTCCTCAAGTGTCTTTCCCGCTGTCTCAACAAAGAACCAAAAGATGACCACCATCTCGATGCAGATCCATGCAATATAGACAATATACAGCTTCCATCCGATCTTTGCAATTCCCACTGATATCCCGTAGGTGTTGACGACCATTGCGACGTTAAGAAAGAGGAAGTTGAGACCAGAGCCTTTCGCGCGAGTGCGGTTTTCGAGGCATTCCACGGCATATAGAGTTTGTAGAGGCGTCCAACCTGAAGAGAGCGTGTTAGCCAACAAATGATTGGAATGGCAAGGTATTGTCGGGACTCACCCCATGCAAAACAGATGCCAAAGATATAGATCGACACAATGACCCCATATGAGTAGTTCTTGTGATGCTCCGAAGCCGCGGTGAATGCGGTGAGTAAAATGTAGGCAACCAAGCCTCCAGCTAGACCACCCAGCAACATCTTTCGGCGGCCGAGTTTGTCAAGTAGCGAGGCACCGTAGATAGCACCCATCATGCTGAAAATGGGATTAATGGCATTGATGAGAAGTTGGGTTGAACTAGATTTAATCCCGGCTTGTTTTATCATTTGTGGCTGCCGCATCGAATTAGCATCTGGACCAGAAAGATGAGAGTGTTGCTGTACCATGAAGTACGAGACGACATTGTTACCGGACCACTGTCCGAAGAAAGCCATGCAGATAACCATGGATACTCTGTATCTCGCAGCTTTCGTGTTATAAAGCTCACGGAAATCCCACCAAGGGTTTTCATTGCGGTACTGCTCCCTCTGTTCAATGACCTCGCGATATTGAAGTTGGACGATAGGCGCATTGACATCGCCGTCTCCGTGATATTTGGCAAATATCTGGACCGCCTCTTCGGCGCGATCGTGTGCGATAAGCCATCTGGGAGACTCGGGGAAGAAAAGAATGAACACCATAGAGATGCTAGGAAGGAAGCATTGGACCAGTGTAGGAGTTCTCCATGCCCATGAGTTCTTCAGGTGCACTGGACATTTCTGTTAGCATGAATCTTTGTCAAAAGAGTGACATTGTGCAAGAAAGAAGAACATACAGTCAGTGCCATAAGTAGTCCACCCTGCCAGGATATTCCCAAGCCACCAGAAGTTGTTATACATCCCGGCTTGAAAGCCTCTGTATGCGGGATGGGCGAGCTCGACTACGTACGCAGGTCCTGCAGCCTAATGATGTGTCAGTATCACAGCTTTTTGAGTAACTTTGGACTTACGCTGGCAATAGCGGCCCCAAACCCAAGTATGAAACGACCACCCATGAACGCAGATCTCGTGTGGCAGGATGTTTGCACGGCAGTTCCAATGAGGACAATGAGACAGCCGATGAAGATGCACTTCCGACGCCCGTACCCGTCTGCAAGAAGGCCGCAGAACGGGAACGCGGCAATTTGGCCTAGATTGTAGATGATGAATATAATCCCGGTGGAGGATCCTGCGCCGTCCAGGCCAAATGTGCTCTGATATGTCTTCATTGCGTTGATGGCTCCCTGGTACCGATCAGCAAACGGCGCAACAAGGTTTGAGCTTGTTCGAGCATACCATGAGGGAACTGTCATAGCCGTTCATCGTGGAGATCAAGTAGCCCACACTGAGTATGAAAAAGAGATTGAGCATGCCAGGTGAGGTGAGAGAGGGCTTCTTGGCAGCAACGGCTGATGCCAATGCAACGGACGCGGCCGTCACCTCACGCACCTCACCAGCGGGTTTAGACTCATATCCTTGAATGGAACCATGTTGATCTTTGAGGTCTGCCATCATGGACCGCGAGCTTTGTCGAACAATAAGGAATGATTGAAGTCGAGGTAGAGATCATTTGAGTGAGACAAGTAGATGAGGTGCGGGCTTTATATAAGAAAACCAGCGTCGCAATGAATGACAATTGAACCATGGCTAACGAACACACGGCGTGCCTATCTGGGAACAAGCTTTTGCCCTCCACAGTTGAATCCTACCCCAGGATTTGTTTCTCAAGCGCAAAACACGGGGCGGGATACCGGAACCGAAGAATCAGCTCAATAGCGGGAAATTTTCATTTACCGATGCACAACAGATCGGCACCTCGGGTTGATGCACCGAGCACTGCATTAATCGGCTCCGGTACCCCCGGCCCGGTGGCGTCGCTGCCTTTAGTAGTGGCGACTAGCTCGGCCATATATTCTGCATCAACTCCTAGGCTCTTAGGAAATGCGGATTCGCCCAGTCCAGGCAAATCCGTCGGTCTGCTACTCTTCTCATCTCATCTATACAGCTTCGGGCTCCCAATCCAACTCCTCACCAAACTGACGTGCGACAAAATGCTGGATCGGTTCCCAACTGGAAAGCCAGACTGGTGTAATCTTGAAGTCCTTCATCGAGGCAATCTGCCCGCAAGATCTCACTTTTGGGTGTACAAGAATAGGTCTGATGCACTCACATATGATGGCTCAAAGTCCAAGTCATTATGTTTGAGCGGAGCGTGGAAGTTCAATCATGCCAGCAACCCATTTAGTGCTCCCGAAGGTTTCGAGAGTCCAAAGTTCGACTCTTCTACCTGGAATGATATCGAGGTGCCGGGTTTATGGCAGTTGCAAGGCTACTCATTCCCCCAGTATACCAACGTCAACTATCCTTTCCCCGTGGATCCTCCAAATGTCTCCTTTGAAAACAACCAAACTGGAAGCTACATTTGCACATTTACTGTCCCGCACGATTTTACGAACCACAACTTAAGATTGCGCTTCGAAGGGGTGGACTCGGCTTTTCATCTGTTCCTCAACGGTAAATGTCTGGGATATTCACAAGGGTCTAGGAACCCTTCGGAGTTTGACATTACGGATGCAATAAACAACAACTCTGCAAAGAACATTCTGGCTGTTCGCGTCTATCAGTACTGCGATGGCAGCTATGTTGAGGACCAAGATCAGTGGCGAATGAGTGGCATCTTTCGCGATGTCTTCCTTCTCGCTTTTCCAAAGGTATCTATCAAGGACTTTCACGTGAACTGCACGCTAGACGACGATTACCGTGATGGTATCTTGGAGGTCAAAGTGGAGGCTGATGGTGAAGGCCAACTCGACTTGGAACTCCTGGACGCGGAACAGAACCCTGTCATTGTGGAAACTAGGCACATTTCCTCCACTGAAGTCATCAGGCTTGAAATTGACAGGCCCAAGCAATGGACAGCAGAGACACCATATCTCTATCATCTCGTACTGTCATTCGGAGAACACAGCGTGGCTCAGAAAGTCGGATTCCGCAACATCGAGATAAAGGACGGACTGTATCTTGTCAACGGGTCTCGCGTTGTCTTTCGCGGTGCAAATCGCCATGAGCACCATCCTCGGTATGGCAGATCGGTCCCTTACGAGTTCTTGAAAGAAGACCTACTGCTCATGAAGAGGAACAATATCAATGCACTCCGGACCTGCCATCAGCCCAGCGACCATCGCGTCTACGATCTCTGCGACGAACTTGGGCTCTGGGTCATGGATGAAGCCGACCTTGAATGTCACGGATTTATCAGTATTTATCAAGCAGCCTTGGAAGGGCAGGCGCCCCGGGAACACTCACCCGGATTCGAAGAGCTGTGCAAAAAAGCAGCTTCGTGGACGAGCGACAACCCAGATTGGAAAGACGCATATATGGACCGTGCACGGCAGCTTGTCATGCGTGACAAGAATCATGCTTGTGTGGTGATGTGGTCGTTGGGAAACGAGGCCTTTTATGGTCGCAATCACCAATCAATGTACGACCTGATCAAGAGTCTTGATCAGACTCGTCCCATACACTACGAAGGAGACAGAGAAGCAAAGTCCGCGGATATGTTCAGCATGATGTATCCAAGTGTCGATAAAATTATCAAATTCGGCCAAGAGCAGAACTTCCGGAAACCACTGGTCCTCTGCGAGTATGCCCATGCAATGGGTAACGGACCAGGTGCAATCAAGGAATATGTCGATGCGTTCTACAAATACCCACGCCTCCAGGGTGGCTGGATATGGGAATGGGCCAATCACGGACTATTGAAACAGAATTCCGAAGGCAAGGACTTCTACGCATATGGCGGAGACTTTGGAGACAATCCGAATGACTCTAATTTTGTGATGGATGGCGTCTTGTTCTCGGATCACACACCGACGCCAGGTCTTGCCGAGTATAAGAAAGCCATCGAGCCTGTCCAGGTCTTGGGTGGCTGTTCAGACCATGTGAATATCATCAATCGATACGATTTTGTAACTCTGGACCACCTTAGGTGTGAATGGTCCCTTGTGGGAGACGGAGTCCACAAACGAATTGCAGGGGAGTTGGAAATGCCGACTGGAGTCTTGCCTGGACAAATCGCTCAATTGGTCACTCCAAAAGGATTGATTGACGATTTACTGGGCGAGGGCTATCTGACTCTACGATTTGTTCAACGAGATGCGACAAAAGCTCTTCCTGCAGGACACGAGATCGCTAATGGCCAAATCCTTGTCCGGGGTCCCCCACCTCTCAGACAGAGTATTTCGCCTGGAAAGGTGTCGATCTCTCAAGAGTCTAGCACTGTTCTTCTTATCACCACTTTGACATCTACTTTCTCGTTTCAAGTCATCAAGGGAGTCTTGCTTTCCTGGTGTCGATCAGGAGTCGAGCTGATCTACGCCCAAAAAGGACCGCTTCTGGACTTCTATCGGCCCCTCACCGACAACGACCGACCCGCGGACGGCGCAGAATGGCTCAAAAAGCGATTGCATCAGCTCACCATAAGCAGTCAATCTGTGAGATGGCACTCTTCGGGCTCAAATGTCACAATAGTCGTGGAAGCAAGGGCTGCCCCGCCTGTTCTCGAATGGTCAATAAATGTGACAACGACATACACCTTCTTTCCCTCTGGTAGCGTCAAAATCGCTGTCCAAGGCAAGCCTCAAGGCCTCAATCTGCCCTCGACGTTGGCTCGGGTTGGACTCACAATGTCTCTGGTGCCCTGTATGGAGCAAGTCACCTGGTTCGGACGTGGCCCAGAAGAGTCCTATCGGGATAAAAAGCTCTCTCAGCTATTCGGGACCTACAACAAGGCTGTCGATGAGCTATGGACAGAATATGAGTTTCCGCAGGAGTCTGGGAATAGGACAGACGTGCGTTGGGTGAATGTGTCTGACGGTAAGAATGGTGGTGCCTCCTTGACTGCGAGATTTGGACAGCAGGAGGGTTTCTCTTTTCAAGCAAGCCATTACGATTCGAAAGACGTGGACCGGGCGCGACATCCCTTCGAGCTTGCAAAGATGAAGAAGCCGGAGACGATTCTAAGGCTCGACGCCTTCCATCATGGACTTGGAACCGGTAGCTGTGGGCCGAAAACCCTAGACGAATACGCTCTCAAGAGCGAGCCCTTTGAGTTTGACGTCTTGTTGGAATAAGCATATAAAGGATAGCAGAGATAGAAACGAGAGGAGTTAATGAGGTGTACGTTTCGGAGATCCGTATGGTGCAGGACCGAATCTATGGATCATCTCGAAGCTTGAATTCTCAACTCTATTCCTGATCAAGTCATCTGCAATCAAAACTATCCGCAGACTATGCTGCACGCTTGGCGAGACATCTTGACCAGGAACTAACACCCACCTCTCAAGCTTGAGCCTCAGATGCTGACCGAGAGAGGCGACATCGCGCCTGATCAATGGTTGAAGTTGAGGAATTCGGTGAGCTGCAAGAATGATGAGCATCGCCGCAGCCATCCTGGTGACATCGAATTCCTTAGTAGGGGCCACCATTTTCAATGATTACAAAGGCACTTACGATAGTGAACAGATCCAGGTGTCCATCATAACTGTATGCGCATTGCCTCGCAGGTTGAGAATATGAAGTAGACACGCCTCTAGACAAAATGTCACCTTTTCAGCAAGGTAAAAGTTCACACTTGAAGAGACCTCGTGATTGAGCAACATCTTGTTGAGGTATGGTCTGTAGATGACAGCTCTGCAGGTTAGATATCGTTGTCTTAGATGAGAAGCATGCTGGTTCTGTGCCAGCCGATCGTCAAGCGAGAAGTGAAAGACGGGAGGCAAATGCTCACGCCACTGTTCAAGCTGATGGCTAAGCTCCTGAACAAACTGGGGAAATCTGGCGTCGTCCAATCCAGCACCAGTGTCTCTTGCGTATAAGATGTGATGCACGCGGTTCAGCAGACGTCGGATAGATATACACGCCAGGAAGTAGAGGGAAGACGATTCCTGGTCCCTTAGAGCCGTGTGGGTATGATAGTCTCCTGGAAGTGCGACTGATGACTCTATTTCGGCAATCCCGCTGGTTGGAAGAGCTGAGAGCTCGGCAACGTAGTCACTATTATTGTCAGGCGCGCGAGCAAATTCTGGGTGCCATTGAGGGACTCGAAATCTGTCCGTACCTTTCCACGATGTAACATGACCAGAAAATCCTTCTGATACATTCGATATCCTTTGGGTCGGCATTGGAGGGCGTGCAAGATAGCAGTAGATGACATTTCGTCGCTGTAGCGTTGCACTGAGACCAGGCTTGCAAAGGTCTTTGCAAATAAACAAAATAGAAACTGGGAGTCCGTCAGCAGCAGCATTGAGGTAAATGTGTTCCCATACGAGGCCAACAGAGAGCATTGAGCAGCATCTATACTTATTTCAAAACTTGCGGTATGCAGTCTTTTCATCGCTCCATCGAAATACGATTCAGCCATCTTTCTTCGTTGCTGGTGAAATTCTGTTGCAGTAAGGTCGACGTCACCACCTTTGAACAAAGGTGCGATCCAATCACATACGCAACCCAGCGCCATGAGCAGTAGTGCTAAACATGAATGGCAACTCTGGTCCAGATCTCCGGAGATGATTGTTGTTTTCAGACTGTCAATCTTCTCTTGCGATAGCGTAGGATACCAGAAATTGATGTTCTGTTGGAACGCATCAATAATGGCTTCTACAGTATCAGGACTAACGTAGGGATACGTGACAGAAAGCTTTTCGGGCACGGGAGAACGGTTTTGCTCAAGCTGGAAGATGGATACGCCTTCCAAAGACCGAAGCTCAGGGAAATTGGCAAAGTTTGGCCACTTGAGGACAGATTCTGTCGCAGACGTATGGAGGGGAGCTAGAATGGCGTTGAACACGTTAACGTGGCTCGATGGTGTTCTATGGTGCCTTGAGCCGGCGTCTGAATGATCACCGTAATTCGAACCCATTGCACCGGTCTCCAGCGGCGAGATGGCGGTCTCCGATGGTGCAGCCAATGCTTTTGATCGAGAATCCGATACCTGCAAGAGTAAGTCAAATATGATCTGGAGACATGGAGGTGGCTTTTGGCAGACTATTGAATCCAGCATCCTTTCCATTCGTTGGACAGTGCTCAATATCAGATCGCTCTTTCCTTGGCTTAGGACATTTAGCAGGAGTGGACATCTCGTATTGATCGTAATACATACGGTATTGCTTCTGCGTGATACGTGCATTCTTCCTCGGCATTTTCTCTTAACGAGCACGAATGACATGGTCGTCTTCCATCGCACCTGTGGCGGCTGGGCATTAGGTCGAAGTCCAAGCATAGCGAGTCGCGGGGGAAGGCTTCTACCGAGTTTTCCGGGCTCTGCAAGCGTCACAAGCGGTGGCGGCCCTCAGCCGCTTTCTACTTTGTGGTTGTTCCTCAGGTGACAGGTCGGTAGGTTTTGAACCTCTTTGAGATTGATTGCCCATTATTTCGCCGCCGTGGCTTTTCTGTGTCGTCGAAACGTTCCATGTAGCAACTTCAACCTTGACACGAACTTGCCTTTGATCGGCGCCGCCTTGAAGATGACTCGCAGAAATCGACCTTGCTATTTTGGGACTAGCTTATTCTTAATTTGGACACGTGTCACGCCATTAACTGCGGCGCGTCGATCAAATCGATATTGTCGGCAGCAAGAAACTCGTCTTTGGGACTAGGAGTAGCCCTCTTAGAGGAGCCCGAAGTTAGGCGCCGAGGCCCCCACCGTGGGAGCATCACGCTCGGTTGCGTGCGACGCTCCTCGAAAAGAAACAGCTCCAGGAAATTGAAGAGATCGAGGGAGGGCTAGCAACAGGTTCACCTACGAGCAGCAGTATATTCGGCGGTATAGGTAAGCGCCCCGCGTCCCAAGATCTAACAGCGAGACATAGGCGTGCTTCTCCACCGCCGGCGTATCGCGGCGCATCCCTGCGGGAACTTCGCGACTTCCTTTTAGGGTGCGAAGTATACTTCGGCGCTGTTGTACTGTTGTAATAGGTGTGTAATGACTGTGGCGTAAGTGGTATGTAGGAGTGTAAGTCTCTAGGGTGCGGTGGAGTAGTAGATGTAGGTGGAATCCCAATCCTAGGAAGGTGCGTCCGTGGCTTCACAGCGCCGAGGAGGAGTACGACGAGAGTAGGCGAGTCAAAATCGCCGCGTCCTATCTACGCGATGAAGCTCTGCGGTAGTGGAGTCGACTCCCTGCGCGACCTACGGTGTGGTCACAGTTTAAGAGAGCCCTACGGGATATGGTCCAGAACACTGCGAACCGCATGGCAGACGCATCTCTCAAGCTAAAACGGCTACAGCAACGGACCCTCTCGGTGCGGGAACTAGTCTTAGCGATCGAGGACCTCGAGGACGAGGTTCCTAACCTCACGGTCGAGGAACAGAAGGCCTAGATCCTTGTGAACTATCTACGGCCGGAGCTACGCTCCGCAGTCGTACCTGCGCTACCTAAGGTGCGTGCGCGCACAGGGTCAGGGGCTTGCGCAGCGGCTCGCGGAGGTAGGTCAAAAGGTAGAAGAGCAAAAGACGAAGAGTGCTTCTCCCGTACGAGGGAGAAGAGTACAGGCGATAGGGTATGCTATCAGTGCGATAAAGAAGGCCATATCGCGAAGAACTGTACGGCACCGATACCGATAGCCCCGAGTAGGGCGTACATGCGCAACTTCTTGGTTTAAAACTTATCTAGCTGATCCTAGTCCGCATGCAAGCTTGGAGGTAAATTGGCAATTGTAGGCGGGTGCCGGTTGCAGGGCCCCTGGCCCGGATATGGGGTCAGGCTGATTGACCACCGTGATCAGTCACGTGCCGGACTTGCTCAGGTTGAAGCGGCGAGCCTCAGGGTCACCCTCAGGTCCAAAGATGGAAATGGAAAGTACTCATGTCGAGATTCCGACGTCGAATTGCCTGTTTCCGCTGATTCCCTCAAAGAATTGATGTGGGGCTTAACTACACGAGGCAGGTAATACGCTCTGCGAACATACTGGGCTCGGAATGAGAAATCTGGCATTTGGATCTCACCCCTTCAAAAGAGCCAACATTTCACAGCCTATGCGACCCCTGCTAGATTTACATCTGAGTCCAATTGGTCTACTCGGCTAGAAGTATCGGTTTAGTGTCAAGACTTCTTGATCTCATGTCAACACTTTGATCAGCACTGCCATATTCGATCCCGCACCACTAGTCGGTTTATACATAAAACATGGAAAATTCTTCATCAAAAGGCATCCCCTCATGTGAAATACCTGACGGTTACACAAGCTCGTCAATCGAGGCTATTTTGCTAGGCTCATTTCCGAATCTACCATCGATCCCGGCACTGGCTAGCCTGAGCTACCGTATGCAGAAGAGACTTTCAAATATTTGACTTGCCCTATGCAAAATAGAGTGCTCGATGTCCACACAACTTTGGTATTTCATAGCACGTGGAAGATATAGTGGTTCTCCCGCTCTTGTCTGTGAGCTCCTTTGTGCGTAATGTACCACTTACGAAGTTCCATGCTCATGCTAAGCGACCGAACAATCATACCTGCCGCTTGGTGCAACGCATTGATCGCGTCGTGGAGAGTGTTTCCTTTCGCCAGCTGGTTGCTAAGGCCAGCCCCACCCTGAGCCTCCTTGGTGGCTGAGAAAATCCCTCATGTGTATGGGAAGAAGTTCAGAAAAGTTCAAGATTCACCAGCAATTCCAACGTTAGAGCTGGAAGGTATAAAGAATTGACTCAAGCCATGCATAGATCACACCCCAGCCACAGGAGACAAAGCATGCGATTTCTTCACTTCAGAGAGACATTGCTGCTATCAGTCCCTCTCTGTATACTTTGCCATCTACCCTGCAAGGGCTGACAGAGTGCAGTGTGAACTTTCGTCCATGTGTTGAAAAAAAAAAAACTTAAACTGTATTGGCCCACAAGAAATACAAAAGAAGCACATGAATCGTCGACATTATAAGTTGTGCCCCAGACTCAAAGTCAGGCAAATATGCAATAGTCCTGCTTATGCTACTAAATAGACGTACTTGTCGGCTACCTTAGATGCCTCGCGAATAAACTACCACAACGAATCATGGCAGGCACTCATTGCTCGATGATGTGTCTGAGTATAACGAACTATTGCGGGACCAAACTTCGATCATTAAGTACCTAGGTAGGCTTTGAAGCGCGCAGCTTTTCATTTTGCGGCTTCAAATTCATGGGGAACTCAGCCTTGCACGCCAAGACATTTAGGGACAAATCTCAAGCATCATGTGACCAGACTTGATTGCCAACGACCGCTTTAATCCACATCCGTCACATCTCTGATTTCATGTTTGTCCTTTCAACAACTACACATCTATTCTCAACAACTCCTCTGCATCATTTTATCCAGAGAACTTCTTTGGTTATCCGACACTTGAAATTATAATCCGAGGAGCTCTCGTAGAGATACCCAGCATAGTATTCGCCTTGACTGTCCCATCTATTGAACAAGTCTCAAATAAAACAACATGTCGTTCACCACAGCAGCCGACATTGCGGTACAAATCATCGTGCCTAACGATGAACCCAACTCGGCACCTCTACTCTCTGCCGAACGACGCATCACTCCCGCATGGACCATTTCGCAACTAAAATCCAAACTCGAACCCATCACCGGCATCCCAGCAACATCGCAATCTATACGGACCAAAGCTCTCACTTCAGACACCTGGATCCATCTCGACGACGACACGGCTCTAGTAGCAGACACCCGCTATCATCTCCGCAAGGGCTCCGAGATCTACATGAGCGACACGCGACCGGCACATCTCCGCCAGACGATCAACTTCGCCGACGTGGCATCGGTGGAGAAATACCAGATGCCCGAGGCCGAGTATGAGAAGCTCGAGGACTCGGTGCTGGCGTGGAAGCGGCGCCAGAAGCTCGGCCGCTTTGATCCAAATGCCAAATCCGGCGATGAACTCGCCGTGGACCGCTTCAAGGGTGATTCCAAGCTGATTTCTGAGAAGGGGATTGAACTCGGGAAGAGATGTCGAGTGGGCAACGACGATTCTCGCAGAGGCGAGGTCAAGTTTGTCGGCGAGGTCCCCGGGCTAGGCGGTGCCAAGGAGGCAGGGTGTGTTTGGGTTGGAGTGGAACTCGACGAGCCGCTGGGCAGGAATGATGGGAGTGTCAGTGTGGAAACCGACGATGGCGGGCACGAGGTCAAGAGGCTGTTCCAAGCTAAGGACAAATACGGTGTGCTGGCTCGACCTGAGAAGGTTCAGATCGGAGATTTTCCTCCACTAGACGATCTCCTGGACGATGATATGGAGGAGCTTTGAACAGTGGGTATTGAGAGATTTCCCCCTCGCTCTGGCCCAGGCGAATATGGCTGTGGGTATTATGACTACAAGCACAAATGGACCAAGACAAGATCGTCGAGATGGCTTACTAAACAAGCCAATCTCTGAGGTTGTTTGGACCAGGCTGACTTCCAATTCTTCTCTGACGTGTACTAACAAGACTTTTGACACCACCGCCTCACCGCCCGAACTGCAAGGCACGAGATCATCCACCACATCTATCGTCACGCACGTTGATTGAGAAAGAGCTGCACAGCTGTCTCCGATACTCAGCCAGCAAAAACCAGCGTCATTGAGCTGTGGAACGGGGCCTGGCCAATGAAGGTAGCCTCACACCAGGAACCATATGCCTTGCACTTCCTCAACTCATGACCCACCACTTACGCCAAATCGACAGTCAGACCACTGAACGAGACTCATAGCGTGCCGCAGACGAAAGAACTTCCCTATGTGTCTGGGGCTACGATATTAACTGTCATGACGCCATCGGGATCAGACACTTATGCTGTTTGGAGACAAGCAGAAGATAGGAAGTGATCCACTTGACCCTGGTAATAGATGGAGGCAAGCCAAGGCCGAGACATGCTGTCTTTCATACATGTTTGTGCTGATAATGAAGATATTATTCACCAACGTGCCGATTATCTCGGACATGCTTCTTCAGAGGAACTGGGACTCGGTCCTTCATCTGCACAATTCAAATATGTGTTCTAGGACGAGACAATCTTTACTCATTCGATGACATATGTATCCAAATGTACAAGGCGTTCTACATATCTTGCGTACCGTTCGTGACATCCGTAGCAGAAACTCTTGCGGGAACTCTATCACAACCGAGCTGGAATTGTCATACACAGTACGATGCAGGCTCGGATCAGATTTCTCTTGCGCCAGGAAGAAAGAAGTAGATAGATGGCTACTTCCGCCAATGGTTACTCTTCCGGTTCCACCGGCGTTGGCTCACAAGCCTGACTGAAGAATATACGAGCTGATTTGTCGAGTTCGTTCTCTATCGAGTATTGATTTCCTGGAACAGATCTTGTTAATATGACACTCAAGATGACCAAAGAAGACGGGTAACCTCACCTCTTGGAACTTGCCAGAATCCGCCCTTTCCAATGCTGAAACGGTTCATGCTCCCAGTCTCGTCGTCTCCCACAGATCCAACCGTGACGGTGACCCGTCCTTTGACCACGAAGAAGCTCATGTGCATTTTCCGACTGTTCTTCGGGCGCTTGAAGCCTCCGGGAGGGAGGTCGACAATGCCTGTACCGAAGAAGTTTGTGCTTAACAGCTTAGCGTATTTGAATGTTGGTCCTTCATGAAGTGATGATCCTTTGACTTCTCGAGTCTGAATCGCTGCCGGTGCATGTGCCAGTTCGATTGTCTCCTCCTCTTCTGCGGGTGTTTGCGTTGATTGGTCCCATGACGACACAATTCCACGAAGCGTACCTGTTTTTGTTTCCCATGGTTCGGCATTTGGATCTTCCTTGGGCTGATCGTCAAGCTCAGATTCGGAACTTGAATCGTCGCTGGTAGCTTCGCGTTTCTTTCCCTTACCCTTTCGCTTCCCTAATTTCTTCCTCGGCCTTTTCATTTCGGGATATTCTTCTGTGCGCACTATCTCTTTGATACTGTTGAGTGGGAAACGTGCACCATCTTTTAGACTCGCTCCACCTGGGCTACCACCATAGATACATCTTTCATTACGCCAGTAAGCCAATGGTTTCACACTGACACGACCACTCCTGGTATGAGTGACAGAATCATCAGCAGGTGTTTCTCGTCGCAGGATGTAGAGGGATCTTTTGGGGCCAGGTTGAGCTCTGATTTTCTCGACATAATCTTGAACTTCCTTTTCCTGTCGGGCAGACATTTTTGTATTAGGATCTTTATTTCGTAGTGCTTGTTTCCCTTTCGCCTTTGCGGACGGTGCCTTCGCAGGGAGCACCTCTACAGGCGCGGCTTTTGTCATTTTCTTGCTGGTCTTGAGAGCCTTAGTGGGGATAGGTGACTGGGGAAGCTCTGCATCTTGTTCAAGTGTATCCGATTTCCTCTTTTTTCGAGAGTTTGCTTGGTTTTGATTTGTAGAAGGTGCAGAACGTTCTGATTCCAAGGTTTGTGCGCGATTCGTAGGGTCAAATATTTTTGATGGAGTTCCAAGTTCTTCGGACTGTGGTCTCCCTTCGTATTCTGAAACCTCTGTTCGATTATTGCCATGGATGCCCGTATCATCGTCATCATTGCCAAGTGGCACAAAGTCTGTATCTGCATCTTCAAGATTGGTCTCCCTTGCTGGCTCAGCTTCCACGACATGGTCGACTTCTTCATCCACCGAGGCAGCAATTTCTTCGCTTGAAATTTCGTCGATCAAAGGTGTAGGAAGTCTAGGAGTAGGTACTGGACGCTGCCGCGACGTCGTAATATCGCGTAATTGAGATTTTTCAGGACTAGGACTAAATCGTCTCGGGTGAATATTCCTAGTTGGAGTTTGAAGTGGTGTGTTTTCGCGATCTTCAGGATCATCCGGTTGAAGACTCTTGCGCGTAGAGAAGATATCAACACCATTGCTTTTCTTTGCGGTACCACTAATACCGCTCTTCCGAGGCGAAGAAGATCGTGGGGAGGAACTGAGCCGCCTCGTGTGGAGCGGCGAACTGATAGGGTTTGTTTAGGTGTGAAGCCAGAGCCTACGCACAATCAGTCATCACCAAGGCGCGCAATTCGCATCCGTGCAATATACCTGCTTCTTCCACGCTTTCCATGATGACCATATTCTTTAATGGTGAGGGCTTCCTCGGGGAAGAGAAAATGCCCGAGATTTCTTCCATGCCATCCTTATCAAGTGGTCGCTGTTCCAAAGTAACACCTGTCCGTCTACAATGCGTCAGCTGAGATTCAACAACGCGCAGTGTTTTGTAAGTGCCTACCTTCCCTGTTTTCCAATGGCGGAGTAATCGACATTGTCGCGATCACGCCGGACGGTCGGCCGAGGTGGCATGATGAGGCGTTTCTGGTGTGAATATGGCTTTTGTCCAGTACCGTGAATGGAGAGCAATTGAAGGAGTATTGGGAGTGGCACAGAGTATAGTGATAGGTTTGGAAATACTCCTCCTGCAAAGATGCGGCAAGATGCGACAAGATGCTTTAGTCCCTCAATGTTTGTCTTGTGCCTAATTAGGAAAGGCCGACTAAATGTAGAGCCTTGGCGTAATGCCGCCACTTTAAACAAACCAGCTCGCGAAGTGGGTTTATCCGAGGCCGACCAAAACGCGTCCTCGATTGCTGCACGCGTTTCGCCGAAGCAGACTGCTACATGCATTGAGCGCAAAAGGAAAATAGGAAATTTCTCACACAACCAAATATTGTTCAAGTCACGGCAAAGATGGAAGAAATCTCTGTGGCTGACGTGTTCTGTCCTCCTTCAGTGAAAGACCATGAAGAAGCACTTTTATCCGGAAGATCTTATGCCCACTATAGCAGCATTCCCAAGAATATTGCGGCTACATCATCTACACATTCAAATCCTGGCACGGCATGTGTGCTGGGTGTAGACGAGGCTGGTCGAGGTCCAGTCATTGGACCCATGGTATATGGAGTCTATTATCTTCCAGTAGAGATCGAACAGTCACTACTTGCGACAACCCATCACTTCGACGATTCCAAGGTATTGACGCCTGCCGTGCGAGCGAGCCTCATGCAAACCGTTTGCACAGAAGGAACTGATCTATTTGACTCCTGTGGATGGGCCATCAAATCTCTGAGTGCTCCGGATATTGGTGCGGGTATGATGAAGAATGGTGGTTCTTATAACCTCAACGCTCAGGCCATGGATGCCACGGTCGAATTGATTCGAGGGGTTGTTCAAAAGGGAGTCAATGTCACCGAAATCTACGTCGATACCATCGGCAAACCTGAGGTATATCAGAAAAAATTGCAGCTCATTTTCCCGACTATCAAGATCAGAGTGGAGAAAAAAGCTGATAGCCTTTACCCTTGTGTCAGTGCAGCCAGTGTTGTGGCCAAAGTCACACGAGATGTCAGTTGTGAGGCATTACTAGAGGCTTATGTACAACATGAAGGACTTTCATCCGAAGATGAAACCGCTTCTTGGGGATCTGGTTATCCTTCCGATGCGAGATGTGTGTCTTGGTTGAAAGCTGCTATCGATCCTATTTGGGGATTTGGAAATGAATGCCGTTTTAGTTGGGGTACTGTGAAAGATATGCTTGAGCAAAAAGGAGGTTCTACCAAAAGGATAGATTGGCCTGCAGATGACGACGACGACAACACGAGACTATCACAATACTTCGGACAGAACTCGAACGCGAATAAGACTGAGACTGAGGAATTACGAACTTGGTTTGGAAGTTCTGTCGGCCAAGAGGCTTTTTGAATCCTGTCTATTTGGATCTTTTTCATACCGTCAACAAGGTCCAATGGAGTACTTGACAACCAACACCAGACGCCATGCAAATCAAGCAAAAGAAGAAGCACTGTCCCAATATGGAATGTCCATTGACCTTATAACTTGGCCTTGGTCCACAATCCCTTGATAGCACCTTCAACACCGGGAAGATTAGCAGGACCATCATAGATGTCCCGTTCTACAGCTCGGGTATTGATATGAATTGGTGCAAGGTCGGTGGCTCTTGCAACTCCCAATAATCGACACGCAGTGGCGGTTTCGTCTCTCAGAATTTCCAGGACGCGCTCGACACCTGCAATACCACCAGCACCAAGACCAAACAAAGCACTTCGGCCAATGCCAACAGCTTTTGCACCAAGAGCTAAAGCCTTGACCACATCTGTTCCCCGTTTGATTCCACCATCCACAACAACATCCAATTTTGTGAGGACTTCTGGACAATACTTACGAATTTCCAGTAATGTGTGTATGGAAGGTGGTGCGGTATCTGCTGCTCTACCTCCGTGGTTGGACAGGATGATACCTTTGATTTGTGAAGAGTGTTGAGCAGCAATATAAGCGTCTTCATGAGTTTGCAGGCCTTTGAGGATAATTGGTTTGTTGGTGTGTTTCTTCAACCAGGGTAAAGTCTCAACCCATGTCAAGGTTGGGTCAGTCCCAAAGAACAACGATTGGCCAATGCCACCACCACCTTTTAACTCAGCACCGCCAGCATCCTTTACCGCTTGGCTGGTGTCTTCGACGCTGAACTTGCCCTTTTCGTCGTGCTCCCTCTTTCCTGGTACAGGCGCATCAAGAGTCAAGCAGATGAACTTAATGGCATCCAACTTGTTGATACGGGCCAGCATGTCCTCGGATTTTTTCCGCTCTGATTGGACATATAATTGCCAGCCGAAGACTTGGTTGGGACCAGCATCCTTGATGATTTGTTCTGGGTCATACTTGCATTGTTGGAGATCATTTGCATGGCACCGAAATTTTTCGCTGCTTGGGCAATACCCCATTCACCATCTGGGTGTGCTAACCTGGCCATAGCTGCTGGGGAGACAAAGATAGGGAGTTCAAGCTTGTATCCAAGAAAAGATGTGCTGAGATCGCATTCCTTGCAGTCAACAAAGACACGCGGCCGTAACAGGATCTGTCTGTATACTCTGTTATTTAGCTCCTTGCTGTATAGATCATCTGCAGCAGAATAATAATAAGCCCAACCCTTCTTGGACATCTTCTTTGTGGCAGCAGCTTCTATTTCATCCATATTTAATAAAGCAGCCAAGGGCAATTCGACCTCGGTATCAGGTTCTGGTCCGACACTGGTCGCGGCTTTGACGGGCTCGGGTAATGATTTGGGATCAATAGCACCAACTCGAGCGGATTCAGGTAGGTTTTCTTCGAGTGTTCCGGGAGGATGGATTGGGTCATATTCTTCGGTGGCATCTCTGCCGGCGAGTTTGAGGATTATGGAAGAACCGCCTGGATGCTCAGGGAGGAAGTTGGTGACATCCCAGACATTTCCATAGAGAATGACCCAGCATGAGTCTTTAGATTTGTGCTGTTGGACTGTCGCGAGATTGTTAGAACTGAATTGGAGATGATTGGGGTTGAGCTCACCTTCGGCGTAGTCTATTAATTTGGACATGACGATGGAGTTTTTGAAGTACAGAATATGCTTGAGTTAAAGAGACCCAATTCTACCACCGCACAAAAGTCGAATAGACGAGGAAAGGTAACCAGAATTCCAGAAATTACGAAAAGAATGGTCTTTGACAACGGCAATTGGGGCACCTGGGGGTTTCCAAAATATAAATACAAGTGACGTGATTGGAAGTCGGGAAAGAGCACCATAGGCTTTTCCATGTGGAAGGTGCCACCATCCGATGCCCCACGGCCTATCATCAATTCATTGATTGTTCCCCCACGGTTATGGTGGATAGATGGCCGATACGAAGATCCATTTACAGAACCAGTTATAGGCGAGCTTCAGCATAGACTCAAAAGATCCCTGCCAATAAATCCCCCAAGTGCATTATCTCGGTATTCTCACGCCACCTCAAAGCGGAAATTGTCGGCGCATCAATGTCCCGAAGAGCTTGAAACTCTATTGACCTCGACTTGTCACCGGACAGAAATGCGAGATCACCGAATACAGTTCTAGACGCGCAACAACGAAAATCACAAACTCATTATTAGCGAGAAAAATGGTCTTGAGCAATTCTAAGCATGCGAGCAACAGAAAATCTTCTCTGCTTCAGATATCCAACTTAATCCATGCTATTGGCTGACTGACGCTCTCGCTGAACAGTTCAAAAAGCTGATATCATGCTGACTTGTCTCGCTTGGGATGATCGCATACTACCTAATCATGAGCCCAAACTATAATAGTCTCATAGTGACTGTGCTACCAAGGGCCCGGATGAGACTATTGCTTGGAAAATGACCAAAATGGTTGAGAATCATTCAGCCTTGTAGCCTCGTAGGAAGTAAGTAGCCTCGGCATTTGTTGCGTCATATCAGATAGAAATTCGACACTTCGACACGAGACTCTCCGCAGATCGTTGAAGACAACCTCAACATCAAAACCCACCCTCGTCGATCCATTCTTCACATTGGATTCCCGATCCTCTGTCACCTACGACCATAAGTTCGTGCCAAAGTGGCATAGGAAACATGTTCACCGTAAGTCTCACTGGTCCTTGGAGCTCTTCCCACAGTTTTTGATCCGCCCAAACTAACCCCAAATTTCTCGTATCTACAGCCACGAAACGCACAAGACGCATTTCGTCTACGCCTACATCGGGCCCGGTCTGTTGAGCTTACAAACGAAGAACTTGTCGAAGTCCGCGCAGCCCAACGAACGTTTGAAGGTGCATATATCCGCACTTCCCTATCACAATTCTCATTTGCATTGGTTGTCCTCAAAATCTTCACCTCGGAATTCTACTCCATCGGTGCCCTATTCGCCGTCTACGGTGCTGGTGTCCTGGCTGTCAGTGCATATAGGAGACAACAAGGAAATAAACAATTCTTCAGTGAGGTTGGGACAGACGGATTGGGCAGACAGAGATTTCGAACAAGTGGGAATGTCGTGGTTATTCTGACCAGTCTGAGTATAGCTGCGTATATCAGTTTACTGGTTTTGACCTTGAAATTGGATGGCTGAGTGAAGGTCATGCAGAACTTTCAGGTTTGATATTCAGAAGTCTGATTTGGATTCATGACTGTTGAGAAGTATAGAGGGAGAAACATCATCATGAGGAGGAATCTCCAGAGAGGCAATGTGGTAACAAGGTGCCACATTGGACATCCCTCGAAGCTTCGCCTTATTTTCCAGCATATCTTCTACTCACGATATTCCAGCCAGGAGCTCTGAGTGGAAGGACAAGATTGCGAAACCAGCGAGTTCAGGAAACCCAGACAAACAAGCGAGCTTATCACTTCTCCAAGCACCTATCGTGGTTTCCAAACACCTGGAGAAAGTTGTGCAAAAAATCAACACTAAAGTCACAGGAGACCGAGCAATCGCCAGTGCAAACATCACAGTTGGACGCCAATGTCCTCAAACATTTCCATGAACGGTCAAAATCGAGTTGTCAGAACCGACCATGCAGCACTGCAGAATACTGATCAGAATGAATCATTTGATATCCTGAACGGGTACGGATTAACTTCCCGATGACCTACTAGACTTCGAAACGTTGATCGTATCGTCCAGTGGCTTCTATCCTTCCATCTAGCCAAGGCTTCCAAAATGTCAGGGACTGATCAAAGTCAGGAAAGACATCTCCGGCATGAACGGCCACCCGATATTGGTGAGAGCCATTGATGGAAACTGGTGTCGAGTTATCACGTGCATCTGGCCTCAAAGCTTAAGGATTCTTGTACGTCCGCATTCATCTTTCACCACTACCAGCTGGCATATCACACACGTGGCACCAAAGGCGCGGCAGCCTCAAACCCGAAACTGGCACCAAGTGACGCATTTTCTCCGTCCGTCAACCCATCTCAACTACGGTCCATACTGTTGGCACATTAATGACCTTACATGCCGCCGCAGGTCTAAATCCCGAAGCCTGCAACGACTGAGAATCGAGATGAGTTGCCGGAAAGGTCTTCCATTGTGCAATCCAGTCCAGTCCAGTCCAGTCCAAACGTAGGAATTACAAGATTGGAATCACAAGAAGAAATTTCAAGCCACAGCTCTCCATGATGCGATGGGACATGAGAGCACGGTATATCTGGACATGGGATATCGTACACGTACACGTACACGTACACGGGGATATGAGGCACGCCATATGTGGAAACCGTTTGTGAGCTATGGCATATGTGAGCAAAGCCATGTATGGGACACGGCTCTAAGTGGAAGAAGACGTGGAGCTGCGTAGGACTAGGCAAATAGGCCCTGAGGATTGACGCTTCTCACGTTTAGTTCGTGACGGACCAACGCCTGCCGTCGCAGATTGTGAATGAGTGAGTGAGTGAGTGGTATGGTGTCAGAGGCAATGCGAAAACAAAAATACAAACGGCCAGTACGGATTTGGTGGCCCTCGTCAGTTAATGGCCAGGTTCAGGTTCAGGTTCAGGTTCAGGGTTAGGGTTATAAGGGGCTTTAACCGAGAAGCAGTCGGCCTATACAAGAATTGACAAAAAGGCCACTCATCACTTTGACACTAGTGGAGCTGAATCTGATTTGATCTGTACTTTGAGCTTGGACTTGGCCTTGAACTTGTACTTGAGACGTGAATCTGTATTCAGTCTCGACTCTAGCTCGCAGGCTTCATTGCCAATCTACCATACCACGTACCTATCCACCATTGATGTCGAAGTTGACAATCAGGATCCAGGCCCGAAGCATGAACAGACAACGTCAATGGCGCCGGGTGGACGACGATACCCCACATCGAAACAAAGTCACCTGCTCAGAGGTTCACCCGCACAGAGGTGTGCAGATCGTCATGCTTTCATCGGTCGGTGGAGACTCCTTCCCCAACACTCAAGCAAAGGCCTATCTCGACAATCCCGTCCGACGGTCCGAGGATCATGGAGGATCCGAGGATCTTGCGGTGGTGAAGATCCAGGGCATGAATTATGGATGTATGAATTGTTATTTGTGGGAGTACGGAGTATATATGCCGGGTTCTGATCATACTGCTCTACCTTGTCCTCCTGCTCTACTTTGTGCTCCTCCTGCTCTACCTTGTCCTCCTCCTCCTCGGCTCTACCTAGTACCTCGTACCTCGAGCTCCCAGACTCTGCCTTGGGAGTCAAGATTCAAGTGTCAAGAGTCAACCTAACTAACTAACTAACATACGCGCTCTCGCCCTCTGGCCCTCTGGCCCTCTGGCTCCCTGGCCCCCTCTCCTCCGCTGTCCTCCCCTCTCCTCTCCTAGCCTGTCCTCGCATTCACCCCTTCACCCCTTCACCCGCGCGCCGGTCTGCTCGCGCCATGAATCAAGATTTCGACGCAGATGAGAAACTTACTGACTTTTCACAGGTTTGTCAACGCGTTACTCAGGAGGGAGTAGCTGCGGATAGGGTAGGGTAGGGTAGGGTAGGGTAAGGTAGGGTAAGGTACCGTTAGGGTAAGATGGCAAGGTGAGGTAAGGTGAGGTAAGGTAAGGGGAAGCTGGGAAGGTAAGGGTAAGCTGGGAAGGTAAAGGGGACTTGAGATGAAGTGAGAGAGGTGAGGTGAGGTGAGGTGAGGTATAGGTCAGGGTAGGGAGGGAGGGAGGTGAGCACCAATCCTTGATCAATCATACGGAGAATGTCTTTCCCTTTACTTTTTCTTTCCTTTGCTTTGCTTCTTTGCCTTGCGAGCACTTTGCTTACGAGCATGCTTTGCTTTGCTTTTGCCTTTTTGTTTTACTTTGCTTTATGAGCACTTCAGCTTATATGTATGGAATATGGAGTATATGATGGATTCAATTATGTCTAGTCTGTCTCTATCGATGCTACAAAAGCAAAGGCTAGGGTCGGCGCCAGCATCAGCATCAGCTCAGCTCAACTCAAGTCACTTTATGTTAATACATGTATTCTGCACCATCGATAGCGTGCTTCTCGTGCGTGTGTCGAGACAATTATCTCATCTCCTTGACCAACAACGGCAATGCTAATCTAAGCTACGCTATGCTAGGCTAAGCACCCCTGAATTCATCATCACTTTCATCCTCTGTCGCACGGCGCATGGCATCCCATGCCGCCTGATTCTGGACATCGAAATCATCTCCTTCTCCATCCTGCTCACCATCAAGACTCGGCTCGATGTCCGTCAAAGGTTCAATATCATCTTGAATCCCTCTTCCGGACATAGCTCCGGCAACAGCCAATCTGTCTGCGGCAGTGTTACCAGGATCATTGGCGTGTCCCTTGACCCAGACAAAAAAAGTATTCTTCTTCAACGCTTCACGCTCTTCGATCTTCTCTCGGATTTCCACAATGATATCCTTGTTAACAACTGGCTTCTTGTCTGACGTCACCCAGCCTCTCTTCTGCCAGTTTTTGTACCAATTGGTAACACAGTCAATCGAGTATTTACTGTCGGTGTAGATGGTGACTTCTCTATGTCTTGGAGCGATTTCCAGAGCTCTAAGAATAGCCGTGAGTTCTGCACGTTGATTTGTTTGTTTACTGCCTTTGAGTGCCTCGGATACATTTCTATAACGCCAATTGGTTAGCTTTTCAGGTTCAGGTTCAGGTTCATATTCTTGTTCTTGGGACGAATTCGTCGTTCGGTCGTGTATGTTTTTCTTCTTGGTCACTTTGTGATTGACAGGAGAGGATGACGTTGGAGATGAACTTGAGTCGTGAGAATCTAATCCTCGTTCTCGAGCGGTCCAATCCATGTAATAAACACATTGATTATGATGATGACGATGACGACGACGAGATTTGGAAGAAGGTAAAGAGTCATCATACTTTGGGTCTTGAGGTCCGAAATATACTCCAACTCCAGCTCTGGCTCCAGCTTGACCGTTTTTTAGACTTGATCCATCAGTGTAAATTCGAAGCATTCCAGGTGGATCACGATCTTTGGGAATGATCTTGGTTCGATTCTTCTCCTCTTCTGTTCGATTGACGATAACTCCGTCAGTAGAGAGTTTGATATTAGGATCGAAGCCATCCTCCGCACCTGAAGGAAGTGGGCCACGGCCAACTTCATATGGGGTACCATCTTTCTCTGTTGGAGAATATGTACCGTTGATATGTAGACCAGGAGCCGAACTGCGAACAATCAGACGTCTGATCTCTTCTTCAGGACTTATGATATGTGACCCTTCAGAAGTGTCCACCTTTCTTCCTGCAGCGACGAAAGCCTCTGCTTCTGCTCGTGTATTGAACTTTTTGTGTTTTGGTTTCCTCACACCTCGGATTTGTGCTTGTGCTTCATGCCAATCTGTGTATACTCCAGGGACAAGACCATTTTGAACGGCATAGTATTTCGGTTCTCCAGAGGTATTTGTATTCTTGAGGAATTTTCCATCCATGAACGCTTGTGCCTCGTGTAATGATTGGAAAGCCTTGACTGAAGACAGGTTAGTTTCGAACGAACATAGCCTTGCCTGAGCGATGAACAGAACATACATAGTGCCCCTTGTGACCTCTCACTTGATCCAGACATTCAGCCCATGTGTCATAAATACCAGCATTCTTGCCTTCTTTGACAGCGTAGAACTTGCGTTCGGTTGTCCTCTTTCTCTTGGTTCCCGCAGTGATGTTTGTGTTTGTGAGGATTGGACTAGAACGAGAGACATCGCTGGTTCGGGAGGGGATTGAAGATGGAGCCATGACTCTAGTGAACGGGGAGGGCCGTAGGGAGAGAAGCAGAGCAAAACGAAGTAGGCGAGGCAGATTGAAGGATCAAGGGAGGAGAGGCCCGACGAGGTAGGGTGATGGATGTTGGGTGACTTTTCGAACAGGATCTGTCAATACAGGCCATGTATCCAGCAGATGGTGAAACTATGAATGTGTCTGGAGGAGAGGAATTTCATGTGAGGGTCATATTTGGTAGGTATTGAAGAGGTAGTAGAATGGATCCTGTCTGTTCTGTACTATTCAAGGTCAACAAGTCGAAGGAGTCACTGTCAGGAACGTTCAGCGGAGTCGTTAAGGGCCAAGATGGAATGATGGAGGTTTTATGAAGCCAGCGGAATGGTGGAGGAATAGGCTGGACGTGAATTAGTAGGCAGACGGGGTGGGTGAAATCGAACTACAGAGGTCAACCCGCTGCAACGCCTTGTGAAGGGCTGGGTCTTGACTTGGGGGGTGGTCGGGGACATGGTCGGGGGAGAGTAGTTGAGGGGGGGGGGAGTGGGGAGGGGGGCGTTGGTTGTGAATAATGGAGAGTAGATCACCCTTGAATGTTGTTCGACGGTTGTCATTGGTACTTGTATCAATGTACGGTGTACTCACTTTGCTGTACGTACAACAATAGGAATTCCTATACAGCGCGGGGCAAAGGGGACATGAAAATGCTACTCACTAGTCAGGTTAGCAAGTCGGAGGTGGGAGGAGCACTGAGGAGGTACAGGTTAAAATACCTAGGTAGGCAGGGAGTGGCATGAATGTTGGAGTCACCTTTGGACGAGTGGATGAGAAGATTCAGGCGTTGAGAAGGGTGTGGATAGCCAGTCTGCATAGGGGGATGCAGAGGCAGGGTGGTAGGGGTGGTGAGGTTCAAGGTGATATGGTGGTACCCGTGTTATTGTACCTAGGAAGAGGAAAGGTAGGGGTATGGAGCGGGGGATTAGAAATTAACGCGCCAACCAGGACGAAGGGGAGGATGAGGAAGGAGTCGACGAGGGATTCCTTTTTAGTTGCCAAGCCACGCACGTATCAAGTCCCAGTCCATCAAACAACGCGACGAATTCCAACGACTGTTCCGATATTCCGATTTCTCGCCTTATGATGCATTCCATCTTACTTGAGATTAGACAGTCTATGCCCAAGAGATACACCACAGTGTTCTCATCCCAGCTGGCTCCCCCATCCCTTCCTCCGCCCCCTCGTTTGCTCTATTTACCCACTGCTTCTGGCCCTCGACTCGCTTCCTGTTCAACCGGGGTCTGTACACCTGTCGGCGGAACACTCTCAATAAAATGGATCGGTCGTGAAGGTTCTCGAGGACTGTCCGTACCACTTCCTCCTCCCACGCCTCGTCCATTTAACCCCTCTGGTCGTCCGATCTGAAAAGCTCCAGTGCTGGGTCTTCGCTCAGGATTGCCAATGGGTCTTCGTCGTCGTAATTCCGTGCCTTGATCCGTAATACCATCCTGTTGACTCCTTGTCTGGGGCAGTCCTGAACCTTCCCTGCTATCCGAACTCAACGCTTGAGACATGGTTCGTGGTAGATTGTAGCCCATCTTGCCCAACGGAATAGACAGACCGTGAACGACGATACTGCAAATGGCTAGAAACCACACCACCACTCTCATAACCTCCTCTAACCGTGCTGCATCTTCTCGGACATGACCATTCACTGTGACTGTGGCAAGGAATTCGACACTGATGTAGAGATAGAAAATCCCACTAACCCCAATGGGACCAAAATATCCCACAAACGCTGCTTGTTGAAACTCTTCAATCTCGCGGATCTTGCTGTGAAAGGCGAAAACCATGGGTAAGCGGCGGAATAGTAGGATCAAAATGCCCAGAAAAACAAGTCGATATAACGGGATGACCTCAGTTGTTCGGAAAGCTGCCCACGGGCATACAGCGCCGTACCATAGAAACACCGAGATGTTCAATAACATGTCAATTGTCGGTTGCAACGAGTCGTCAGCAGTCTCGAGTCGGAACCTATACCACAACGATTAGTCAAGATCCTGACCCGTCACAAATGATCTCCTGCCCTATAAACTCACCAATCATCCCAAGTAAAGGCATTGCCAGCAACAAAGCAAGCAAGCACATCATCCGACCCGATCATACCACAGGTACCCGTGATAAACAAAGCCAGAGAAATCGCAAACACCAAGAACGACTCTCGGTCAACAAACCTCTTACTCTCACAATAATGCAACAACTCCTTTGCAATCCAGCCAACGGCAGCACCATACACGACACTGAGCAGGATAGTATAAGCCCAAGTCTCGCCGAACCACAACCTCATAGCCTCACCAACCCCATCCACACCGTGATCCACGCCGCCAAACTGCGTATACTTGATCAAGTACAAGGCCAGGAAAAGAAACGGATACCCTAGACCATCATTTGCGCCAGACTCGGCAATGATGATTTTCTGCAAAGGTTTGGGGATATTGGCATCTGCGAATTTGCCCTTGACGATGGAATTCGACAGGACGGGGTCGGTGGGCGTGACGCACGCACCGACAGCCAAGGCGTGGAGGAACGGGAGGTTCGGCACCATGGCCCATATCAGCAACGACGCACTCAACCACATGAGCGTCATGCCCGGCCCGAGGAGGAGCGACAGGCTTCGCCATTCCGTGTACAGATACCGACTAGGCAGCTGCACGCCGGCGATGACCAATTGCACGCCGAGCACGAGGCGTGAGAAATACAGCGTGATCGTGTCGATGTTGGCTTCCTCCCCGCCGGCATAGTCTAGTGGTCGGATCAGGTTGAGAGCAGACGGGGAGAACAGCACGCCGGCTATCAGGGAGATGACTATGGTGGTGTCAGAGAGGAGGAGAAGAGAGGAGGAGGGGAAAGAACGGGAGCAAGGGAGGGGGGGAAATAGGGTGACCAACGTGCTTCAGACAAATAAAAGCGTTCCTTGAGCAAATAGCTGACGAGGCCGAACAACGAGATGAAGCCGCCGAGAGTGGCGCTGACGACGTTGAAATTCGTCAGGACTAGAGTTGGCATTCTGAACCTGGTATCTAGTACCTGAGACCTGGTACCTGGTACCTTGTCTTGATCCGTATTTTCTCACTTGTAAATTCCTCTCTTTCCAAGTATCAAAGGCCTGTCAGTCAGTCCGTCGATTATGGAGATCCGAATCCTCAATAACTGTTATTGAACCGAGACTAGATCAGAGCTGCAGACCAAATACTGTCTCATCGCGTCGTTGAAGTGTCCAGATGGAAGAATGGTGCTGAAATTGAAGTCTAGTGTCAACATATATGGAGGTCGTATCGTATGTGCCTTTGAGGTTGTTCCCCTCTAAAATGTACGAAACATCAAATCTCTGAACCCTGCAATAAGATTGGAATTTTTTTTTTGGTGAAGTCAAAGATTGTGTCTAGACTCTCCTCTTGCTCACTGCTGGGTATAATTGAAGTACGAAGGAGACGGGGACGGAGATGGAGACGGGAAGAGGCTGAAAGGCAATTTGGATTTTTTCCTGGTGTTTCTGTCATCGAAAACGGATGGTGGTTCGGTGTGGGTGTTTGATTGGCTCCCCGGCCGTGTGTTGGGTTCGATCGTGCAGCTGGCTGACTAACTAACTAACTATCTATCTATCTAGGTACCTAGTAGTGATAGGAGTTTACCATCATATCGAGGTACCGATATAAGGTACTTGACTTACAGTAGGTCATGACTCACGCGGAGATTCAATAGAGATGTTTTTCCTCTTGAGTCATCGATTGGTATCTTGTCGGCCATTCTCATATCTGCATTCTCTTCTTCGAAACATTGATTTAGACAAGGACAATGCATCGCGAATTCAAAAGTAGTACCTCTTCATCTTAGTTGACAGTGTCTCACCCTCAGTCTGACCATCTGTTCCAAGTCTCGAATCCTTCACACGAAAAGGTTATATCATTTAGAAAGTGCGGCCTCGGCTTCTACAGTCACTCTGAAATCATTCGATTGCTAGAGACAAATCAACATCTCATCAAGGGTCAGACCTTGACCCCGTGACAGCTCCCCATCGTATTGACCTTGCTCTATTGTACTCCTGGACCTCTTGTGTCGCCTTATTAGAATTCTCTAACGCCACTTGAACTATGTATCATCCCACCCAGCCTTGCCCAGACAATAGTAATGACACCAGCTCTTATCCCGAAAAAGACACCACTCCGGCAGTCGACTGACATACATGTGATACACCCAACACCATCGCTAACCCATGTTGTAGAATCTCTTGATCCAGCCCAGCCCAGGACAGCCCAGGAAGCGCTGCTTGAAAAACACCATAACCAACACACAAACAAAGTGGGACATCACTAATCCACCCATGAATCAATTCGAGAAAGAGTTGCTGGAAACCCCTGCCAACATTGATCTTGCCTGCCAAAGTACCTAGAGATTAGTCCAATCGTAAAAAGAAATGTAAAATCAACAAAAGTGTCAGTAGTGTCTGTGGGGTGTTATATATACGGGTTTATATACATTGATAGGTTGAGAAAAGTAAAGGTGAAATGACTGATAAAATCAAAGGGGTATCATATAAAAACATCATGCTTGTGGGTCAAGTGCTCGCCTCATCCGGTAATTGGGTTCATATCGGAACTCATCGGTTTGAGGGTTCCAGCGATATGCTTTGAATTCAACACCGTATGGTCGCTGAAAAGAAGAGTTAGCATTGACTGATAATCCACAAGATCGCCCAACTTACCGGCTCCAGCATATAGGCCACGCCCAATGGAACATCCAGATCGCTAATATCTTCTTGCTTGAGTCCCATGAAATAAGCGAGAAGGACTCGACAGATACTTCGATGACCAATGATGAGAGCATGATCCGTCATTCTTTCAATTTCGAGGATAACCTTTCCGAGACGATTGATAATGTCGAGATAACCCTCTCCACCAGGGCCAGGATATCGATAGTGCAATTTGTTGAGCTTTCGAAGTTCATATTCGTTGGCAAATTTTTCTCGGATTTCCGTATATGTCATTCCCTCCATAGAGCCAGCGTTCAATTCATCCAGCATACGCATCTGTTTGGTGTCGAATTCTTCATCACTGAAGAATTGGCTGGTTTCGATACTCCTTTTGAGCATACTCGTCCATACACAGAAATTTCTTTCTTGTTCGGCCTGAGCCGTATATTCGGGGTTCGGTGGTGTCGTGTCTCCAGGTAGAGGCGGGAAATGTGAATTTGCCTTTTTGTCGGCTTGGGCTTGTTCCCAGATTTTCCATTGCTCGGCAATAAACTTGGCAAGAGATCGAGCATATCTTACACCATCAGGGCTCAATGAACTGTCACCGCCAATCTTGCCATTCACATTATCCATTGACTCTCCATGTCGAGTGATCCAAATTTGTCGAGGTGCCAGATTAAAGTTCATCAAATAAGTGACTGTCTGAATGGACAGGAAACCCTTGACTTGATAACTGACCAGTTTTCGTCCGACGTCGATCAAAGAACAATAAGGCATGTCGTGTTGTTCCTCGAATTCATCGAGTTTTTCATATGATTTCTCATACTGGGCAACACGCTCTTTGAAATCCTTGAGTGATTGATGAGGATCTTTGCCTTTGTAGTCTGGGCCAGACAATTTCAGTCGGATATTGGCTTCGAGTAAGTTTTGGTCCTGACATCGTGATTCGAGAAACAAGACGTTTATATTTTCATCCCTTTGTCGAATATGCTTGATCAAAGACATGCGCCTCTCTTGAGTATGATTGGTCGCATCCAAGATACCAACCGAACCTCCATCCTCGAGCACATATTTCAACAATTCATCCAGAGCCTCATGAGCAACTTGCTCGCGGAGTTGTTTGGCTTTTGTATTTGATGGGTCGAAGAATTGAGCAGATTGGTCCATTGGTTCGGGGGCAGGGGCAAGAATTGGGTCGATCTTGTCATCCAGGGAGGAGTGGGGATTTCCGTTCATCTGCAGAGGACTGATGGGAGACGCAAGGTGAAATTCGCCATTCTGAAAAAGTTCTGTTTTGATGGCAGGAGGTGGTAGCAACTCAGCGTGTTCGAGGATGCCATGAGGAGCGGTGGTGGTACCGTTCATACGTTGAACAGATTCTCGAAGTGCGGCATGTGTTCGGTCTGGGATGGGAGGGCCTTTTCCCGCCGCCACTCTTCTGCGATCTCCAACATTAAAGATTCTTGTAGGGTGTTGCAACCAATTCAAATATCTTGAGATTTTCTTGACCAGGTATGATTTGCCTCTTGCGGGGAGACCAACCATGATGATGATGAGTTTGGCCCCGACATCTCTTTCTGATATCCGACCGTCTGGAGATACTTTGGATCGAGTCAAGCCGGGAATGTCGAGGGTGGTTGCACGAAGTTTGGGAGTGGCGGAGCCAGAAACATTAGGACTTCGACTGTGACTGTGACGGAGGTGTCAGTGTGATACGACAGGAAGAATGGACCGGGTTTCTCACATCTGCGGACTTGAGGGAGCGGTAGGTATGGGAGTATCTGTCAAAGCCCTGCCTAGGGAATTGGAGGCATGAGGCGCAGGTTTGGAGGGGGAGTGATTTTGAAGAGTTCTGCCAAATGCGGACTTTGGTGGAGGCATTAGACTTGAATGATATGCGACATGATTGAGAGACGAATCGGCCTCATGGCCAGAAGGTGTAGGAGAAGGAGAGGGAGCAGAGGTGGCATTAGACATTATAGCGATTTTTGCAAGCCCAGAATATTGATCGCTGAATTGACGAGTGAAGACGGGTCCTGGAGGCGGAGCGGGAATGCCAGGCCCGGTGGTAGGCGGCGGCGGAGAGCCGTGGCTGGTGGAGCCTTCTAACAAAGGCATTCAGTAAGGATGTGACTATATCATGATATTTGGCAAGGAGAGGGAAAAGAAGAGGGAGAGAAGGAAGAAGATTTAGAAATCAGCGATAAGCTGACGAGGGAAAAAAAGTGGAAAAGGGTTGGATGAGTCAAAATGATGAAGTGATAAAATGGAGACGGACCTTTTTGATGGTGAATGTTTTTGGCACAAACGGCGACAAGCACAACGGGAAGTGGGAGGATTTGACTGGCGTTGAACTTTGAATGAACGGGATGGGCTAGGATGGGATCGTGTTTGAAAGTTTGAAGGCACGGGAGGTTGTTGATGGTGGTGGTGGTGGTGGTTGAGTGGGTGGTGAGGGTGGAGGGCGCAGTGGTGGTGGTGACAAGAGGGTCCAAGTGGTTGTGACGTCGGATTGATGCAGTTGAACAAGTCCGAGTGTCAAGTCTCTGTGTGCCCTGTGTGCCTGTTTGATTCTCTCGAGACCTGGTTGACCCTTGACGATGGTTGACGCTCGTTGACGTTGATGGATGATGGATGATGCTGGTGGACGTTGGTTGAAGCGATAGCCGGGGAATGCCCAGAGATATGATGTGCAAGTGGCAGTTTGAGTGGATCTGATGGCCGTGGATGGCTTAGGAAAAGATAACCGTGCAGCTTAGAACCTTAACTAGAAGTTAGCTGCATTAGGCGCAGGAGGAGAGAGGTTAGGTGCGTCTCGGCTATTGATGGGATGGGCACCTAGGGACTGTTTATGGATGGTTATGGGTACAGAGTACTCTGTAGGTACGGAGTATAGATGTCACCTAGGTATGGGTTGATATGTAATCTTGAACCAAGAGAACAACAGCATCAAAAGGCAGCATCCAAGCCTCTTATTCCATCTGTTGCATCATATCCTCCTTTGGCCTTGGACTCATGATAATAGGGCCACCCATGAGATCAATAGACTGACCTTGGCCGCCAGCCCGACGCTTATGGTTTCACTCTCATGATCCTTTGCTTTCCTTTCCTTTTCCTTTAGTGTTTGCGTTCCCCATTGGTATGTCCTCCGCACTCCGAAGACCACCTGTATTCCGTATATTGGCTTTTGACTCTTCAGCCGCACAGTGATCAAACGATTGAGCATTGTCCCGAATAATCATTAGACTCTGGCCCCAATTTATCCACGGATATTGTACCAACCAGGCGGATGGGGCTGATCATGCCAGTACAGAGATGCAACGTGTAGTACATACCCGGGCAGAGTGATACTGGGCTAAGGCATCAAGTCAAGGCAGGCAATGGGCACTGTTGAGCGCTAAGAGGGTAGCACTAGTTAGTTAACTGGTTGAACCAACCACTAACCAGTAACTAACTAACTAACTACCTAATAAGTTCACCAAGTTAGTCAATTAGGCAGCTAAGAGCCCAAGACTAGTCCGTACAGCGTGCTCCGTACGGTACAGAAGTGACAGAGTACTCGTGCCACAGTGACTTGGCTACTGTGACTTGGCTCCTCCGGAACCCTCATCCATCACCCATCGTTCCACCCATCCCGGGCGTGGACGGTGCAGGCCGAGAGAACCCTTACCTTACCTTAGGTACTAGGTGGGTACTGGACCTATCCGTAGGCACTTTAGAGGTAGATCGGTGCCTAGGACAGCCTAAATTCCCTAAATCCACCGCCTTCCTTGGCTTTCTCCGATAGGTACAGTACATGTGTAACATGGCACCTACATACATGGTAACCTTTACTCGTCCACTCCACTGTCATCCCGTCCGTGGGTATTTACAGTACTACTGAGGGACTCAAAGCATGGCAGGGTGGATTGCTACCCGCGGGTACACCTGAGGTGACCTGGACTGCCTGGTGAGTAGGTAGGTCGTGGTAGGTCCCTAACTCCACTTCCCGGTTCTGCCGCCTAACAATCGACCCTTTCAAGGCTAACTTAAGTACGGCGGATAGCCTACTCCGAGTTCTGTCTCTCTACAGTAGAAATGACATGTGCTCTTCTTTTGCCTTTTCGGTCACCGAACCAATGACATCCAGCTCTAAAAACACGCGGCTCGTGGTACGCTCACCATTGATTCTGATTCCCGCCCGCCCTATATTGATACACACTTTCGTCAGAAGCTGGCCGATGCATCATCGTTATCGTTGGTATGGCACTGGTGCCTACCTAGTTCAGGTCGGGAATTCTGCGAAGCGTATCTCTAAACAGCTTCATGGGATAAGTAGAATAAATTAACCTTACTCACGTTTCTTATAACTTAGGTAGGTAGGTAGGTAGTGATATGCCTTGTAATACTCATAAAGACATGTATTCCGCCAACGCCTTGCTATCAAATCAAAAGAGATTATATCCCAGATCGCTCTGCAAATCCCACTGACCCTACCGCTCTCCCGGAACTGTACAACCCATTCAATCTCTCCCTAGAATCACGACGACGACGACGGCGAACCCCCAGGCCCCTGTCGCTCAGCATCCGCCTCCCTCTCCTTCCGCTGTCTACTCAACGCCGCTCTCGCTATAATCTCCCTCCGACTCAGCCCCTCGTCACTACCGCCCGCAGCGGCATCCTTGGACCGACCCAACACAAAATCTCCCCCTTTCCACCCTCCATGGTCCGCATGCTCCACATCATCATACGAATCCCCGGGTTGTAGAACTCTTGATTCGATAACCGATGTCCGCCGTGCAGCGTGTCGTTCCGCTCCACCTCTTGCTCAATTTCTTTGGTCAAGTTCCAGAAATTTCGATCATGCTCCCCCCATACATTGTGCGACAGCTCGTGGCACAGCGTCTTGCGGATCACCTTGTAGTCACGGTAACCGTCATAGCTGTCCGTCCGCAGCCGGAGTTCAATCACCTCGCCGGCATTGCGGTTCAATCCCAACGTCTTGGATTCATGCGTCGTGTGTTCCGCCGGATTCATCTCCGTCAGCAATCCCACGCTGAATTTGTGTTTGCGCATCGACGCCCGAATCCCCGGGTCATTGGCCAGCCGTTCCAGATACCGCTTGCTCTTCTCCGGGTTCGGTAGGTATTTCAACGGCTCGATCGCGTGGAACGTGTACATACTGTCCTCGCGAACTCGTTTCCAGTCTCGTGTTTTATTCGCCGCCACCGGTTTGAAACTGCTCGGCCGCGTCACTCGTCGGCTGGCTGCGCCCATGTCTTCCATCTTCTTAATTTCTCCATCGGGACTACCCACGAGTTTGATCCGTGTTGTAGGTGTCAAGAATTCGCTCAGCTTGCGCTCCGGGAATGGGTATTTGGTGAATCCCGGTTTGGGCAGGAAGAACAGAGACACTCGTTCGACGCTGGCCCCGATGTGCTCGGCACACCTTGTGGCTAATTCGCTGATCGTTTCATCCTCGATGTCCTCCAGTTCCAGCGTCTGGTCTCGGTGTTGGATCTTCATTGTGGAGAATGTAACGATGGGTGGTGCCGTATGAGGGTTTGGGGCTTGGATTGAACACTTGTGTATACATGGACCAATGCCAATTGAATCTGTATGGTTTCCGAAATGAGATAAAGGAGTGTAAGAAGAGAAGAGAAGATTCAAAAGAGTAAGAGGCGGTCGAATTGTCTAGTTAGTTGTTTCGTTGGCGAGAATAATATTAATCAGCCACCCATGATGACCATCATGACAAGAAATGCCCGCAATGGCCGAGGCCCATGCCCATGGTCAGCCTCGTAGGTTCCAGAATCGTGACGTACACTCGTGCCTTCCGACTTGACGCTTTTCACGGGTGATTAGTTAATCCGAGCCAACCCAAGGGATATATCACACCTATCACGCCTACGCAAGCACGTGTCTACTCCGTACACACTCACACAGAACCTTTCTCAGGTCAACATTTCCTGAGAATCTCAGATGGCTCTGGTCGACTTTGCCCTTGGTCGACTTAACCAAAGTATATGCTCTCAACAGCATGACAGATATGACATTCTCTTCTACCTCTTCGCAAATTCAAGTAGCACACCTCTAATGCACGCCAATCGACAGTCAAAGCCCACTGCTGTGCTGCAACTCACCTCTCCCTACCTCAAGACTGTTCCGAGACTTTGTTTCCAAGGCAGCGAGCGAGGTACAGTCCAGCATGCTTATTATCACTGCCAACAGGGTAGAGGAAAACATGTGCCAAAAGCTGTTTTGATTCATTCTTGTAGAGCATTCTACTTTCAGTTTGGATCCAAACGTCCCAGATAACTTCCCCCATCACCCTCTTTCCACTATGCCTTGACAGTGTGAAACCCTTCAAAGCTAGGCAACACCTTCCTGATATCTTGACCATAGTTGTATAAGCCTCCAGCATAATTGGTTTGCTCAAAGGCTTTGCCCGGTAAGCTACCGCCCATGTACCTATCGAAAGTAGTCAGTATTTCGACCCCAATCATTTGAATATGCCTCGAGAAAGATACTTACGTGCTCTTGGTCGTTGGGAACAACGTCTTGTCACTCAGCTCATTGATTTTCTTCTTCCACTCACGGCCTGCCTCGTCCGTCGGATTGATATATTTCAATCCTTGTCGCTCAATCTGTTTGATCGCATCCGTAATCCATCTGCCCTGCACTTCTACTGATGTCGGTCCATTCGACAGCAGAGTTGGTCCATGAGGCCCATAAAGATGAAACATGTTTGGATACCCTGGCACTGTTGTACCGAGGTATGTGACTGCCGATTTCTTCCACTCTTCTTCAATGGTTTTACCATTGAGATTGGTCAGACCCATCGCAGTCATCCCACCAGTAGTGATATCAAAGCCTGTTGCAATACAAATAATATCGAATTCATGGTGAGTTCCATCTTGGAGCTGAATGCCCGTCTCGGTGAATGCAACAATTGGGTTGTTCTTGATATCAACAACGTCGACATTCTCGCGGTTAAATTGTTCCAGATAAGAGTACTCCAAACATGGACGCTTCACTCCCCATGGATGTGGTGGCTCAAGAGGTGTGAGTATATCACGTTTCTTCGGATCTCCGATTCGAGATCGCTGCTTCTTGGCCCAAAAGTCGTAGACCTCACGGTTGGCTTTGGGATTCGAAAGGTAGTCTTTGTAATTTCCAAGCCAGTATCGGAATCCCCCATCCTGCCATAATTTCTCGAAGAACTTTTCTCGCTCCTCTGGAGTGTCTTCGAAGCAATCTTTCTCCGAGAATGAGTAGAGAAACCCTCCAAAGCACCGTTCGCGAAGGTCGAATAGCTCGGGATACCACCTTTTACCTGCAGTTTGTTCTTCCTCTGTGAGTGCACGAAGTCGCATAGGAACAGTGAGATTGGGGGTTCTCTGGAACACTTTAAGATGGCCAGCTTTGGGACCCATGCCTGGGTGACTTGAACGCCAGATGCACCAGTACCAATGATACCACACTTCTTCCCTTTCACATCAATCTCCTCGTCAGGCCAGAATGAAGAGTGATGAACGATGCCTTTGAACTTCTCAATACCTGGCCAATCAGGAACGTATCGTTTGGCTGCAAAACCTGCAGCAACGACAAGGTATTTGGCTTTTGCGGTACGCCCATCGGCTGTCTTGACATGCCAACGACCTTCATCAGTATTGAATGTTGCGTTGACCACCACGCTCTCAAATGCAGTGTTGCTCTTGATATCGAGAACCTTGTCGCAGTGATCGAAATAGTCCCGCAGTTCATTATATCTGGGATAGTTCGAGGGCCAATTGTACCTAGCACAGATTAACTTCATCCTCCAGATCAATCAACCCAAAACGCACGTTTTCCAAGTTTCTGGAATCGACAATTGATACTCGGGGACCTCAGAATCCACCATCGCTCCAGCTGTTTCATATTAACACGGTACTGCGAACTTTTGAAAGAGAGAACCAACGGTAACAGTTCCATCTCCATGTCCCACCCAGGTCAGTGCCCGCCTCGTAAATTACCGTTTTGAATCCTGCTTTCCGAAGAGAATAGAAGCAGAACACACCGCCAAATCCACCTCCGACGACTAGGGCATCAACCTCCAAGTTGTCAGCATAAGGTCCATCTGTTCTGCGACGTCGGCCGTATTCTCGGAGCTGAGTCCTTAGCTTTGGATTGGTCTGAGTCACACCAATGGAACCCATTGTAGTCTTGGAATTCTTAAAAGAAGATATGGAAGACTTTGAAGAGACAAATCTCGTTGTAGAGTTAGGATGTTGCCATCTGTCTTCGACGGTCCCCTTATGTACTTGAACATCCCACTGTTGATTCTCGTCTCATCAAACGGGATAATCTGCGGATCCGCAATCCAAGAACATTTTGACCACCTTAGCAGGATGTTGAGGGATTTCTTCTCCGCTAACCAAGAGTCTTCGGATACAACAGTGTGGTTGTTATGAATACCAATCCTCACACCGAGACCGGGTACAAGGATCCGCAGGCTCTGGACCAGGCCACAAAATTGGAGAATAATTCTGGATCTATGCGGGATTGGTGTATCTTCCCCGTAATCCGGGGTAATGCGGACCCGCACGTGCCCAGCTTAGTTATCCAACTATTTTGACCGGCATTTACGTCTCCCTGGAGAATTTCTGTGTATATCGGGACCGGAAAATGAGGAGCCTGTCGATGCGAGAGCTCGTGGCACTTCAACTGGCTGGAGGTGAGAGGAAAGCCCAAATTATGCGGTCCCGCACGGAACTGCAACTCCCGATAACGAGGGGGTTTATGGTCCTCAAGGTTATCTTCTGGAGACTTTTGTACTTCAGGATAGTCGCTAGTTGCAAGAGAAGTTCTTGTAAGTGAGATTTCTGTTCCAGTGAGAACTGACCACCAGAGGCATAACCTTGTTGCTGTTCATCATGGCTTTATCCACTGAAGCTATCGCCAATCTCAAAACTACCTTCGATTCTGCTTGTGACGACGAGAACAAAGGGATACCTGGGTTAGTTGCTGTCGCTGTTGGAAAGGACGGTAAGGAGATTTTTGCGCATGCCTCGGGAAAGCGTGGCTACGGTACCAATGAGCCCATGACTTTGGACAGTATTTTCTGGATTGCCTCTTGCACGAAAATGATCACTGGAATTGCATGTATGCAGTTGGTGGAAAGTGGGAGACTATCGTTAGATGACGCGGATCAAGTTGCAACCCTCTGCCCAGAGATCCAAAATCTGGGCGTCTTGCAGGCCAACGGCAAGATCGTACCAGCAACAAGGAGGATTACTTTGAGGATGCTCCTCTCACACACAGGTGAGCAGATGTGTCTTGTGCGCCACATTTATCTGATTTTCATCAAAGCTGGGTTTGGGTACACCTTCTTCCACGAAGGTCTTCGCGACTATAGTAAGCCTGTCGGATATGATGAGTTCTCAGGACATATCACAGATTTGATCCAGCCACTTGTTCACCAGCCAGGCGAAGGTTGGCAGTATGGGGTACCTCCCGCTCTGATATCAGTTAGTGATGAATTGCGCTGACAGAGGTGATAGGTTGGTATCGATTGGGCGGGATTTTGCGTTGAACGCACGACACACTTGTCATTGAACGAGTATTTCCAACGGCATATCTTTCAGCCGCTAAATCTGAAGAACATTTCTCTGTTTCCCAGCGCAGAGATGAAGCAGAACTTGGCATTCATGAACGGTCGGACTCCGGATGGTCAGCTGTATCCACGCGACCATCTTCTCCACCGCCCTTTGGTCGTGGGTAGTAAGCAGGATATTGAGACTTGCGTCAATAGTGGGGGCGCTGGGTGCTTCGCAAAACCACAAGAATACTGTCGTAAGCTCTATCAGTCATGCCCGTGATTTCCAGTAACTGATGATTTACGCAGAAATCCTTGCTACTTTGCTCAACGATGGCAAGTCACCAAGGACAGGAGCTCGAATCCTGAAGAAGGAAACTGTTGACCTCATGTTTGAGAATCAAATCCCTAAATTTCCGGGGTTTGGCAAACAGGGTATTCCCCCAGCAAAGAGTGACTTGACAAATCCCATACCAGATCTCTATCCAGGACAGAAGCAAGGATGGGGGCTGACATTCATGCTCTCAGATGGACCTACTGGGAGGTCAGCAGGGACGGGTCATTGGGCGGGCCTCCCAAATCTGTATTGGTGGTGCGATAGAGCTCAAGGTCTTGCTGGTATCATCTGTTCTCAGATTCTGCCTTTTGCAGATCCTCAGGTTCTTGGACTTTGGGTTGCCCTCGAGTCAGGAATTTATAAAGGTCTCCATTTAGCCTGATCTTGAGGTAGTTTGCGCAGTTTGTGAGAATGTGCTCTGTAGAGCTGTAAAAAATTGAGGTCGGATTCAATTCACAAACTAGTTAGCTTGGCATTTCTGGGGTAGCACCTTCCCAACCGACGAACCACATGAAGCCTCGGTCTTGCCTCATTCTAGGCTTCGGTTGCCTCTCCGATCAAGGAAGTAACCTACCAAGGCAATCACCTGGGGAAGGTGCTATTCAAGAAGGTCGAGAGATCTCTTGCCTTTCGGTTGTAAGCCTAGCAGGGTGACGTCTCCGTCGATCTACAGACACAATTCCTAACAGAGATCGCCACCTCTGCCTGCAATCCACAAATGGCTATATTGAGAACATTTCGCAACTCACAACTCACGAATCTGCGGCCCCAAACTTAGACTGGACAAGTCAATGCCCGAGGGGGATCCGCTGACACCCTCTTAGCCCTCGGGCAGGCGGGGTTTTCACAGTTTGCGGAGAGGCTCAGGCCTGACAACGTCCCCGCAAATAGCTCACCGAACCATCTCCCTGTAAGTCGGTCACTGCCTCTTGATTTCTTCCGGGTACAGAGACACCGGGAATATGAGGTGATGGTCAATCGTCGAGTTCTCACAGACTCATCAATCCCACACATGATGGCGTTGAATTCCACCTACCCACGACGCCGGCAAAACAAAAGCTGTGATCAGTGTCGCGCGGGCAAACGTCGATGTGATGTTGAAGCAAACCTCCGATACGGCACTCCCAAGAATAATCCGAACTCGTCGTGGAAGGATAGTCATACAGCCGCGGAGGTCGTTGTTCTCTCTTCTTGCAGTAACTGCAAAAAGTGGTCAAAATGCTGTACTATTGACTGGATCAAGGCTCATCAGAAGCGAAGTCAACCCAAAGGGAAAAGTCGACCAGCTTCTAAGCAGGTGAACCATGAAGACCAGTCCTTTCCATATGACACACAAACAACCGCCACTTATGAGCCTCCAAATTTCGATCAACTTGATCTACTTTTCAACGATCATGGCTTTCTACCCACGCCATCGGAAAAATACTTTGATGCATCCACCATGTCGCCAATGTTTGCCTCGAATTTTGACAGCACCACGGATAAGGGACATGCTGCAAGAGAAACGATAGATTCCTGGCATCAACTATCCTATACAGACATTCCCTTTGAAGATCACAATTCAACAAGCACCAAGTATAATGAAAACATGTTTTGGACTCCACCGCCTGCATCTGAAGATCATGTCGTCGATGATGAATACGACTATGTCCTCCCTCGCCGCCAATCGACCTTACCTGACTTGATGGACCCGACAAACTCCCAGTCCCCCTTCATGTCTCACTTCTTAGCCGAAGAACACAATCGATTCAATATCAAAACGGGCTTGGTGAAAATCTACCACGATTCTCTCGAAGGCGCCTTGAGCTGTTGGTTGACCGAACGAAATTGCCCGTATACTTCCAGATCCTGCTTTGATGGAAGAGACGTTTGGAGCTCAAACTGGTCCAACAGAATTGTTACAAGAGTACAAGAGTTGGATAGATCGTGTACAAGGATTGGAGTCTTGTCTCTGGCTGACCAACGTCAAGCCTCCAATGTCTTGACCACCGTGATCATGGCTTTTGCCGCTCAGTGGGCGCAACCTGAAAGCGAGGGACAGGATGCATTCTCGCCAAGAATAGCCAGCCATGGCGTCTTTGGACGTGACATGCAGCAGTCATTATGGTACAAAGCGAATCGAGCCGTCAACGACTCCCAGGGAAACACCTCCTTCTCTGCCATTTTTGCTGCAATCATCTTCTCTTTGGTACAACGCCCAATGAGCACAGTTGAACTATTTCAGCCCCCTCGTGGACGTGGGCAATTAGATATAAACTCACTTCACAAAATTCTCGAAAATGACACAGGCCCCATCCCTCTGGACATTGCCGTTCGTAAACTGCACGACCATCAGAGGAGACTCAGCAATGCCCAAGGCTTCAAACGAGGAGGGCGGGCTTTCTCAGATGCCACACAAGAATTATCTCCAGGGGACAAGGAGACCTTTGGTTTAGTGTTTTGGCTTGCAATCATGTTTGACACTCTTTCAGCAGCTATGAATCGCCGGTCATTTGCATTGGCAGATCGGGATACCAACATTCATGACAAAGAATTGTCGATACAGTGTCGGCCGAAAGCCTTGAGTGACAGTGGGTGTGATTTGGACGGCTATTCTGGCTATGAGCAGACGGAGCCTTATTATCAAAAACAAGATTTCCAAGTTTGGGGCAACTATTTTCTTGAACAGCAGACTCGGCTTGGTATCGTCCGAAAGCAGAACATCAGGTGGCCGTGCTCCTACATTGATGCGGCATCGTGTCTATCTGATGCTGCTCCTGTGAAAGTTCTACTATTTCGACGGGTTGCACATCTTCAAGATCTATATTATCAATATGCCCCAGCTGATCAGATAGAAGCAGCCATTACATCTTCCTTGGACGTGTACAACCATTGGAACAACACTTATGGTCAATTCATTGCCGATTGCATGGCGCACCATGATAATCTTCCTGCACGAATACAGTCGTGGTACGTCGTCCTTGCTAGCCATTGGCACCTAGCAATCTTTATTCTGGCCGACTTGATAGAGTGGTTGGACGAGGCAGACATGACGACATCCACGAATTGTACTACTCGAGAGGCGGGTCAGTTCTCTACAGTACTACGACTTCGATCCGTATACGCGATCTCAGACCTTGGTCAATGTTCAAGCGTCGACAAGGAAGATTTGTCATTTCCTCGTTCACCGAACTTCCACCATGCCGTCAACAAAACAGCGCTCTTGACAGAGCCATGGACGGTAGTATTGGTCCGATCATTTGCCTATGCAGGCGCAATACTGGCGAAGCTTATTCATTCTAAACAAGATAGTGATCTTCTCCAGGATGAACAGGATGTTGCCGAGGCCAGAAGCCGTCTAAAAGCCTGCACCGATGCACTCTGGATCTTAGCTCGGAAAAGTGACATGGCGTTCTGTGCGGCTCAGGTACTACAGGCGCAGGGATAAATTGACCTTAAAATCATGGTGACACGAGATTTACTCGTAGATGCAGTATTGGAATCTACCTGAGAACTCCGAGGTAAAAGTGTCAAGTGTGAAGACCAGTTCGCAGAATAGTCTTTAGGCTGTTGAACCAAGTCTGGACTACACGTGCTCGCATTTGCCGTACGGCCGAAGCTCCCCCAGTTCTCAGCTTCGAAGGCAACGAGTCTAATTGCGCAAATTGCGTAAATGAAAATGTGTGGAACTCTTCTCCTCTTTGCAGCTCATGCGGATCCGCACGTTGGAGATGCGGATCTCTATGCGGATCCCATTGCCAGCAATGCAAGGGCGTTACCCAATCAGCGGCGACCCGTCAGCTCTGTACCGGATTCTGCTCTCATATTCGCTCTTGACACCGCAAGTCGTAGTTATGGGTTGTGCAGTCAATGCGTCCATGCACCTCGACAAAACTATGCAACCCTCAAGCAAGATGGTGCAGCGGATCGAGAAGCCCAACCAAACCGTCAACTAAATCTGCCAAAGCCTCTCCGTCGACCACTGGAGCAGCACTGGCATTTGCTGCCTGATTAAGCACCTCTGCTCCTGCACTATCAATCAAAAGACTATGAGCATCAATAGCCCCGACCGCAAGTCCTGGTATAAGCTTGTTTGCAAAAATCGAGCTGTACAACGGCGACATCGCTAAGACCTGTGGGTCTGCGGGTTTATTGACATCGGGCGCCTGTTTTCGCATTTCTCGCAAGACTTCGTACCAATACACACGCGATGCATGGCGGAGAAGCACCCATGGCGCAAGTAAAGACTGTGTGAAATGCCCGTTTTCAAAATGATGACTGAAAGGTTGCGCCCGATGGATGCCCCCAAGCTTAAGACGATCTAGTCTCGCCTCCCGGGCTGTACGAAACCAGTCGCACGACTGGCGCAATTCAGATGTTTGCGCCATGGCTAATGCTCCACGGATAAGATAGTCCTGCGCTAGAAGCAGTTTGAATCTGTTTTCTATCCACTCCTTGTCAGTGAGCTCGCGCCTTCCGTGCACCCCAGGGGCGTACCAGCGTCGAGATTTCTGCAGATGCAGCTGGATGATCGACCACGAATCGAATGGGAATGCCCAGACGTGCTCAGAGAGGTCGCAATTGTTGCATCTGCGCTCACTCACAGCTGAAAAAGCCTTGGTACAATCCCATGGGAAGACATCTTGATACTTGTACAGGTGACCGCCGAACGCACCCCAGTCGTGCCAATATTCTTGCAACGTGTCAATGATATCAGCATCGTCGTGTCTACCAGAGCGAAAACTGAGCAAGTATTCTTCAGTGAGACCGTTGGGGATATCATGTTTCGATTTCACAAAAGCACGATGATAGCTTTCTATGCGAACGACAAAACTTATCAAATAGAGTGATTGTCCCAATGGCGCAGTGCTTGGCGCTAGGAAACCGCCAAAGTCTTCCCATGAGAGAATGGTGTCGCAGAAGGTCTGGCAGTTGTTTGACAGAACATGCCAAGTCAGAGACACCCTTGGATCGAGCAACTTTGCTACAATCTTTGCTAGAAAAGTGGTTATTCTGGACTCGAGCAGCCGCCTGATCTTTTTGACTAGCCGAGTGGTGCTCTCGATGGTCCTCAGGCGGTTGACTCGGTCAGATGGTGAGATTTGAAATTTGCTTTCGATAACCAGAGACTGTATAATCTCGCCCTCGAGACTCGGATCCAAGAAGCCGGAGAAAGCTCCCCGACAATTTGCTTCATGCAAGCCTTCAACCGGCGTTCTCTTCGCGGAATCCTCCGCTGCCTGTGTATCTTTTTGTCGCCACTCAACACCAAACAAGTCGCAATCTCGTGATCGACATCGACGGCAGTCGGAATGTAGTAGTTGAGTGGGTCACGATGACTGACAAGCACGCCTTTCTTGCAACTACGCGTTTAGGTCAGCATGATTCTGATCTGGATCACTTCGTGCAATCAGATTGATACGTACGCAGGCACACCGTTCTCAATAATCAAAGGACCAATCATTAACGAGATATGCGTGTTTCCAAAGGGGAATCGAGATGTGAATCCTCTTAATGGAAGTGGGACATCGTCATCCAAAGCCTCTTCTAGGCTTGCAGTCAGTCCACGCGTCGGACGATTTGTGGTTCGTTGAGTACGTTCGATATCCTTGAGTGTATCTCTAGTTACTTTGGCTAATTGTCTTGGGTTCTCCAATGCGGCCACGACTTCGCGACACTTCGCCTCGGTAACCACATCATGAAGCTGGGCCAACCGACATGTCATCGTCGTGGCTGAGTGACCGTGGTCTCTCTCAGGATCAATAGGGTACAAAATTGCGTCGTTGCCATTAGAGTCAAAGCGTGGGACGTTGCTACACTGACAAAGTTTGCGGCTGATGTCGGGGGTTATTATATCGTCCAAAATACAGTGCTTGTAACGCTTGGTAAGGTGGTGCGGCGGATGCCGCCCGCTTCGCAAGCAGTGTTCACAAAGGTATTCGTCGCGCGGTATTTCTGGGGTTTCTGTGCAACGATCTGCTTGACATTGGAATAAGGCGCCACGAAGGATATCTTTGCAGGCGGCACACCTCGCTGGGCCCAGCTCGGGAAGCGCATCGGCACGCCACCGTTCCAGTTGCACTTGCTAAAATTCAGCATAAACAGTCATCGCGGTAGCTGGCCCATGTACGTACGCTGCGGCATCTTTCCCTTTCTCCAGAGAGGAATTGTAGCCGGCGGATCACGGTACTCCACAAGTTTATCGATGTCAAGTAAGCCTCAATGATGTCAGTAAAAACCTTGCCTAAGCCTGTGAAGTACTTACCAGCAGCTTGAAGCAACACACGGGCACGGAGGTTAAGAGCCTCATCTCTTTTCGCCGCTAATCAGCTCGTCAGTAATGTGAGACTCTCTCTCGTTATGAAGCCTCATGCGCGGAGATCATACCCATCAATCGGGTTTTGACAGCTTCCTTGATGGAACGATTGGCATTTTCTTGTGAGAGCCTTCTCTTGAACTGGTACATTGGCCGTCGAGAATCTCCCGGGGTCCATTGCAATTCTAAACTCAAGGACATGTGAGCCCAATTTATCTTCGATATTTGAGATACAGAGACGCACCTCTGTCTCCAAGAGATTCAGAAGGACGATTACAGATCTGATCTATAAATGTCTCCACGCCCTGGACCTGGCCATTGAGGTGTTGATCCTTTTCCACATCGCTAAACCCAGCATGGTGTAATTTGGAGAGCGAGACCAAGATGTGATGAATTTCACGATGAACACCAGTCCAGTACATGTCCAGCATTATTGCAAGGAGATTCTGCGGCGTTGTTACTTCAGGTCCGGCTGACCACGTTATGTCAAGATCATTTTCTTCTGCTGCCCACCATGCGCCGGGCGCCTGTGTTGTAGATTTGGACGATCGCATGATTGGAGCTAGCACAACTCATTACATCGACATCAGCGAGGGGGAAGATGAGTTGTATTTTGTCCTCACCTGGCGTTGATAATATAATCAAGATTTCTCGTCGAGACACACCCGCACGAGGGCCCAAATACAACGTGCCACGAGATACTTATTCCTGGGAGCGGGCAAATGTCAGTTTCCCTGGTTGGTTAGAGTAAGTATCACAAGCCCCAACCTCTAATTAATTCAGAAAGGCTTCAATGGATGCCTTTCTTGGGATGACCCAAAAAAGAATTGTCGAGAGCTTTCCGCACAAGTCAAGATAGGCTGAACATCCTGGGAGAGTAAGGCGCTGAAGGTGGTTCAATCCCTGAGTCTCCACGCCTGTCAGCCTCACCACATCTAGCAGCAGCAGGTGAACTCGAATTCTCGGTTATCAAAACATCTGACCCCTGCGGTGACGATCCGGCAGTAACCAAATTCTCCAATCATTCACAATGGCTGGACAGAAATCCGTCTGGGAGGGGTTTCCAGGAGTAAGCCAAGCACTGCGCGTTTCAGCCTCAATCATTCTTGTTAGGCGCTTGCGTCCCGCAAAGCTTGATCCCAACGCCACCACGTTGGAGCCCAGGGACGAAGTCGCCTTGGTCCCAGCAACTGAAATATCCTTAACATTCCGACGAAGTCGGTTACTAATATCTCCAATTCCTCACGTGCACCGCAAATTAATCTATGCTTTGACTATCCACGAAATAGGATGCGTTTCTACGAAAAGCTCCTTCGTGGTAGCTTTACTAGGCGTGCTGGGAGAGGCAGTTTGTATGTTTCTTCAGGCATACCCGACTCAGGTCTGGCCTCTGTCAACAACTCTACGGGTACCTCTGGCGCGAGTGCAGAATTTCTGCAATATCTGGATCACTGCTTCGACGCTATGGAGGCAGGAGGTAGACGCCCCAGATTTTATCTCTGGCTTGCCCGGGCACTTACTGAACCCAAATCGCAGACAGTCTTGACATTCAGGCAGAAAGCATCGAGAGACAGATGAGCGCCAAAATCGACATTTATTCCAAACCAGGATTGCCGGATGGGGTCGGTACCATGTGGCATCCGTAGGTCTGTGTCATGACGTGGAAATGCTTGTAGCTCTGACCTTAACAATGATAGTGATCCAGAATTACTCGATACCATCTCAGTTGCGATCAAGTGCTCGACCAAGGTATACGATGGTTCCTCAGTTGAACCTGTTCTAGCAGGATTTGCATTCAAAACTCTCCACTTCTCACATGGTTCATGGACTGGTGTGCTTAAGGCAGTCAACTTTACTCAAGTTAGCAGCATGTCCAGCCAGGAAGGGTGGGAAAATGGCCGTGCCAAGCTATTCATTGCAATACGGGGAACCCAACCTAGAGTGCTCGTGGACTGGCTGGTGAATTTAAACCACGAGGGGCGCGAGGCACCCGACATTAATGTGAGGCCCTCTCCCAGCGTATGAGAGACTCTCTCGATTGACCCGAAAAAATAGAACTTCGAGGACCTCACTCCTCTGTCACAGCATTCCAATCTTAATGCCAAAGTACATTCTGGTTTTCTGAACGGTGCCCGAGCCTTGTTACCAGATATAAAGCGGCAGCTCGCTAAATGCACCGGCGCAAGTGCTATACAAGATGTTGTACTCACAGGCCATTCGGCTGGCGGTGCAGTTGCATCATTAGTGTTTCTGCACTTGTTAAGAGTCGCTCAGACTGAATGTACGAGTACCCCTGAAAATCTATACAATAGCACTAACACCGCGCGTCAGTTCCGAACCTCCGCTTATCTTTGATCACATTTGGATGCCCACCGGTCACGAATTCATGTCTTTTTCCCCTCGTCCGTGACTTCATCTCAAAACAGGAGAAACCTGGTGTTGCTCTCGCGATTGTGAACGAGCACGATCCGATCGCAAAAGCAGACCGATCATATGTTCGTTCTCTCATAACGCTATACAATTCGACGGGCAGTGCAAGCAATCCTATGCAGCATCCGGACATGGCCACTCCATGGCCACTTCCGCAGCCAGATCTCTACACCATTGGAGACATCATTGTTTTACGAGACAGAAGTCATGCGAGTGGGGTGGAAGACGATATCGAGGGCTTCAGTTTAACCCCAGATCAGTTTGCTAAGTTGATCTTCTGCGAAAGGGGTATGCATCAGAAAGCCGTATATGCGGACAACATATCGCGTTTGCGTAATCGCTTGCCTAGGCTGGACTTTGTCGTACGCTGAGCGAGGTCGAATGAAGCAAATACTATGCTGAACATAATATTCTTGAAACGTTACCTAAACGTGTAGCGAGGTCAACCGTGTGCAACGCAGGAAGTCTACTCCGTACTTCTGCACATACATGCGACTTGTAAGCCTGTGCCCAATGTCATCTTTCCCGACTAAAGATCGGATAGGCTTGGAGTCCAGCTATTGGTCGAAGTTTAGCGCCAGGACAGTCTTGAGGCTGAATCCAGGCCACAGTCCGAGTACCCCTGCCTATGGCCCCTGTGTCACCGTCGCATGTGGGTTTCTGGCGTTCTGCAAGGGGCTATTTACACGTTACAAGTACTACATGACTGGGAGATGGTTGTTAAACAAGGCAATGAGGCTCTGCCGGGGCGCGACCTCGCGTCCCAGATAAACTGGTCGATGGCCTAGTTGTCAAGATTCCATGATCAAGTCTTAGCCGAACCGAGGATACAAGCTCGATAACACATGCAACAGACATCATTCCATTGCGGCAGGCTCTAACCAAATAATGGACAATCCACCATTCATCAAGAAACTCCTCGGGCTCACGTTTGTGGTGACCCTAATAGCGACATCGCTACTCCTCAGTCAGAATACGAAGACACAAAATGCCCTCCAGCGCTTGCCAGAGCTTAGGGAGTCACCATACCCACCCAGCTTATATACCGCTGAGTTGATTTCCCATATCACCGTAAGCAGAACCTGGTACTTGGCATGTGTCCAATTCTGAATCCGAGTCTAGGCAATCGTCTCTTTAGCCTGGCAATTCGTTGGTGTTTTCATCGCGATATGGTTCATTACATTCAATCCAGGGATTGCCTATGCTGCTGTAGCAATACCCAACTTCTTGGTGGCCATTGCATTCATGGTCACTTTGGTACTGCGGTCCAACTACATGGCCGTTGCCAAATTGAAGTACTGTAAGCACGCAGACACATGGCAATTCCAGGACGTCACACCCAGCATTTTCTCGGTCATTGCTGTACACGCAAATTCGACCCCGGAAGCGATTTGCAACCGTTTTCAAAACGAGGCTCGAATTGAAATCTATATGGCGTAAGCAATCTTGTAAATAAATGGAATCATTGACCAAGGCTAACTGTCGAGAGCGTCACCCTTTCGTTATTGATTCTACCCCTCATAATGCGCCCTCTTATTGCAATCATATTGTTTGTTTTCACCGCTGTTTTCTTGGGCGCCTGTATTGTGCTGGCATATATTCTCCCCTTGTTCCGTTTTACATTTGGTTTGTTTCGAAAGCTCGGTCGAAGACAAGGGCAATCTTTCCAACAACTCTATGACTCCAATCAAGGCCTCCAGCTGCATCCGCTCACAGAGTCCAATGGAATGCTGGAACGTCTCCTCAAGCTGAACTCAAAAGACACCAATCAACCTTTGCTGATGCAGTACATGCACTACGCCGACTTCAAGCGACTTGGCCAGGTATCCAAGTCTCTACGACGAACCACAAGCCACACCCACGGCGTCGCCCGAGAGAGTATTCGTCGAGCAACGTGTTTGCCAAACCAAAAGTTCCAATGCTGGGCATGCTCAACGCAGATATGTCCTGTAAGTCCGAAACATCTCTGTCCCATACCGCTTCATGCATCTTTCTCTGACTCCTTTTCTCCCCTAGGGCTGCACCACGGAACGCGCAATTGAAGACCAGAACATCGCCACCCACGCAAAGGAATGCCAAACAGTGTGCTCCAGCTGCTGGTTCCAATACACATACCGTACATCGAAGCGAGTGCAACTGTTAGAAGAAGGATCGTGCTCGCACAAGAACACAAATCCGCACGAAAGGTCGCTCGTGAGCGTTTGTTCATCGTGTTCCTTTGATCGCAGCAACGACGAGATCAGAAATCGCAGAGCCCAGAGAGAACTGGTGCAACTCAGGCACAAGGAGTCTTCCGAGGTCTTTTGCTTTCTGTGCAAAATGCGCATGTCGCGTTTCTCGCCGCGTTGGTGGATCTGTTGCTTTTGTGGCACTTGGTGTTGGAGCCATTTGCATTCATCTTGGGTTTCAAAAACAGAGTTCTAGACGGTGGCAACGAGATATACACTTTAGGTGCTCCAGTGACGTCTGAACACATGACACGATGACCATGCGATTAAATACATTTGAAGATGTCCTTCATGCCTTACGATCGATTTGTTTCTTGGTGCTTCAGTTCAGTCTTTTACGTGTGCCGTTTGCCAGAAATTCCTTTCTCTTGTCTTGCCTTTGGCGCGCTGGCGTACGGAGGATCCACGATGCGCCCGTGCGGAATCATCGATGAGAGCTCGCGAATCCCTTGCCAGTCCATCGACCAACGTCTCATCTATCGCAAAGACACAGCGTTTTCCGGCGTATCAACGCATCCTCGGCACAACTGAACTCTCTTTCATCTCAATGCTGTAGAATGCCGCGGACGGCATTCGGAATAGGCCTCTGCTGGTAGGAGTACAAAATACGTGCGCTTTGACGATATACTTTTGTAGCGTGCATACAGCGTCACTGGAAAATCTGTTCACGTTCGAAGTATTGGAGTCTTGACTCATGCTGGAGCACTGGATTTCGATGGAAGGCACGACGAGGCCGGGAAATTCTCATCGCGTCGCACCGAGATCCGTAAATGCCAACCAGGCGTATCAGAGTCGCAATCTATCAGATCACAATGAAATTCCCCATGCGCAACCTGTAGAACATGTCTCTGCGTGATAGTGATATCCTTGAATAGATATCAGCATTGGAAATCCGCCTCAAATCTCATAACCAGGATGGATCCGCAAAGCCCATATTGAACTCTGCGAGAGGACCATCAAAAAACATTGAACTGGGATTAAATGCTCCAGGCTCCCAACCAAACGTAGGATAGCCAACGGTGGCGATTGGATTACTTGACATATTGTCATCGACGGTGCCGGTAATTTCGAAACTGACATCGGGTGATACCCCTACTGGGTGGAGCTCACCCGAAGATCGGACTGTGATATTCGGAGGCTCGGAGGGGTTTAGCGAAGCTTCTGCAGGCTGGATTCGTTCTGAAGAGTTCGGAGTAGAAGACTCGGCTGGCATGAATGGTGGTGGAAGAGAGGGTGCTCCGTTTGCCGTTTTGCCTCCGTAGTGCTCTCGCCAAAGCCATAGTGAATCATGCACGATACTGCAGAACAGCCGGTGGTAAACCCTCAGACGTGGAGCATGCTGGTGTTGTTCTACTAAGCTTCGGTAAATGACCCAGAGTTGCGCCAAAATCCCACTGGCTCGCCCTTGGATGTCGTTGTTTTTGATGCTGCATTGCTTGAAGATTAAGATGGAGGCATTAAAGGCGGATTTCCCTTTGTCGACATCAACATACTGACTGTATGTCGAATAGATGACCTTTGCTATGAGAATAGCAGCAGCAAAGTAAACATGTATGGCGTCTGCAGTTGAATACCTGAGCAGGCAGGTATCTTCTTCCTCCGGGTTGATGGTGTTGATGAGATCCAAAGCAGTATTATACGCTTCAACAACGCCTTTTCGCCTAGAAGCTGAATCCTCAACTTCTAAAAGCCAATAGCCTCGTAGCTGCAAGTAAGCCGATAGAAGATTGATTTTAGACCGACCTCATCGCTGTTAGCTGCCGATCAAGAATCACACCTATTAACTCACGAGAGGTTGGATAGTCAAGGCGACGTTCCACTTGGTGGAGATCTGATTCCAACAAGGTTATCAATGACCCTCTTCTTGACTGAGCTGTCAATCCTTCATGCTGATCAAAGTCGGCCATCGTAGAATGTATTCTATTGCAAAATATCTTGATCATGATCATTTGCCGTAGAGTTTCGGGTAATTCGTATGGATTTGAAGAGGTTGTGGCTTGCTGGACTGTACGATCATTGGGAATGTATGGTTGCTGCCCCATCATCAATGCTACACTTTTAGGACAAATTTGTCAGTAAATGATCAAATATGGAGCAAACGGAGGATCCCGACGGATGGGATTAATTGAGTCTCCGACTTTGGGATGATATACGCACCCTTCGATGGCAAGAAAGATACAACACCAAACTCTGACTGCCTCGCGTAGTTCCATTGCATTAAAATTGTAGTTCAGCCTCGAGAATTGTGCGAAAATGTCGGGCCGGTGCAGACCAGCCTGCAAAGCCGCGTGCTTGAGTGCACCCCTAAGATGAAGCTAATATCCTGACTTGAGGATGAAACTGGAAAAGGCCAGGCACATAAGATACACATTGCCTGTAAAGATCGTAAAGTATGTGGAGGATTGCCGATTGTTGACCAAAGTAATCTTTGAACAGCAGGAATTAATGATTCTAGCAACAGTAAATCGGTAGTGTCATGACGGGCTGCCGTCACGATAATTGACCAGAAGAGGAACTCGGATGAATCATGGATTGCATCGACGGAATCCGGAGGTTTGACTATATGTAATGAGTCGTTGTAGCTAGAAAAGTATCTTCCAGAGGTTAATACAGACGACCCAAAATATAAGTTCAGGAAGTGCTCCTACATCTTGAATAGTCGTTGCGCACTGGCTGGACTCAAAACCACTGAGTCAATGATGTACGTCTGCCGCGTCCCAAATTGGTCCTGGAATTCAGCAGGTGTTTCAACAATCTGGGCGCTCGACTCGACGCTCCCAGGATCTGCGCTAGCCGCACAGTCTGGTGCTATCGCACGCGAACAAGGACTGTGTAGGGGAAGAATTGTTGTCGCGCTTGCAGGTCGGGCAATAGGCTGAACGAAGTTAACGGATTCTGCAAGATCATGTTGACCTCGCTCCCCCGATCTCTCAAGTCTTGTGCTGTGCTGGATAGATGCTGGTCTGAGCGCCCTAGCTTGGACGCCATGGTAATCCGGCGCACTAACATAGATCAGCGGTACGGTTCTGCCATGGAGTGGCATGCATGCCTATTGTTGACGCGCTTGTACTCACTGTCGAGTATGCAAGTGCGTGAGAGCTCTCGACACCGGAGACAAGGCTGTGTGCCACCTTCGGAACCTTCACAGCGCAGCTTTCCAAATCGTGTCAGTGTCAAATTGATCATGCCAGGCCTGCCTTGCGCACACAGGCGACGAACAATACCAGGTCAAATATCGTACCTTTACCTGTCTGCATGATTGGCAGGCTATTCGTCTTCGTTTCGTAGCTCGTCTTACTTCTAACCTTCCTCCAGCAGGCGTTGTCCCAGTCTCGACAATCGACTGCTTTGGAGCCAACGTTCTGCTTTGTACTTCGCCATGGTTGGACATTATGTGTAGGGAGGATCTTAGGGGTGGATGAGATCGTTGTGTACGGTGAAACTATTTCCTGCTCTCTATCTGGAAGCTGAATGGAGCGGAAATCTTTTTGATGGATTACTTTGATACAAGTTGTAAGAAGGTTTGTATCCCACATCTCGAATTTGTGCTCTAATAGGCCAAGCATGGAACGTGCGGGGAGATAAGAGAAATGCTCGCAATCCCCCAATTCCTGGGGCATCCACAAATACCATGGAGACGGATGATCCTTAGGCCACCGGGCACATGTACTGAGCCGCGTCGGGCTTGTCGGACCAACTATCTTTCACACGTAGCAATGATCTCCGAATGGCTGAAAACCTCGGTGGGCCCTGATCTGCGTCAAATGAGACTGGTGCACGAGCCCAGCTGCGGAGGAGGATTTCTGGGCCTCAGTTCACCTTACTTAAAAGAACTGGTTAGATTCATTTTCAGATAATTCAGTGCAACTCATCTGGAAACATCACATCATGCAGTCTCTTCGTGGAAGCGTGGTCATCACTGGTGCAGCCGGTAGTAAGTGTTTCTGGCGCCCTGCATTGCTGTTGAATCAAGATCACTGACGTCTCGATTCTTCTTCAGCTGCTGGGATCTCGATCGCGCAGGCTTTTGCGCGGCATGGCTGTCAGAAGATATTCCTAGCAGACACCACGTCAGACGGATTGACTTCTTGTCGTGAAGCTATTGTCAATCAGTATCCTTCTGCTGAAGTCAACATCCACACGTTTGACAGATCGAGCGAAAAGGAGGTTGACCAGTATTTTAGTAAACTCACAGAAATCAATCCAAGGATCGACTATGCAGTGAATATCATATCTCGAGCACAGGATCAGCAGCACCTACCCACTGGGCTCGACATTGAAGAATACGATCGATCCTTCTCAATTTATCAAAAGGGGGTAAGTTGTCACTGCCCTTGTTGAAAATAACTACTTCCATTCTAAATATGACGAGGCATTTCTCATTCAGAGGGCTCTACTTCGCCAAATGCTGAAACAAGACATCCTCGAAGACTCTGATAGTCGAGGCAGTATTGTGAACGTCGTGGAGTATGGGCCAACTCCATCGTTGGCAGATTATCCGATAGTGGCTGCCGTAGCCAACGCAATCTTGGGCATGAGTAGAACTGATGCCGCCGACTATGCCCAGGACAATATTCGCGTCAACTCGGTTGCTGCAGGCGAGGTCTTACTGACCAAGGAGAAACCTGAGCTGCCAGGCGGTGTTCCATTGCCGAGGAAGGGCAAACCAGACGACGTCTCAAATGCTGTGACTTGGCTCTCTTCTCCCAGCTCAAGCTGGCTGACAGGCTTGGTGGTTCCCATAGATGGAGGGCGAAACTTGAATCATTTCTGGTAGAAATTGAATTAGAGAATTATTAGTCTTCATATAATGGCTCATGACTCATACATCGAAGCAAACGTTAGTCTCAGTATATTCAGTCACCTCGGAACTACTATGATCAAGTTTAAGGTCTCCAAGTAGGGTTTTCGTCTTTTATATTATGTGGCTATGCAAGTATTTCCTCCAACTAAACACTTATTTACTTGTATAATAGCTGGTGGCAATCGGGCTCGCTAATTTGGCCTTCCCTTCCCAAGCACTGAGATCCCACCGCAACCGGGGCCATGTTCCTATTTTATTCCCGCTTGGTGGAATATGATCACCGCTTCTAAAACCACTCGGTTGGTCGTATAGTAGGAATATATAGCGATGAGGAGAACTCCCTGGTGGAGCTCCAGGTCCGATATAGGTGACAATTGGAGCTTCGTTTGTGCTCAATGTATTAGATGAACTTGAAACTTGCAGATCGGATTGGATCCAATGCAAGATTGGGGAAAGTATGTTGAAACTTGGGAATGGTCCATCCGGATCCACGCATACTGCGATATATTTCTTCGACTCCGATGCAAGCGTGTATGCTATCTGAGGATCTGAGGAAACTTCTATAGAGACAAGTTAGTCCAAGGCCATAGCACCGTTTGTGTCAACTTTGCAAAGGCACTTACCGGACCGTGCAACGAGTTCACCATTAATCAAGGGCTTGTTACCACCAAAACTGACCAAAAGGTGCGTTTGCTCTCCCTTCGTGATACGTTCCAGATATCCTTCCATTGTCTGCTGTGTTTGCAAGTGGCAATGATTGTGACGTTGGAAAAAGGCTCACGGGCTGTTAATGTTGGTCTGGAAATACTCTGATGCCATCTGCTAGAACAATGCCAGGCTAGACTTGCTACTGCTGGTGCGCCTATCCCTCATTCTGCAGATTGACGATCCCCCTCAAGCTTGTCATGATTGCTAAGACTTTGACAAAGAGTCTGCTCATGCACCGATTTGCCTTAGGCACGTTAGTCAATGTTAAAGAAAGCAATGAATTTGTATGGTCAGAATCTTGGCCCGCATTCCCGGGCCGACCACCCTGAGCGACAGCGCAGAATTGCGATTGGTCATCTTCGCCGATTGGTTGGACCCACTCGACAGCCAGGAAACATTCTCGACAACCTAGGTACAGCAGAAGGACAACCTTTATGGGAAACCCGAAACAATGTTTTCCACAGACTCATGCATAGGGTCGGGATTGCACCCAATACCAAAATCATATTGACTATAGAAAATGCCCTCGTCAAAGTCCAAGAAACCAATTCCAGGGATAAACCGTTTTCTAAGAACTATTAAGTTTTCTTGCCAATCTGAGCATTTGCACTCACCGAACTTTCGTCCAAGAAAGTGTAGCTTTGGGTACTGGGAGCATGCATGAGTATCATGATATAAAGTGGTTGCCTACGCGCTTAGAACTCGATTTTACCTTGGCTAGATGGCCAGCCCATATTTGCTTGGAGTTATCAGATCTAAAGTACACTTGTAAAATGGTTAAATTGTACCAATCAGCCTGAGAATAGCTGATCTGCAGGACTGAATGGGGGAACACTATGTATTTACTGCTTAGATTCCCGGTCGGTCTTGTCGCGGATGTAGACATGGAAATCAGTTATTTTTGTCGTTGTCAAAGCGAACATTTTCACTGGCCGCTCAGGGTATGCTATGCTCATCTGCGGTGGTGATTAGTAAAGTAGCCCCACATCACAGAATGGAGACTGGGAACTCACATCGAAAAGGCCAAACAATGTTGGAATGAGCTTATATACTTCAAGCATAGCAATATGCTTCCCCAGACAAACTCGGGGACCATAGCCAAACTCGATGAGTGCTCTTTGCATCGCTCGATGTCTCGCATCAAACTCAGCTTTGGTTTCATTGCTTTGCTGCAGCCACCGTTCTGGTCTAAATGTGTCTGCGTCTTCTCCAAAGACACCGATGTCACGATGAACAGGCCACTGGTTGACCGCCACGATCGTGCCGGGAGGTAATACTTCTCCAGTTGGGAGCACAAGGCCATTGGGTCCGACTTTTCTCTCAAGATCAGACCCGATCGTGGGATAGTAACGGAAACTCTCTTGGATCACGGCGTCCATGTATGTAAGTTTCTGTGCTTCGCTATATTTCGGTGGGTAGCTCAAATTACTTGTGTTCAATTCGTCCTGCAGCTTGCGTAACACCTCGGGATACAGTAGGATATGTAAGATGATTGCTGTCAGAGCCGAGCCAGTGGTATCAGACGCCGCGAGAACATTCGTAGCAGCATATGCGGATAATTGAAGGTCTGAAACATCAGCTGGGTGTTTGGCTTGTGCGTCCAGGAACTTGGATAGAAAGTCGGGTTTCTCAGGGTCTCCTTTCTCCTCGCCATTGACGCGTTTGAGGATTCGTTGCCGCGAAAACCTGATCAGGTAATTGGGCGTCTTGGTCAAAGCCATCAGTAGAGGATTCTTGAGAAGTAGGTAGTCGAGCCAAGGCATGCAGGCTAATGTTCCCATGTAGAGGAAAAAGAAATCCAGGGTAGCCATTGTATTGTCAAGATCTTTTCCAGCATCCAGCAGCCCGTATTCTTTACTGAAAGTGGTTTTGCATATCAGATCGAATGAAAACATGTGTAACCATTTATCAATTGAGCAAGCGTGTGGCTTTTCACCGTCGACAAATTCCTCTCTCAACCGTCTGATCAACTTGTTGATCATATCATCCATGATGTCTTCGTAACCGAGAACATTGCTCATTGAAAAATACCCTGCAATGGGCCGTCTTCGTTTGGCGTGGAGTTTAGAGTCAATAGCTGACAGTAGCATTGGTAGGATCTCTCCCTCGACAGGATTTGACGCAGGTCGGACATGATCACTCTTGTCCAAGTTTGTTTTCAAGCCAAGGATCATCTCGATGGCAGCCGGGTCCGAGACATTGATGCAATTTGGCCCAATGCGCACCACGGGTCCGTACTTCTTGTGAACATCAAGCATTGTCTGCGCGCGATGGCCTCTGCAAGCATCGATAAACCTCCATAGATCTGAAAACCGTGCTAAGAAAGGGCCTGGAATTTTTCCAAGTCCAGGCGTGAAGAAGTTGAGCACGATTTGAACTATGATCAGCACAGGTGATACAATCACCGCGGCCAACAAGAGTTTGTGTAGCATCCTGATGCTCTCCCTCGCTCAGATTTAATGGATAGACGATAGACCAATGTGAAATCGAATCAGAGTTGAAGCAGGCGACAACTTCGTCTTTGCTATGTCGAATATTTATCGAGATGTATCTACTCTATCAAAATTGGACCAGTGAAGTACTCAAAGCCGTTTGCAAAACATCACAGAATATGCATATCCTGTGATTGGTCTCCTTCCCCGAGCGGCTTCGACCATTGGCCCGCCCTTCAATCGGAATCTGCACGGCCATCATCCACAATTCGGGGACTATTCAGCCTCTGAAGCCATTGGTGGTCCAAGCCATTATCCCACGAAGGCCAAGTTCCGTCGTCATGGTGGAGGAAGCGGGGAGGAGTTGGGGAAGAGGGGAAGAGCTGTAGCAAGTCGATTGCATTCAGATTGATGCCCACCTTTCGGAGCAAGTGCTCCAATGGATTTCTAGCTCATACTGTCCCATCAAGATGGGTTAGATATACTACGGCAATGTTTGCGGACATTTGATTTTTGGCCTCCATTTAGGCACGAACTCGTGATAGGCGATCTTCTACACCAAAACTGCCGAACGGAAAAACTTCAACAACCTGACACTTTTTAAAATTACTTGCTACAGGTCATCAGTTTTGCGGCAAGTTATGGCTGCTGAGCGTGGATCGATCAGTATAGACGCCCTGTCAAAGTCTTTGGATGCCACAACCATTGAACCAAGTAATGACCGCACAGAGCAACATGGGGATGTCGAGACAAAAGCCAAAAAATTGACAGTTTCGTCAGAGTTTGACGGAGCAGTGGTTTTCATTACTGGGGCAGCTTCTGGTACGCAGGTTTCTCTCACAGAGGTGCAGAAAGTCAATATCCATTTGAGATCACTAACCTCGTGCTATCAGGCATTGGTCAACTTTCCGCCCAGGAGTTTGCCTCCCAAGGCTGTCAGAAACTATTCCTGGTAGACATCTCACATGCAAAGTTGGAGAAGACTAAAGCACTTATTAGAGATGCCGGTCTTCATGCTCAAGTAGAACTGTACGAAGGAGATGTCTCCAACGAGACATCTGTCAAGGGCATGGTTCAAAAATGTGTCGAACTCTACGGCAGAATTGATATTGCTTGCAACATCGCAGGCATAAGCGGTAAAGGTCCATGGAGGACGAGCGATACACCGGTGGAGAATTTTGACTCGGTCTGCTCTGTCAACGAACGAGGAGTATGTCGTCATCAGGTGTAAATCCTAACAATTATGCGCTGACATGATCTGACAGGTGATTCTGTGTGAGAAGTATCAGCTTGAACAGATGGTCAGCCAAGAGCTAGGCTTCGCCGGTCAGCGAGGTTCCATCGTCAACATAGCCTCGATTGCTGGCAAGTGTATCATCCCTATAGCGTCGGCGTATGGTGCGTCAAAGCATGCTGTAGTCGCAGTAACCAGGTGCGACGCACTGAGGCATATCCAGGATGCCATCCGGATCAATTCTGTGTCGCCGGGCGCGACCTGGACTCCTATGTTATCGGACGGAGGAATCCCAGAAGAGTTTGTGAAGTTGACTGCGTTGATGGCTCCCATGCATAGGTTTATGAAAACAATCGAGGTGGTCAACGCGGTTTTGTTTCTGGCAGGACCTAAAGCATCCGCGATCTCGGGCGTCGACTTGCCTGTGGACTGTGGCACGCAGCTTCTGAGAAGTTTCTAGTGCAGTTCCGAGATGAAAACAGAATTAGGACTTAACATAATCACTGGCAGCCGGAATATTCCTCTGGCGTGGATAATGGGATCTTGATAAATCGAAGTGTGGAATATTGCTTCAGTGGAAGAGATGATCCTCTCCATATTAGTCTACGAGTCGTGATTCAAGTCTTAGGAGTTGTCTAATGGCTATCACATCGAGTTCAATAGGAAGATCAGTTGTAAGCCTGCAGTGATGGAGGATTTCCTCTGAATTTTCTGATACTTAGACCCCATTCTTGAAAGCCAAACCTCCAGCAGCCATATCGAAGCTCATCAGCTCCTTAAGCCCGCAAACTTCGAATGCTGCTCTTGGCCCTCTCGATCCAATGGCAGTTGGTTTGACTGTTCCATTCTGCTTGAGGTATTCGGCAGCCTCACTTACAGCTTCATAAACTGGGGCCAGAGCAAGAGATGGGAAGATGATCAGTTTGAACCCGATATTCTCTGCCTCTTCCGCTGTAATATTCGGTGTGATGCCCCCTGGGACCATATTCAATAAGACTGGAGTGGGTGCCATATCACGCACAACAGCCTGCATCTGGTCAATGGAAGTCAGGGCTTCCAAGAACGCAACATCCGCTCCTGCAGCCACTGCCCTCTTTAATCGTTCTATAGCCACGTCGTAACCAAGGCTTTGTAAGGCATCTGTACGTGCAATGATAACAATGTCACCACCAACGTACTGGTCTCTAGCAAGCGCAGCAGCTCTGATACGTGATAAAAACACGTCTTCGTCGACGAGCTCTTTTGATCCAAGGTGCCCGCAGCGTTTTGTCTGGACTTGATCTTCAAGGTGTAGACTTGCAACTCCAGCTTTGATATAGGCCTCCACTGTGCGTCTAACCATTAAAGGACCTCCATAGCCTGTATCTGCATCGGCAATAACTGGGATTGATCGGTCAATCCCGGCGATCATGCCTGCGTTCTCTGCCATGTCCTGGAATGTGGCAAGTCCCAAGTCGGCCATTCCCAAACGCGACATTGACGTGCCTGCTCCGGTCATATATAGCAAGTCGAAACCGGATGCAATTGCAATCCTCGCCGTATACCCATCGTAGACCCCGGGAGCCAGCACTATCTTTCCATCTTTGAGCATAGATCTTAAACGAGCAGCACCTGTGAGCTGTTTTGGAGGAACAAAGGTTTCATTTGTGAAAGCCATTGTGCTGTAGCCTCAGACTGTGAACTTTTGCTTATATCCAGCGCGTTGGTATAGGCTTCTTGCCAGACATAAATATACGCCAAGCTTTGAATCAATACGACTCGCTAGAATTGATCCGAAGGACTCTTAGATGAGTAAATCGAGTAAATCGCCGTGTACATAGTAGGGATACTTAGTTGTCGGCGGATTGCGTCACAGCGACTGTGAGCAGAGGTTCGGCCGCCTCAGTGTTGAACGAGGCTGCGGAGATATGCTTGCCAATCGGCGAGCGTATCTACACCGAGCCAATCGGGACGACCAGAAATCTAACAATCGTCGCCACAGCCTTGCCCGCATTAGGAAACCCAGTTGAGAGAACTGGGGTATGCCCCAACTGTCCAGACCTTACTCAAAGAGATACATGTCTCTCATGCCAGGTGAATTGCATGATCAAAGTTGCACATTGCAATTGTATTGGACCAATATATCAAAATCGTCCTTGGAAAGCAGCCAAATCATAATGGCAGGGTCGATCTCGAACCAGCGACAAGCTATAATCCGGCTCTTGCAGGAAACCCGCAACATCAATATCACTCCTGATGTCTGGAGTGGAATTGAATCTAGTACGCCTGTAGAGCATGCAGGGAGCGCCGAACATGGCAATAACTTGTTGGATCACCTTGAACGCTTTGCCGATATCCTGAGGAACACAGGGCACACCTTGGAAGCGGACGCATTATCGGAAGTTCATGAGGCTGGTACAACGCCGACGGATTTTGGAGGACTAGGTTTGAGCAAGAATAACCATGCACTCTCAGAGCAAGATGTCTCCGAACTGCTATTCCTGGTATCGGCGCACCTTGAGGCCTTGAACGCTGCGGAGAGAGCGTCATCGCCTGTGAGCCCGCTCTCAACCAGACCTCCTGGTCGGCGTGCAATGACATTGACTGAGAAGATCCTGGCGGCTCACGATGTGGAGCGGAAAGGCGAGGTTAAGCCTGGCGACATCATCAGAGTGGACGTTGACTGGGTAATGGCGTCTGAGCTCTCTTGGGTGGTACGTTCGATGAAATGGCCGCGGCGCCTTGATCCAAACGCGGTCAGAAAGGAATAATTCACTAACACGAATCCCAAAGGGAATGGAGAGATGGTATGATCGCTTCGGAAAACCGGGAATATTTCGCAATGATCGCTTTTGGTTGGCTGGAGATCATCTAGTCGATCCTCGTATCATGAATCACCCGAAAATCCAACCTTTTGTTAAGGCCAGCGAACGAGCCAAGAAAGACTTTAAAATGACAGATAACCAAGGAATGAATGTGAGTGATTTTGATGCGCTTTGCAAGTCCGAGCTAATTAAGACCGGTCACTTCTTCAGTATACAATAATGCATACCGAGTTTTGTCGTGAACGGGCACAACCTGGAATGTTGATCATCGGTTCAGATTCGCACACTTGCTCTGCCGGCTCAGTCAGCTCTCTTGCCATCGGGTTAGGTGTTGCCGATGTTCTTCTACCTCTGGTGACAGGAGAGACTTGGTTCAAAGTCCCTGAGACGGTGGAAATCCGATTCATTAATGAGCCAAAACTTGGCTTGTCAGGAAAGGACGTGATCCTATACATCCTGAAAGAGCTAAAGCGCAATACCGTGGCTGCAGAGCGAGTGGTGGAATACACAGGTCCTGGACTCAAACACTTATCACGCGATGCTCGCTTTGCCATTGCTAACATGACGACGGTTTGTTTCCTAATGGTACAGGATTGCCGACGGCTAACAGTGATGATTAGGAGTTTGGTGGTGTAAGCGGGATCTTTGTACCTGATGGAACCACACAAGAATTTGTGAATAAGCGCAAGAAACCTAAGCACAAAGCTAATGCCGTATACTTTCGGCCAGATCAGGATGCCGAATATGCCGAAAGTCATATCATAGATCTTTCACAGGTAGAGTCATTCGTGGCACGGTTCCCCAAGCCTGATGATGTTGTGCCGGTGAAAGAGGTAGAGGGTTTGAAGTTGCAAGGATGCTTTATTGGCGCGTGTACAACAGCTGAAGAGGACCTAGTACTGGCTGCACTAGTTCTCGAGGAAGCTATGAAGCGTGGTGCACGGCCGGTCAGTACGGGAACTCGAAAAGTGGTCCCTGGCTCCCTCCCTATCCTTCACAAGATGCGCACCTCTGGACTTGTTGAGATATATGAGAGGGCGGGCTGGGAAGTGGGCGTTCCAAGTTGCAGCTATTGCGTCGGTGCATCGGCAGATAAGGCTGCAAAGGGGGAGACTTGGTTGACAAGTCAGAACCGCAACTTCGAGAACAGAATGGGGCCTGGTACGTTTGAATATTGTCGATCTGGTCAACTTCTCGCTTACGGAAATTTCAGGCGCATTTGGAAATCTCGCATCTGCGGTAACGGTGGCTGCTAGTAGCTTCGAGATGAAAATAACCAATCCTGCGTCTCTGTTGGATTCGATAGATATCGATAGGGTCCACAATATCCTAGGTTTCAGTACAAGACGTTCAATCTTTCCTGATCCAGATTATGTCGAGCCAGGCTTTCGGGTCGACGGAAGATCAATTGAGCAAAAAGCGGCAGTTAGAAGGAACGATATATCTGACAACGAGGAACCGCACCTACGTACTGATGGCAACGTGTCGTTAGAGACAACCCAGGGGCGAGAAGGGCTTTCAGCTGGAGGCTCACTGCCACTCGGCGCAAAAGTCTCAGAGTCAACCGCTCCAGAGCCAAATCATTCATCATCGATCATACGAGGCTCTGCTTATATGTTGGGAGATTTCATTGACACAGATGCACTTGCGCCAGCCGAGGCGCTAGTCCAGGCCGATATGACCAACGCCAAACTTGGAGCGTATTGTCTCAAGTACACCCACCCAGACTTTCGTGAATGTGTTGCAAAGGGCCAAAACATTGTGGTAGCAGGGGAGGGCTTCGGCTGTGGTAGTAGTCGTGAGGATGCAGTACCAGCACTGCAAAGTGCAGGGGTACAATGTGTCATAGCGAAATCTTTTGCATTTATCTATGCACGGAACCAGCCAAACTTGGGCTTACTTGGTGTGGAAATGAGGGAGTCTCGATTTTGGGAGCTCATAGAGCACAAAAAGAACGTCAAAATTGACCTGGACAGATTGTTAGTTGAGGTGGAAGTTGATGGGCAGAGTGCCTGGGAGTCCTTCCCGTTCCAACTCAGTCAGATGCAGAGAAGGCTGCTAGATTGTGGCGGAGTTGAGAAAGCCTTTGGCAGATACGGTAAAGGCTTGTGGGAGGCCTTGACGGCTCCACGACATGGGCTCGGTCTGGTAGACACATCCAAGTTTGGTCAATTGGATGTGGACTCCGAAAGCGCAAGGATAGACTGGTGAATCCGAACATTAGCTGGACGTTTCTTACTTCATAACCATGCAAGAGTTCAGTGCAGTTTGCTTTATACTCAACCAAAGACTTCGGGGTGCATCGAATGCACTGCCCAGACATTTGACTTCGTCTTCGAACAGTTTTGACAAATTGTCGCGGGTGATAACCTGCAGTATCTGCATCAATTCAATCAGCAGGCTGAATGACGGTCGTCAACGCAACTGTACCTTTATTGACTGTATTAATCACAATGGCCTGTTGATTGATAGTCCCCCGGACAGATGGACTGTCTAGAATCTGTAGCCATATAAACAAGCCAGGCAGCAGACACGGTCCAAGGTATGGGTGCCCACAGCCTTCACGTTTTCTTAGACCAGTAAGCCCAGCATTGAAAGTATAGCTTATTTCCACTGTGTACGAAATAAGAAGCGCTGAAGGCTCTCTCGCCGGACAATTATTTCCTAGCAATGTATTACAAGACTGGAAGCTGCCAATACGAAGGAGCCAACCCCATAGTAAGCTGGAAAGTTGTGAAGAGCGAATTCAGAAAAGCTTGTTGGAATGAGAGCCTGTAGAATGTTGACTTGCACCACTAGTGGTCCGTAGGAAAGAATGAGCAAAGTCAAAAAATGTGCTGAGGAGAATTAGTATAATCTAATCAGAGTCAAAAGCGGACCTATATATACAACGTCAGGTACCGAAATCAGTATAGGATTCCACGTTTGAAATGTGATAATAGTCCTCGGCTCAGATTAAAATGCTAGGGGACCGCTTTCGACAATAATGATGAAGATGAAGCTTTTCATAGGGCTTCTCTGGATCACCGAGAGAATCATGTATTTGGGAATAGAATCGCAAGGTCACCGATACGCGCCACATCAGGTCGGCTTGTGGCCTGTACCCCGTCCTGCTGAATCATAATCCGAGTCTTAAATGCTAAGGGCGGCAAGCCGAACAGAGGTCCGAAGTCCGCTTTGCCTACCAATGATACAAACCCAAAGGTTCGGGACTGGCTCTGCAATCTCGCTCAGTATATTGGCTACTTATCTTATCAGTTTGCCCGAGAGCTTGGTCAATTTGGATGTTTGCTTGACTGTTATGTGTAAGACAGGTCTGGAGCGAAAAGGAGACTAACTGTCGCACGAGAAGAAAACCTCAATTGAAAAGATTCAGCTCCCTCCTGCTACGCCATCTTGATAACTCTGGAATCCACACTGGATACCTGTTACAGTCGTCACCAAGCAAAGAAACATTGCAAACCAGGGATGAAATTAAGTCTGTCTGCCTACTTGCGGTGGAGGATTGTACTCTCCTTACGTAATAAGCGTATGAGTTGAGATCGTCGCGCAACGTTGCAGTAATACCGAGAAAATTTGTATGATTCTTATGAAAGTTGTACTTTGAGGTGTCATTGCCACTTAGGGGTCGTAATAGTGTCTATGAGGTTGTAGTTTAGGGAGAAATAATTCCGTATCCATGCCTGCATATCCAACAATAAGAGGCAGTGAACACACTGCCGCCAGTACTACTTACAAGGTCGACGCCATCTTATAGGCGCCATCGCCTTACAATTCCCGAAAACCTTTCTTACCATCCTGGATATTTATACTTTCAACAAGATTAGTGATGGACAAAACGTGATCGACATGTTCTAGATTCTTTTTGGTGGTCATTGTTTGTTTCTCAAGAGTCGGAATTTGGCTGTTTTCATCCCCATCTGTAGTGGAATTGCCACGATTTTCCCGCTCCTGTATACTTGGGTACTTGTCCAATGAACAGTACTTTCCAATGTCTCTGGAACATACGAGACTCATAGGAAAAGGCAATGGCAGACTGGAAGAACTATACCACCCATTAGCATGATTGCCAACCCTCTTCAATGGTGAAATACCTGTTCCAGCTGATGACAGGACCTCGAGCCATATGTTGTCCCTTTCCATTGAAGTCCGGGCTTTGCGACAGCTCGATTCGACCCAAGGTTATAGAGTGTATTTGTTGCACAAGTTGGCGTGTGACCTTTGAGGCATAGTTCCTCAACAGTGCAGGCATGATCAAGACGTCGAGAGCGCAGTAGTCAGCTATGGCCGGATCTAGCGGTCTCTTGTTGAAGACTTCATAGCTACCACCCTTTTCCGGTGCAAATAGCTTGAGACCCTTGTCTTTGATCTTCTTCAAGCCAAGCATTTTGTCAACGCTAAGCCCTGCATCTTCCGAAATGCATCTTGCCAGGCCTTGCAAAAATCTCCCATGAACTCGACGAGTACTGAATTCCAGCAGCTGCAAGTCAACAACGCAGTGGATATGGATCTGGAAATGGCTGTATAAAGCGTCGGAATCGCTGCGGACGTCGAAAAAGATCTTGGGGATCGCATTCGACTCGAGAATGTCTTTGAAAGTTGAGCCGCTTCGACCTTGCGTGAGAAATGCTTTGTCCTTGAGAATGTGGACGTCAAGAAGATATACTATCGGTGATGGAGGAATCAGAATCTGCATAATCGATATTGACCCATGACGTGAGAGATTAATGCCTTCCAGGTCAACAAAAATCAAAGGAGGCTGAAGGGGGCAACTGCCAATGGAGTCAAGCAGCTCTGAAACTTGTTTTGTGGAGTCAACAAGTATGCACTGCATCATGAGGGAGAAAGTCAATGATTTCTAATAAGAGAAGTTTCGATGTAGTGAAGGAAGGAGAGAATATGAGGCGATAAATGTGATCAATTCAAAATGCACTCATATATATACTGCTGGTCGCTACACCTGTCGCCCAGGAATACTATTGCTCAACATTGGAATCCGAGCTCGTTTCCCGCATGTGCATTTACTCTACAGCTGAAGTCGATCAAAGCGTCCGCCCATTTGTAGAGGACTTGACAATTAAATCGGCACGCAATCTCCTGTCACTCTCGAACAAGGGCTGTATCCAATTGTATTGTTCGCACACACAACAAGAGAGGTGAACCAGTGGTGGCCATAGCACACTGTTTCAAGTGTGAGCGATAATTCTCTCAAACAAAGTCTCTCCAGCAACATCTTCAACTTTCTCTGGACCATAAGCACAAGGAAGGCAGAGGTCAGGGGCGAAACAGCCCTGAAAGTGTAGAGTGCTCTCTTCCACAGTACACCCCGGTTCCCATACACATACAGGAAAACCAAACAAGCCAACATCCAGGGTCTTGAATCTATGTCCAACGCAGACTTGCGCGACAGTGGACAACGCATCCGTCCTCAAAGTCTTCTCCCTAGCCCATTCGTTGAAAAGTAGAAGGCCGGACGTCAATTAGGTGATTCGAACAACTAGGACCAACTTGCCCAAGGAACTAGTCCTAGCCCTCATAGATGCTGCCTGTCGTTTGAATCCACCCAATAATACTCCTGAAGGCATAGAGCTCCGAGGTCTAAAGCAAAGACAGAAAGCCGAAGCTGAAAATGCGCTCATCAAAAGAAAATGCGCCTATCGAACATCTCCATCGACTGTCCTTATCCTTCACATCCGAGAAAGAACAGAAAGAAAACACCTCGAGCCAGGGCATTGTTCTGCATTGCACTTCAGATATCCATTTTACAAACCTTGTCATCGTGTGGGGTCAACCTTGCATGTGGATTGAGTAACAACGCTACTTTGGGTTTCCTGAGAGCCCGTTGATTGCCAAAAAGGAGAAGCGATAAGTGAAGAGACATCTGGAGCATCTAGGTCTAGGGACTGTCGTGTACGAGATTTGATCCTAAATGGACCACCTGAAGATCGATGGCATTCGTGTCTCGCATGTTCGCGATCTACTAAATGCGCTAGCGAGGCATGGTAGCTCATAAAACCAGAATCAACTAGCCAAATCCGTGAGACCAAGTTTTACATACGTAATATGAGGGCTTCTCACAATTAGATTGCCATGGAGATAGTCAGCAGAACATAGCCTGTACACATAGGAAGATATTTTACGACGTCAAAAGCACTCTTGTTGATTCTATGTATCAAAGCACGTAACGATCCCTCTTTAATGAAGAACCAACCTCTCATAAACCCTGAAAAAGTGTGTCATAATCTTGATCTTGACCCATCATTTGATACATTGGGTCATCCAGACTGGTGGAAAACATGTTGTTCATATCGAATGGGGCAGAAAAGTCGAAACTTTGTGCTGAATCGAAACCGCGTGTTGTGATAGGAGGTTGCATTGATGCTGTAAGACGCTGCATCTCATGCTGGACCAAGCGGATTCGGAGGTCGGAATACCTATCTGAAAGCTCAACTAAAGGTGTCCCTCGGAGATGATTCGTGACTAGATTGAACTTATCCGTTTTTTTGGTGAGAATCTTTGTCCAGCTTGAAAAATTCATGTCATTAAGGCACTTTGGATGAACAGACGTCGCGCACTTACTAAGATTCAGGGTAGTCGATACCTAGTGCTAGAGTCACTCCATTCCCAAGAGCCATTTCAAGATTGCGATAGTATGAGCCCAATGTCGACATCTTTGTGATCGCATCTCTGCAGCGTGTTGTTGGGACACTGAGAAAGTTCGAGGCAATCTCGGGAATGTTTTCAACTATGACATGAGGATACGCGGACCTGAATTCTGCGAACAAGATGCAGCAACATCGTTGGACCATGCGTGACTACACGTCACTGCGGCCAGCCTGAAGAAATCGACAGAGTATTTGCACCTGTGGGGTTAGAGAGTCCAGTGGACGAGCGATTGGTCCGTTCCAGAATTCCTGAGGATTATGAAACCATGCCTCACCATTTTCCTCAAGAAAAGCAGTAGTGTCTGCATCGGGCTCACGATAGGCGTAAAGATTCTTGTGCTTGTCGGTCTGACTCTGGCCTCGGGCCGTAACGTTGAATGGCACATGCTTTGCTAGGTCTTCATCAAGTGCAAGCTCTGCACGGATCTCTGTCAATATCGCCGCTATGATAACGGATTTCTGTGGAACATAAGCCTTCGTCAGGGACAGAGCCTAAGGTTGCGACTTGCCTCTTGAGTTTGTCGTAGCAGAATTTCTCCTAGTATGGAAGTCATGGTGAAGGGGTCTTCTATGCTGTGGTTGTGATGAGTTGGCTACCTACCGAAGAGACGGGGTTGTGATAGTTTAAGACGAATAAAATCGGGGTCATTACGGGTCTTTGCATCGCACGTGTCAGATGATTTGGGAATGCTTTGAAGGCCCTCTCATCAGGTAATTTACAAGGGTGGAAAAGTCTCCAGTCGTAGGCCACACATATAGAGCTGTGAGATGTACGTCAGAGGCTCTTCCATCCTTGTCAATTATCATGCGCGGCGGGCAGCATTCCGAGCCACATAAAATAATTGTATGTGGTGGCAGATCTTGTGGCATGCAGGAATTGATCATCCACCAATGTGTCCGCGCCACGCTCCGCAGAGAAGCTTCGTATCTGACGCTAAAATGCCCCAGGGCAAAATAGTTTCCAGCACGGGCCTTTTGCTTTATACCATTCTCGTATACTGTTCCAAGGCTGCAGATGTCAAAATCAGCGCGGGTCGTCCACCACGAATAACAGCAGTATTTAAATGCAACAAGGTCCACGGCAATGTGCAAATAACAACCTTCACCGACATAATCACAATAATCAAGGATTGAGATGTCGACGCAAAAAGAAGTGACAGCAGAGCGGTGTGGCTCCACGAACCAAACCAAGAGTTCCAGCTCGAAAGATGACATGGATAGTGCTTGGTCGGATGTGGATAGCAGTTCTTCTAGCACTGAACGAAACAATGAGACGCCATTGGATTACTGGTTCGGACAGAAATATTTCGAGTGCCTTGTTGCTGAGCACCTTCTCCGTCACCAAGCTCCAGGTGAAAGCATTGTGAGCGTTGATGTACCTTGGCAGCCCTCCTGTTTCTGCATCGGATGGGAAAGCTGACCCGATTTGGCAGTCATTGTTCCAGAATCTCCGTCAAGAGTATCCATACCGACGCACCATGACAAAGATGCGTGACCAAGGACTATGGGACTTCACCTCCGCTCCCACGTCTTCAATTGAGGCGTATGGAGAGATGATGGCGTGTATAGGGGCGAAGATGCGCACCGGATCTCGTGAGGACCGCCGAAACGTCATCGCATTGATTCGCGAAGGTACCAGTCTGCCATCCGATATCTCACGCAGCGAGGAATGGTCCGAGTTGAGGTATCATGGTGGAGGAGGCGTTGGGCCGATTCCAACAACATCTAATGGTGAACCCTCAGGCGCTGGAGGTGCACTTGGAAAGTACGCCACGGCCCTGCAGGAATACGGTGTTATCCGTGGATTTGTGCCGGCCTACGCGGTTGAGATTTTGCCCACTTTTCCATTGCAGTTCAAAGCAACAGTATCGTGTGGTACGGCTTCTTTTGAGGGTGTGGATTGGGGGAAAAAGCAAGCGAGGCATCGGGCAGCTCGAGAGGCTTGTGAGCACTTCAAAATAAGGCTGTAGACCAAAAATCCACTGCAATAGCAGATCTCTCACCCTTAATTGCGAGTGCCTTTATCGGCGACTTTGCATGCGGTAGCAACAGGGATAGACTGCATTAGCGTGGATACAAATCCGAACTTTCACTCCAAATCTATTTCATCATCCGAGGATCCTAAGCATCATCAACAGTGCTCCATTAAAGGCTTCGAGTACGCCCTGAAATAGTGGCTCATGCCATCAACGACAATTCCTCAAGCTCAAATTCTGACATCAATGACATTATGTCTGAAAACCCACAACGGCCCGACCTTTCGAGCACATTTAGCGACTATTTATGTCTCCTGAGTCTTTGTGGCCCAACTGTACCACCATCAGTGCAGCACAAAGGGTCTACCCAATCGGCCTGGGCCCAATTTCTGGACGAATTAGGCTGGCTTTGTGACTACAAGCCTGGTGGTAAGACGGTGGCTGCGGTTGCAGCTGGGTGTGAGGGCTCAAAGATCCGGTATTGGGTAGCGAACAACAATGGTTGCGGACTGTTGGTAGCGAAACACCTCTCATGGGTTTTAGAGAAGCTTCAAATAGTGATCTCAGACGGGAAGGCGGCACATGAAGTTGAAGTCCAGATATTCAAGAAGTGCATTGGATTCAGCCGCAAGCGCGTGACCGAATACGCAAACAAGTTACACCTCTTTATAGGATTCTCGAAGAGCTTAGGGCGAGGTCTCACTGAAGGTATGTAAAAGCACTGTTTGTTGGCCAAATCTCGGTGGCTCAAATTCACATCCCAGGTAGTTCTGTTCTTCAAAAGTATCTGGAGAAATTCTCCAATTGTCGCGATGGCGAACGTCTTTGCACGCTTGCCTTCGAGTTCCGTCATACTGAAGCGTTTGTGGAACTCTCTGGAATCATCAAACGGACACATCGTTCGGATATCTGGCCTATGATCAGACACTACATAGGGAGACTGGGCTCATGGAGTAAAGCCAGCAGATTTCTTTCTACGCATGCATCATGCTTCGCCCACCTACTTCAAAACGCTGACGCACGATGCGTACCTCCCAAATCCTCAAATCTTCATAAAACTCTTTGTGTTCAGCCAAATCTAGACGAAGTCTTGATGAACTTGTTTGATAAAGTTACATCTGTGGAGGTCAAGCAAGCAAGAGAAGCCCTTCAAGGGCGACATGGGCAATGTGACATTGGTGAGAAATTCGCAGAAAGGCGTACGCGCCGACAATCGAACAGAGGTGTACATGCGGAGATCAAGATCTTGGACTTCTTCAGTTGTACAAGTCGCCAGTTTGCCAACGATCATCCGTACATCGGGTGCAGCAAACCACCGTGCTACTGCTGCAATTTGTACATTCAATCGCACCCATTGGATGTTGAGGTCCGCCCTGCGCATGGAAACTCGTGGGTAAAATGGACAGCCCCACGGCGAAACCCATCATTACCGTCGGATGTGATTCTGAGCCGAATGGTTGAGCAGATGCGACGTGATCTCATCTCAAAGTTTTCAGTGGGATTGGAGCCATCAAACCTCATCAGCCTCTTGGAGTCAAGAACAGGAATCTCTTGAGATGAAAGAGGACAAATGGTGGGTCTTTGAAGTATACTTAATACGGCATGGACTATACTTGCTTGCTAGGTGCAAACAGTGTATAGGATCACGAACAACACTCGAAACGTTGTTCCGGTAGTATTTTCTTTGATCGAATCATGGCCGTAGAATATATGGGGAAATGAATACCATATATCGTCTCTTTGACTTTTAGGGTCGAGGCTTCTGACATGAATGAAGCAACTTCGAGGGGCTCCTTATCTACGGTGAGATCAAGAGGTTTCGTCCGTGAGATTTGAATTGTGTTTCAAGCCATATAGCTATTGAAAACCAACTAAATATACACAGATTACTAATGCTGACATAAAGGTAACTTTACTACTGGTCGATTCGATAAACAAGATCCTTCTTGAGATAGTGGCTGATATCGTTGTCCTCTCCATAGTGTTTATTTCGGCAATATTTTTGGTCCAGGGTGCATGCCATGGCTTCCTAAGGCTGAAGATCCAATTGCTCCTCCTGAGATTATGTTGAGTCTCTCGACATTGGCCCTTGGCCAGCATTTCCTGTTCCACCCTGAGGTTGAGAATCTAGTCCTTGGCTAGTAGTTCCTGTTCCGCCTTGGTGCTGAGAACCAAGGCCACCTCCTATAGTCGTCGAATCTAATCCACGATTCCTAGTGGAAGCATATTGGTCTCCGTGAAGGGGATCTCCATGATGCTTTGACTGGGACGCACCATATCCTCCGGCACCTGCAGCAGCAGCGCCAACAGTGCCAGTAACTCCCAAGCCATGTCTACCTGTGGTGTTTTGTCCATCTCCCTCCTCGCCTGGGATGACGCCTTGTCCACCCAAGCCTGAAGAGCTTCCCGGGTTTACATCATGTTGGCGGCCCATAGTAGCCCTAGGCTAGATCCCGAGTGCCGTAGCTAAGGTCTTGGATACATCCAGCACCAACTACGGTGTTAAACGTACGACCACGTCTGCCCTTCTGGTTACTCTTGCCGGCTAAGTTATGTTGACGAGTACCGCCAGTTACGCTATGTGTTTAGTTTCTAGTAGAGCTAGATTATAAATGATTATTATAGTGCTTAGATCTGTCGAGGATCTAGGAGGCTGTAAGACCTCCTCTAAGGACCTCCTGTAGTAATAGCTACAGTTCTCCTAGTATTACAGTGGGAGGATAGGTTATCGTGTCTATCGCTTAAAGCTCTGCTATAAGGTAGCTATAAGCTATATACTTTACCAATATATCTACTAAAACTGGTCGATTAGATTCGAGATCTTATCTCGTAAAAGAACCTATTCTTACTAGCTACCCGTAGCTATAGAGGAACTCATAGCACGCGTAGCACTTAAATCGTACCTACGACGGTCGTCCCGCCCATAAAGCTTGTTCGATCCGCCCGGGTAAGGGTCAAAGGCAATACTAACTAGCAGTAGAACCGGTTCTGGTGAGGACATTCCAATCCGTTCTTCTCGAGGATGCATCTATTAGCTTTCGATTCTCGGTAACCTTATAAGTCCGGTGTCTTGGATAGACTTAACCTAGTCGTCCATCTTAAGTACTGTAGTATTCGAGACTTTAATTAGAATTACGAAGGCTAGAGTGAGATTGATCGTATCTCGAGAGAGGAGGGCTAGAATAACCTTAGCTAACGGCGATTCCCTCAGGGGGTATATATCACGTGAATTCGTCAATGTCCAAAGAATACTGGAGTAGAAGACTCTTATGATACTTGACCCATTCGTCCTTGTCAGCAACGCCTAGTACTAAAAGGAATGAGAGGGGAGCGTAATGGAATGTTAGCGTGCAGTGCCCAGCTATGTTCGCAAGGAGAATTCCTACGCGAAGGACTTGGCTCTCCCTCGCTGACGTGGATTTAATTTATTTTGTGTTACACTTACTGTTGTGAGACTCGGCACCAAGAACATCCGCTGACCCACGACATTCAAGACGCTTTGTTCTTGAGCGTCATGGTTCTGTATCTGCCATCCGGTCACAGCAGGAGTTAGAGTTTCAACCTTTCGGATCAGTCGGCGTTCGTTGGACCTGGAGCGTGCTGGGGCCATCACATTTTCGGCGGAGACTCGCCGCTATGCAAATCAAATCGTCCCGGATGTGGTCCAATGTGCATATCCATGATGGACTACTGCTGTTCTGATGAAGAAATGACGAATTCGATTTTGAAAGTGTGGATAATCAATTAATAACGGCCGAATTACCCTAGGATTGAGCTGGGAGTGTCTGGGTGGCCTTAACAATGTGCGAGGTGGCATTTCCATGATCGGCATCAACGATGAATCCAGGGTTAGAGCGCCAAGCTTCCCAGAGACCCAGTTGCGGAAGGTGTTCACACGACAGTGAAAAGATGATCCCAGGTCGTTCTTTCCCGCGTGCCTGTCACCTGCCTGTCAGCAAATCATACCTTGATTCACACGACTTGGCTGCAATCATCCTGGAGGTCAGTGGATAACCTGGATGTTCATCCATCATTTCCGGACCCTCAAGGCCTTGGTGCCCAGTCAAAAAGGACGAATATCTACCAACCCTGGCCCCAATGTTTGGATCCCATGGACCTGCAAGGCTACTGCGTAAGTCTTATCGCTCCTTCCATTCCTTCGGACTTTGCTGCTATTCCTGTTGTACTTGCCGTTGGTGCCGTGACGATATCGGGTCGTTCCTTCCATCTTGGACTTTTGCGCAGTTTCCTATCTACGTGTCTATCCACACAAATACCCACGTTCCTTATCGTTGCCTGAACATGGCCAAATCCTCCCTTGCGCTTGTCGTCGCTGTCTACCATGTTTGTCCTTAGTTGGCAGACTTCCTTGCCCTTCATTCTCTTGTCATTACAGATATTGGTCAATTGTGACCCCGTCCCGAAAAGCACTCTTTCGCCTTCTCACGCCATCATCTCCTCTCACTCGACAACCAACAGTTCTACTGCCACAGTCGAGCTTGCGAAACCTACCCAGGAACCCCCGAAACCTAATCCTGATGATAACAAATACTTCCACGAACCTGGTGGTGACGACCTCCTCCACCATTACGATATACGCTATTTCAAGAAGATTGTAACAGATGAAGAAAGACAAGACACATTGAGGCACCTGATTAGGGCGTACCTTTTAACATTCGATTATATTGGCGTAGAGACTTGGATTGCGCATGGCTCGTTACTAGCATGGTATTGGAATGGCAAGGTACGCTGCCATTGCATCTCAACCAACTGCGCTTCAGGCTAACAAGACCAGATTCTTCCATGGGATTGGGACCTTGATACTCAAGTACGTTCATAATCGAAAGATCGGATGGCAATCATTGACCATGTTCAGGTAACCGACGAAGGTTTGAAGGCTCTGGGCAAATACTACAACCAGACATTCTACGACTATGATCAAGGGGATGGATCGCCTACTCGACGTTACTTCCTCGACATCAATTCGTGGCCTGGGAACGAGTTAGAGGTGATGGTGCCAATGTATGAAGCACATACCGCACTTCTGCTCTAGATGTGGACTGATAGTCGATCTAGATAATTGACGCACGATTTATCAGCGTTGACAATGGCCTGTTCATCGACATCACCGGCCTCTCCGAAGCTCACCCCGACACTGAACCCGGAATCATAATGTGTAAAAACCATCACAAGTATACATTGAAGGACATATTTCCCCTACGCGAAACCCATTTCGAAGGGTCAAAGCAAAGGTTCCCTACGCATACATACCTATTTTGACCAAAGAGTATACCGATCAGGCCTTGGTTAAGACTGAACATCATGGGTATGATTGATTTGAATTGGGATTCGCCGATCTAATTGCTAATCATTCACAGTCACAAATGGCATCCAGACTTGAGAGAATGGGTTATGATGCCAGAGGAGCGACAAAAGCTTGATGTCAAAGAGCATGAATCAAAGAACGATGACGTATGATGGAAAAGTTAACAACTGTCTAATATGATACCCAAAGCAAACGGACTTAGGTCCCTAGTCGCCATCGACCGCGGACCTCCCACGCTTATTTCTCGAAGCTTGTGCACAGGCAAGCCATGATTGTCGCAACGCGGAGTATGTACTCCGTCTTCCCTGGTCGGGATGTCTGTCGTGAGCGGGTGCCCGACTTTATGAACAATATCCCCACCGATGCTCGCTGGTGTGCCGAATTTGATAGGCTAAAGATCGCATTGTATAATCCTGAGCCTATCATGGTTTCACTTAATCTACGGGAGGGACGGTAGTGCCGACGGCTATTACCGCTGCTGAGATCTTGTACCCCTATTACTAGTCACCGGGGATTATGCTTTTGCGATTCTGGACTGCACAAAGAAGAGGGGTGTCTCGAAGTTCTATTTATTTAAATCCGAGACACCGTACCCCGTTTCACGACTAGTAAAGCAGGCTACCAACTTCACTGCGTCGCCGCTCGGGCGTGTTTGCACGGATTTCACCCACCTACGAAGAACATATTCTCATCAATTGCATCCAGGTGGGTCGCTGAGGAGCGAAGGGCTGAGACGTTGAAATAGTTTAAGCAGCGCTGGTAGCCAGTTAAGGATCCGCAACCGTGACTTACGTCCAATTTAAAGACTTCTAGTCTAGATTAGCTTGAAGTAATGTCCTCAAAACCCAAGTGATTAGATGTGGGATATCAATTAGTACGTGTTATATGAGAAAAAGGACTGCGACGATGCGGGGATTTTCGATCTTACAAACTGCGGGAAGTCACGTTTCAGCGGAACTGCAGAGTTACTCAGTTGTGACTTGACGCCAATCTCATCGCGCAATTTGTGGCGCGGTCTTAGGATTTGTTTATTCTTGGAGCCTTCACTCGTACCCTTCAATTCCTGATTCTCGAGGCCTAGCCTATTCCAAGGACCAGTGCACGTCATGATACAAGGCTAAAAGATCCCCAGTGTGAAGTTCCACCTCATCCTTTCCGTCATGCCAACACCAAACCCCAGTTAAGTTGCTGCACAAGCGAACATCTCACGTCCCTTGCAACCTATCCAAATCATCCCGAAGAGAATGGCGCAGATGTCCTCACGTCTCCTGGAAGACACCCCCAACCTCTCTACCAATGACAGACCTTCTCGAAGTCCTCCCTCAATTCGAAACGAAACCTTTCACCCATCTTTTTCACTCACTTGAGAAGAATAATATCACTGTTGTCGACTTGATAACCCTTGATCCCAAGGAGATTGCGAGACAATGTCCTCTTCCTTTCGCTGATGTGCAAAAATTGTGCCATAGTGTCGTAAGTGCGCTGCAAGACCAGGTCAAAAATGCCACCAAGAAGAAACGCAACATTATTGCTGGAAATGACGAGAGCTTGGTCAAAGGGGTCCGAAATACAGGATTCAAGCGTCTAGAAACGGTAGCTGACACGAAAAAGCCGGCGGGGACTTCAGCTTCTGCGACTCAATCTTCAGACGAGCCGTCGACCGTCTATCCATCGGTGCAGAACCAGAAGCTGAGAACGCTTGATCCAGAGATTGATCAAGCTTTAAGAGGAGGGTTCCCCTGTGGCCACATTACTGAGATTGTGGGTGAGAGTGCAGTCGGCAAGACTCAATTTGCCCTTGGACTTCTCCTTACAGTTCAGTTACCACCTCCACAAGGCCTAGGGAGGTCTGCCATGTATATATCAACCGAAGATCGACTTAACACCAAACGGCTGTTCGAAATTCTCCATACACACCCCTTCTATCAGAATCTTGAATCTAATGAAAAGCCAACCATGGACCAAATACATGCCATAACGGTCAATGATCTCGAAGCACAAGAACACGTTATTCGCTATCAAGTTCCCATTGCAGTTCCACGTCTCAATGTCGGTCTGATTGTCATGGATTCCGTAGCAGCCAATTTCCGCGCCGAACGCGAGACCCGCACACCTGCAGGCCTGGCAGAGCGTGCTACTGAGCTCAACAATCTGGGGAACATGCTTCGACGCGTCGCAATCGACCATAATATTGTGGTGATTGTTACGAATCAAGTTTCGGACCGTTTTGATGAGCATGCTCCAGGTCAAGGACAAGCTGTCAAGGGCAACCGATTTCCTGGGCACCACACTTCGTCTCCTGCGGCCACCACTCCTTCCACCCCAGCAGTCTCAAATTCAACTCAACTATCTCAAACTATCAGATATCGAAGGATGGAGACTCAATCGTTGGACCATCAGCTCCGCTTCTTCTCCGGTTGGGGCAGCGATTCACCACCAGGTGCACGTAGAAACGAAAAAATGAAAAATCCCGCCCTCGGTCTTGCCTGGGCAAGTCAGCTTTCCGCGCGTGTCGTCCTTAAGATGGATGGTGAGCGGTATCAGTATGTCAGAAACTCGAACGAGGGCAATATCTGGAGGGAGAAGAAGAAGAAACGATCTTTTGCAGTGGTGTTTGCACCTTGGGCTCCTACCACAGACGTTCCAATCAGTTACGAGATAACTGCGCAGGGAATTGTGTCTGTTAAAGAAGATGACCACAGAATCCATGACGATGATTATGAAAGCCTGCAACAGGATTATCCTGATCTGATGAACCCGGATTTCTGGGCTGACGATGACGAGTTTCCTTGATTTTATGAAATGCACGTTTATGATACGAATAAAATCAATGGCGCAGTATCGCGTGTCTGGTTGACGGGTTTGGATAATGTGTCACGAAAGGGGGCTTCGGTCGATGAATAATCGCTACATTGCGCACTCACCCTCGAGCAGGGGACTACTCTGAGATCAGCTTGGCTAACTCAATGACTCTTGTTACTTCCGTACCCAACTCCTCAGACAAGGCGGTATCGTATGCGATGACACAGTAGCGTAGATGTGCTAAGACAAAGTGGTATGTGTGGTAAGTCTCAATGATTGATGGGCCAACAAACACTACTCAAGCACATCTCACAATCACAACATGCCGCTCACCGAAATACGAAGAGATTCATCACCATTGCGTTTGACCATGGTATAACCAAGGGCATACTTGGATCTTCCTAGCTCATTCTTGCATGCGATAATTCGTAAAATATATATCCTGAACTTGGCCACAAGGCAAGGCTACTCGGAAGTTTGTTGTTCCGCAGCCGGTCGAAGATATCAACAGCAACATGTGCGACATCCATCTTTACAAGCTTCCTCTTCTCGTTCGTATACAACATCACCAACTCAAGACCTCTTTCTTGTTCTTAAAATGGCCACTGTCATCGCTCAGCCATGGCTGATATCCAAGTAAGTAAAACTCCACAAACAGAACCCTGACAACACGATGAACAGCACTAACACCGCTTCCTCGTAGATTCGTTGACCCAATATTCGCTGTATGTGTCGGGCTATCAGCAGCCGCACTACGCATTCGTCGAGAACAGCGCGAGAAATACCCGGATCAAGACTCCAGCTTCCCCGGCTTGTGGCAGAAAGGTGTCAACATGGGAACGAACTACATCACTCGATGGCAAGAAACAAAATGAACGGCAAAGGCGCAACAAAGTGATCATGATTATTCGACAACAGCGTCAAGTCTGGGCATGGGCGCAAATTGCCAGCAAAAGGCAGCTGCTGATGCTGATGCAAACGCAGATGCAGATGCAGATATGAGCACGTCAAGCGATCTTGTGAAGCGCCTACCAATTGCATTCCCGAGCCACAGACCCTTGCTGTCACCACCTGTTTTCACCTCCAGTAACTTTTCGATCGAGCTGGATCAACCAAAAGCTGGAACCTGACTGGCATTTTCTTGAGGTTTCTGATACGACAGCCTGTCTTTGACATAGAACTCGACTTGCATTTCACCAACGTCTGGTTGATCCAAACTGCCCGCCCTAAACATAATTATCAATGGAGAAACAATGGAAAGGCGGTTCTCCACATACTTGATGACAGTGTTGTCAGGCATCACTTCAAGTTCACAATAAAGGCTGGAGCCACAAGAGCCACAGAAGAAATGCTTGTTGATCTTGCCACTGGCTCCAATGGCGTCGTATGCTTTTGGCTCGCCTTGCCCTAGTCTGAGCATTCTGCAGATTCTCCAGTTGGTTCTCACGTACCAGCAGTGACTTTGAATCCGTCTCTAGCGACAACAACGTTGGGCAAGCCTGCCGCTCCTCCTAGCAGTCGTCAGAATCTGCGATTTCCGCCGCAGATGAGAAGATGTGTCTCACCCCATTTTTGGCAATCCTTGCAATTGCAAAAAGCTTTTAAGCCAACATCTCCTTTACGTCGTCAGCGCCGGTACAAGATCTTTCGGAATGTCATACCGGTGTACTCATATCTGACTGCACCACAAAGACATCCTCCGGGAGTGGCCATGGTTATGAGTGTGCTAAATTTTGAGAGTTGTCCTTTTCCTTGGAGACAATTGGTCAGATGTAGACAGGATGGAACAATACCTTAGTACGCTGATGCTCCTTATATACCTACAAATACTACTATAATGGAATGGTAGTCCTAGCGTCAGCTCGATTACAACCGAATGCACTCTTTATTTGCTGCTCAGCATCTCATCCTGGAAGCATGTAACGAGATGCTTGTCTCGACCTTTCAATCGCTCTTACTTACGGTTTTGTGACCTGCATGATTTGGATTTATCCGCCATGTATTTGACGACTGTACACCGTCCATGTCAAATTCTACAGACACGAATCACACCAAAAGCGCGAATCATACAGTCAGGCGGTGAGAAGCCCATGAAACACTGGAAGGCTGAGTCGCCTTATCGGCTCTGTTGCTCGCATCTTCTTGCGGCTTTTGGTACCTCCATTCTCGATAGCCCCCAATCCTGCACACCAATCAAAAAACATGACTGAGACTTGCGAAAATGCTCCTTCCCACCTCTTCATCTTCCTCTTCCTCTCCCTCTCCCTCTCCTTCTTTAGAGAGGTCAAACGGTGCAGATATCAGCTGCTGTCAGATAGAAACCGTAGGATCAGGAAGGCGTGAGGGGGGTAGACATAATTTGTGATTCCATGTGCCCTGTCAGAGTTTGCGTATCCAGGCATGATAGCACCAAGCCCCGTCACGAGCAGCAAAGACTGAGTAGCTGCTATGGCGGCCGCACATTCACCAGGATGCTTAGAAGCTCTGACTCAGAGCGCGGGTACCTGGATTCCTTCGATCTTGGCATTGTCGATATCGAGGATGCGAGGAGTGTAATCATCACCGATCGTGCTTTCAGGAATACAGTAGAGGGGCATCAGCAAGCTACCATGTATTAAAGCAGCAGTCGGGGCTAGCGTTTGAATGAGATCCAGGCATCTGGATTGGCAGCGACGTATAGCATCCACTACTCACTATTATTATCATCGTTGTGGAGAGTTGTCCTTCTGAGTCGCATGCATGTCATAGGAGATCGACGCCGATATACCGGTAGTCTTGCCAACATCATATGTCCGCCAGTTGTTCCCACGTGACTTAGGTCTCACCTCTTTGCTCACCCTCACCTCACCTGGTGCTCCCTGAGCAACCCAAAGCCCTTCCTGAGCCTTGGTATTCCTCTTTCACTTACAACATCAACTTTGGCAAGTTCACACGATGGGTTGCATTTGGGATGCTAGGAGGTTCCGAATCAGGCTCCCCTCGCAGAAATCATCGTCTGAGAACCTGTGATCAGTCGACCAGGAAACCTTTGCTTGGCCAATTCGTCCCGTGTTGCCTTAATTAAGAAGATCCTCGGCAAGGTCTATAATAAGTTTAAAGAAGGACCGAAAATGAGACGAGTACGGCTGAGCCGCAGTCTGTCAGCCGGAGTTGTCACTCTATAGTCCCCGAATATCATACGGAAATTGCTGGATGTGACTGAACCGGACTCAGATCCAGGTCTATATCACTGCAGTTACTTTCAGCCTTCGATTCTCTCAACAATCTTGTCAGGTCCTCGTCAAAGCACTCGGATTCTCTCACCGCATCCACAAGTTCCTTGGTAAAGTTCACTTTCCTGCCAGAGTCAAGAATCACTCGGATCACGCTGTGCACGCGAGGTCTGTGGAAGGGCCATGGTGCAGATTTGATGAGGTTGAGGAGGGCCTGCGCAGATACTGTCAAAGCTTGCTCTCGAGACAACAAGAGTTGCAAAACATCAGGATCCCCTTGATTCATTGCTGTCTCGACGAGGTTTGGTATGTCCGTGAGATGTAAACTGGGGCAATAAGTCAACAGGACATCAAGCATGAGCGCTGTTTCATGGTGTTCCTCAAAACTGGCAAAGATGAGAGTCGGGACCACTTCCTGTATCTTGTCGCTGGGCACTCTCTTGAGGAGGATCTCAAGGTCATTTGCGATCTTAGCCTTTGAAAGAAGTTCCTGGGTGACCTTAAGATCCTTTGCACGATCTAGAAACACTTCGAGGCTAACGACCTTTTCTGGGGTCCGGTTGAAACCATGGCAACGGTCGAGAATTGCCTCGATGTGCTCGGATGTGAGATTGAGCGAAGCATCAAATTCAAGCAGTGCTGCCACCGTCCTGCGCATCCTACTTCGGGATTCCATATGTAGTGCCGTTTCCAACAGAGACATCGTAATAGAAACATAGTTGCTTCTTGCAAGCAATTCGGACAGTACGTTCGTGTCGTCGAGCGAGGACATATTCTTAACGTATTCTGTCACCACATCAGCATTGACTCTGGTGGCAAGGTCATGGTCAAGCAATATTTTGATAATCTCTCCAGAGTCAGATCCAGCATGTGTGGCACTCAGCAGATGACGGCCATCGACATTGAGCGAAGATTTGGCGAGGAGCTGGGCCACAGCGTCTGATCGGTTGAAAAATTGTCTTTCACCTCCTTCGTGCTCAAAGCCTCCAGATAGCAAGGCGTCCAGCGTCTCCTGCAAGATCCGGTTGGATTCTGCGGCAAAGATTGCCTCGTCTAATAATACATCCGCTACCTTTTCTTGCCATAGACTCCAGAATGCCTCAACTAGCGCATTTGTGTGGTAATGTGTTTCTTTGTTGGAGTAAGCAAAAGGACTGTCCCGTTTGGAAACCTGAATCATCCTGAGTGCCGGGACCCTTATCACAGGAGATATTTCTGCGCCAGCCATCAGCAGGCATCGAACAACATCCACATGGCCTTTGAAAGCTGCGAGTGAGAGGGCTGTACCGTGAGAAGCACAATCAATCCCGGCACCTGCTGCCAATAGTTCTTCGACAATGGCAGTACTACCAGCTAATGCTGCCTCGTGAAGTGGTGTTCGGCCAGAAGCCGTGCGATTGTTGACAGGCGCGCCAGCGCTGAGCAAGATCCCTACCACTTCTGCGTGACTGTGCGATGCGGCAGTGTGAAGTGCAGTACCCTGTGGTTCGACAGCCTTTGTGACGTCTGCACCACGTGCTAAGAGCAGGCGCACTATTTCGGTATGCCCATACTCTGCTGCGAGGCATAGGGCGGTTGTACGTCGAGTCACTGAAGAGATACCATCACCGGGTATTTGACCTACAAAATTGCAATCCGCCCCATAATCAAGCAATAACTCGCATACCCTCGTTGCGCCAGTTTTGCAAGCTCTAAGCAGAGCGTAAACAGGAGTATCTGTAAACAGCTGGCCAGTGGAGATTGCCGCGCTGGGACTTCTCGTATCAATGTTGACGTCTGCCCCGGCTTTTACGATGAGTCGCACAATTTCTGGCTGCGCCCATTCAACAATCAGGCCTAGCAATGGCATACGCTTACAAGTTTGTGGAGAGTGCATGTCACTTTCAGCGTGCCCAAGGCCTGGTATTCTCCGATGGACACATGAGTGCAATCCGGCTCCAGCATCGAGAAGTCTCTGCACAACTTCTGTGTTTCCGCGGCGACATGCCTCGCTCAGAGGCGTCCATCCATCCAAAGTTGAGTTGATGTCCACGTCGAGATGAATCAACAAATCTAAATTGTCTGGACAGCCTTCTCCCGTCGCCACGGACATGGCGACTGCCTGAAAGCCCATGTTCATGATAGCATTCATGTTGGCCATCTGATTGTTCAGTGACTCAAAGAGTCTGACATTCCCTGACAGGACCGTTATTTGCAGGAATCTCTCCAGTTCAACCATATTAGCGCTATCGCGAGGCCATAAGGATAATAAATGTCCGACCACAAAGGCCCGTCCGTCGGTAATGCAATGCTTGACGGCATTGAAATCAAGTTTTGTGTCATTTGGGATATCGGCAATGATCTTAAACTCACTAAGAGTCGTAAGCGCCAGATGAATAATTTGTTGACGCTCGGCTGTCCTGTTTTCCAGCATGTCGCGTGTGAGAAGAGATTTGGCAACCGAACTCACATGCCACTTTCGTCGTGCCAGAACCCCAAACGCAGTCTCTTCTCCGATGCCAAATGCGAAAGGATCCGCCCCGTACCTCATCAAGGTATCAACAATCGCTCCAGAACTGAGTGCAGTGGCAAGACGCACAGCATGATTCAAATCATGCAAATCATCAGTGCGAGGCAGCCTTCCTAGTAGGTCCTCGATCACAAACTTCTGCTCTGCCTCTGTGCTCAAAGCGTAAGAATGATCCGCCGGTACATGCGTCTCGCTCAGACTCCCTGCTGTTAGCAAGTCATCGGACTTTCTAATGCTAGTCCGGCCAAAACCGCCACCCCAGTACTGCTTCGGAAGTGGGAAGAACCTTGCATAGCCAACGATCGCAGCCTCAAGCGCGTTGCTTGATCCATCTTTCAGGGTAATGCTAGTGCCTGGCTTGGTCACGAAATTCTGGACTCTTGCTTGTAAATCAGCTCCAGCGACAAGCAAGACTTGTGCGACAAGCAAATGCCCAAGCCGACACGAGATGTTCAACGCTCGATTGAGGGTCTGATCCCCAACTTTTGAAAGAATTGAAGATTGACAAATAGTCTTAACCATGTGCTCATTGCCGTTTGCACTAGCGTGCAAAAGTCCTTCTGAAGCCACTTCGGAGGCAGCTTCTATGTTTTCGACAGCTCGGAGGAGCTTATTAAAAATATCAGGCGTGCAATCTCGACCGACAAAGTGTTTCACGTATGCTTTTCCAGCGTCATATGATAGCTCGCCTAACTGTTTGGAGCACGCAGCAAGAAAAGCGTGAGTGACGTCCGTGTCCCACGTTGAGCGATCTTTCAACGTTCCCCGTACGTAACATACCTCACAAAACAAATCATGGCGGAAGGGCGACCTGCGAGCACTTTCCAATGGCGCACTAGGAGGAGCAAATATCTTTGGTCCGAGACTGAGGATCATGCCAAGTGTATCGGGATTACCCAAAGCTAATGCAACCTGAATTGCATGGTGCAAAAATCTATTTGTGTCGGGCACTTCGAAGTTGCGAATAGTGCTAGTTACAGCAGCGAGGATCTCACAGTCGCCGCCACGAGTTGCGGCGAGAAATAGGAGTCCTAAGGCGTTATAGTCTATCTGGGAATTAGTAATTGCTCGTATCACCTTGATGAGCGGCTTGATAGATTTGGATCGCTCGGACCACCAACCTTTTGTCTTTAGAATGTTGTCCCTCACCGGAAGCCAAATTTCCATGAAACAGTCAAAGCGAGCGTATGCCGCTGATACTTCAGAAGCTTGCTTCCAGTACTGCTGAGACGATGAAGCATTGGCTGAGAGAATCTTTAGAGTTTCCAGAGTGCCAGACGCAGCAGCTTCCAGCATAGCAGCGCCAACATCTTTATCAGTTATCGCAAATGTGTCTCTATGCGAGATAAGCATCTGAACCATGCCAACATTGCCTTGTTTGGCAGCCATCAGTATGCCGCGACCGTTCACTCTCCGCCCGTTCCTATATTTCGGGATCAGCTCTTCGGTCTTTGGATCAGCTGCAAGCTCCGCAGGGGCGAGAATGCCTGTCTGAATCTTGGGCGAGGCTGCAGTGAAGTCAGGGACTTGATCGAAATTCGATCGTTCTCTCATCGAAATTGTGGCTGTAGTATTGGTGGTCGGCTTTCGCTTGCGTCGCCTTTTTGAGCGCGCATTGCTCGAGTGATGCTTACCCCTGTCTGAGGACCTATCACTGTATCCTCCAGGAGTTCCGATAGGGGTGGTGCATGTCCGCGAGGGAAAACCCCTATTTGTCGATTTATAGTATATCCTTCAGAAATAAAGACGTTGATCACATTCGCTTGACCAGCCTCAATCGCCGCTTCGAAAGCATTCTTCCACCGAGAGTTGTGTTGTTGGTACGCTTCCATCTCCGCTCCGTTCTTGAGCAAGAGTTTGACCACTTCAACATGCCCATGAAACGCTGCCGCACACAACGCTGTGCCGTAGTAGCCACACACTTTATTGACCTCACTTTTATGCTCTAGTAGCAATCTAGTCATGGAAATATCCCCTCTGGCGCTAGCCGTTTGCAAAGCTGTACCCAGTTTATCACCGCTATCGATGCTAGCTCCATTCTCAACAAGCAAGTGTATGGAAGACGCGTTTCCTGCAAGCGATGCGGCTCGTATTGGAGTTCCTATTTGACCTTCGAATTCGAGTGGGACCCCTTGGCTGATCAAGTACTCCAATGTGTTTTTGTGGCCTCCTATCGCGGCCCATGCGAGAGTGTCGGGGGGTATGCGAACCCTGGCTGTTCTTTCGCGTACTTCTGAAGCTTCTTGAGATGTCCACGCCGAACAGCATTGTGAACCGCAGTCGCGTCATCAATTCCCGAATTCTTCGAAGCCTTTCGGAGCAATTCAAAGGCGTCCAAGAACCCTGCAGAAGCCATCTTATTCTGTAATTCGTGAGTGTCAACCGGCTTCAGGGATTCGGTAAGGAACTTGATCATTTCTTCGGCGACTGCTTCATTTGCACCGAGAACGATGGCATCGAAAGCATCTCCGTATCGCGTCAGATGTGAGTACTCAGCACCATTTTTGAGTAGTAGCTGCACGATTTCGCCATGACCTTCGAAGCAAGCAGCATGCAATGGACGGCCCCATACTCCACCTTCCGCATTCACATTACCACCGTGAGCTATGATGCGCTGAGCAACATCAAAATATCCAGAGCGAGCCGCCAGGTACAGCGGGTTTGCACCGAGATGATTACATTGATTCCACTCGACGTTTCTGCCCAGGCCAGGGTGATCAAGAAGGTACTCCATTCCAAATGATGAAGCAAGGAAAAGAGCGGATTTTGGTTTGCTAACAACTGAACTGAGGTCTGATGGAATCACAACATGTGACTTCGTACGAATATCCGTTCCTTGTGCTGCAATCTTGTCAATATATTCGACCCATTCTTCAAAAGCGAAGGTGATTCCACCACCAACATCATCCTCCAGGACAAAAGCGCAGACTTTTGTCGACAGCGAGGGCGTGTATTTAGGATGCGAAAGCTGACAATGATGCGGCCAGAAGCGTATAGAATAATCGAGAGAAACATGATTTTCTCCGCCAGACTCCCTGCTGCCGTCGTTGAAATACTCAGTACAGATCATGAGCGATGTGACCGCGGCGCTTGCATGAGCGGAGGATATTTCGAATTCCTCCATTGTCTCGAGATATTCCTGCACTGACACATGCGCGAAGTGTAGGAGGTCCGTCTCACTGTCAGCAACAATCATGCCGGCGCACACATCCAGCAAATCGCGAGCGGTCATGGTTTCTTGCAACGGTAGAACTCCGATCGGCAGGATCTGAAGTAGATGAGTCATGCTTAGCTGTTCTTGTGCACACAGCAACCATTTGAAAGCGCGATGAGCAATATTTCGCACTGTTGGAGAGTCGGAGAATGCTTCGGAGAAGATCTCAGCATACAGCTGGGTCAAATTTGCGAAGTCCAATTTCTTCATAGCCGAACGTACATCCGAGACAAGCTTCATCTTACACAGCCGTTTTATTTGTAGCTCAACGCAGAGGAGCATATCCTGTGAGTATGTGGACAATACTTGAACCAGTTCGTCTTGTAGAGTCGTGGGAACCTTGCCGTTGAGGAGTTGCTTGTTACCGATGCAAGTATTTACTGCTGCACGGGCCAACACTTCGACATCCTGGAATGAGGCTCGGGTTGTTGTGATGTTAGCATGCCGGCAATCCTCAATATGTGCCATGATATTTGCTTCACCACGACTTGTCATGAAGATATTTACTACATTTGCGGACTGATCGACGATCGCTTTCAAAGGGTCGAGCACAAGATGACGATTGTTTTCCTGCACCTCATCAATGGCATCAATGACAATCGATATTGGAGACGACGATGTGACATTGAGGATGACTCTTGTGCAGTCTTCGATGCTTAGCTGTGGGACTGCAAATCCGCTCTTGTTAGAAATAATCAATTGACGACGGTACTCGTCTAAAATCAAGTCCAGAACCTGCTTCTGAGAATCTTCGACAGTCAATTGCCTGACAATACTTCTCAAGATTTCGGAAGGATCAGCGCGTTTGGGTTCTGACGCCAGCTTTGAGCAATAGAAATAAGCTACTGGAGGAGGAGAAAGCTGATTTGAAGGCGATGTCGGAGCAGGATAGCTCCTCTGTAAACTGTCCACCACTAATGACGCAAGAAAGCTTTTTCCCGTACCCTGCGATCCGTAGAGATGCAAGATGGAAGACGAGCTTGAGTGGCGCCATTGTAGGTATTCATTGTGGTTGAGAAGCCACGCACCAGTGCCACTGGTTCGAGAAGTCTGATATCGCCGATGGATCTGAGCAAAATCGATGTTTGACAGCCAACGGAGCATGGTCAGATAGGTATTTGAGTCCGGCAAGGCCATGACAAGACTTGCAGTACGCTGAATAGGTTGTTGCAAATCATCAAGCAGTAGTTTGATCGCTTTGGCCTCATCCGCCACTTGACTGAGTCCTTCAGCGGTAAAAATTCGCAGGACACCCGTGATTTGATCATCTTGCTCGTTGATCAATTTCATCGCATCGAAAGGGGCGCCAAAAGCAGACTTCAAGATACGTTCTTGCGACAAGGTCAGCTTGTACAGTTGATGCATTGGAAAGAATATCCTTACTAGCTGTCGGCTTTTGCAGGTATTGCTTTATCTTAGCTAAATAAGTTAGTATATGTGCATACAGTTTCGTGATTCCATCTTCCAGATCCCTTCGAGCAACCCAGTCATGGCTAAGGTAGATCGCCTCAACATGAGCATATCGGGCAACAAGGAACGCAATCCTTTCGATATCCTCGAAAACGCCTTGGTATGTTTCGACCTCCGAAACTGCGACCTGTACAGTATTAGTACGCGTGATACTGCGGTAGAAGACGTACCTGTAGAAGAAAACGGACACCAGCCCAGACCAAGCACGCTGCACCTCCATCCGCCTGCACGGCGATGTCGCCGACCTCCTTGAATTTGACAATCCATCGGATCAGTTTCTCGAAGACGTCTCTGAGTATGATCTTTTCTCCATGCCGTCCTTTGCAGCTCAATCTTTTGTTCAAGCTAATCTCTTTTTGCTGTTCAACGAAACTGAGGGTGTTCTTCAACACGTCGAGTCTCTTTTGAGATGCATTAAGAATAACTCTCCTTAGGTCATCGTCAAGCTTATCAACAGCTGCCTGCCATAAGTCCGGTTGTTGGAGAACGCCAGTAGTGGAACCAGACACTTGAATATGGCCGGACATGCTGATACCAAGGTGTCAAGGGTGATTGTAGGCTGCTATATGAGTACCTCTGTCTCAATATCTTGAGGAATATACTAAGACTCTAAGTGGAAGATGATGGAATGGCAATGAGAGCACATCAAGTCGGCTGTGTCTTGTATTACTGCAGAGACAGATGGTCCCTGACCAGTCTAAGTGGTGACACGTCCGACCGGCAGCATGGCGGAACCTCTTATCGATTTTCAAATCAGTCGACAAGAGCCTACAGTGGTTCACTCCCTGACGTTCGTTGACGGCTGCGGCTTCAATGATAGTATACTATCATGGAATCAAGTGGTCAAGGATCTTTCAGACCTTCTGAATGTGAAATAGAAACTTGAGGTTCGGCTTCCGTACTCTAACTTTGGCGTGGTTTTATAATAGTAGCTTGGTATTGACCGGGGCGCGCAGCTCAGCTGCAAGGGACTACCAGTCGTTCACTCCCCTTGCGGAGCACTCACCGGTTTCCAGAACTGTATTCTAAGGTACTGTGAAGTACACGAAAAGACTTTGGAACACTAACTGGCCCCTACACCATAACCTGGCCAAGTGATTCTGCGGCGCTAAGGCGGCCCAGTCCAGCCACTCGATCACGATATCACCCCACCATCTTCTCTCTTCTCATAAGGCAAATTGGGGCTTATTCTCCCAAGCCTTACCAGGAACGTGGCTGAGTATTTCAAATAAGCTCCCAATAGTTGAGGATTCTGGAAGAGCTTTCAGAAGGCCGGAGAGATCACATATAGATATTTGCTCCTTGCGCTGCCTGTTGTCAAGAATCTTCCTATCGTAAAATCAATTCTGTCTTTACTTCCAACACCGATAGGACAAATCACTCGTTTATATAGACAGATAAGACTGGTTTTATTGGTCAAAAGGGACACAAAGCGTCCAGCGTGCTTTTCATTCTGTGATCATATAGCCGGAGGTGGTCTAGAAAATGGTAGGAGCGAAGTTAGGCTAACAGCGATGAGGCCGAGGGGCCTTGTAAGGCACCCAGGGTTATTGATGATCCTTTGAAATTAATGCCTAGCCAAAGGCAAGTCTAGCCGGTCGCGCGCCTCGGAATGTGCAACCTTTGTAGCTCCGTCCCATGCTCACGGGTGACCGGGGAGGCCCAGGAAGGCTCAGCTAAAGGCTTGGTCGAAGCTGCGTAGGTACTTACATAGCTAGCCTATCTATGCGGTATCCATTTAGCCCACCCATGCTTAAATAAGGAAGAGCATAGTCTAAAGTGTGGCCGAAGAGCAGACTTCCCAAGCAGATGGTTCAAGAAAATGCTTAGCCAATCTCTTTTTGGCAGGTGACCGCTCACGGGCGTTTGAGGTTGAGCTCTTGCTATATTTGGTACCCCAGATCCAAAACCTATCACGCTGACTATACATATGCTTATCACTGAGTTTATAAGGTGTTAAGGGCAGGGAGCGTCGGAACCACAGCCGCAAGGGCCTAGATACATGTATACGGCATGGCGCTTCTTTAATACCAAGCCTCGCCTCTGATTGATTTAAAAAGCGCCGCCTAGCAAACCTCGATGGGAACTAGGGAAGACGTTCTAGACTTCTTTACTTAAGCGTTGAAATGCCGTTGTCCTAGGATGTGAGCCCTACGAACGACTTTAACAGGCTAGACGAATTTGAATCCGCTTCCCTTCCGGCATTACACGATGATGGAGTGGTGGAGATATTCACTGTCCTTTGCCTTTGCCATCAAATTTGCATCTCTAAGTACTCTTTCTTTTGCCTTTTTGGGATGTCATGTTCAACAACCAGGAGAGGGTTATTGCGATGTCGAGGTAGACCCTGAACCGGAAGACAATACCGTCCCTGACCTGCGGAGATGGGGGTTCTCGCTGCAAGTTCAAAGAAAATCTCAGCCAAGTCAGGCATGTATCAGAGAATACCGCACATTCGTTGCATGCCTTTTCGTCTTGACAATTTCAACAATGTTCGAGCGATTGGTAAAGTCACCGTGAACAAGAGTGCGGGTATGCGATCTTCAGAGGATTTGAGGTCGCCGGAAGTAAATATCGGAGTGGCGCCGGTTCTTACCTGGATACGCATGAGATCCCTTGGTTGGTGATTGTCAGTGTGCTCGAGTCTATCGCGAATATGTCTCAACGTTGATGATCTTGCTAGTGTCTAGATATCGTGGCAAAATCTCAATAATGTTTGATGTATTGGCTTCTAAAGATCGTGGGAATCCCTCACTTATCATCGTGGTGCTGGTTTCTAGAGCTTATGGGGATGCCTAGATGAACATTGGGTTGTGCACTCTAGAGAGCATGGATATTGCTCGACTACGATCAAGTCGTTGACTTCAAGCATTGGAAAATTCACGGACGATGACGATTGTAAGTTTCAAAGATAAAGATAATGGCAGCAAAGGTATGGGGCTGAAGCAATGGTTCAGACAAGCGTTTTTCATCCCACTTGGAACGTTTTGAGATGTAGTTCATTCGTGCAGACGACACTTGGGATGCAGTCAATAGAGCTAAATGGCGCCAAATGGCTAAGTGGCTCCAATGATGGATTGAAGATAGATATAGATATCTTTTTGAGGCAACAACCGATAAAAACAGTCGGACTTGGTACACACACCAGCCAAGACCCACATGCGGACCTTGCTCTGATATGCCAGTGCTAGCAGCTAGGTGTGATGTAGGTTCTTTCTCTACCGACCGGCAGAGTTCGCCAGATGTCAAGAGTCAAGACTTGACTTCACAGCCGGGGTGTAATGCTTTCTATATGCCACCACCGTTGACATTTAGGCATTCTTCTCAGAGATCTGCACGACGGTAGGAGGCGCATGAACCTCTTGAATTTCGGCATTCTCGACATGGTGGCCAAGTGCTTTGTGGGTAGCAGATTCGAGCTCACGTGCTTTCTCAGCCTCGGATTCGAACACTAATCGTGGTTAGTCAAAATCGACAGTGAGCTTGAGGTTGACACTTACAGAAAGTCAATTCTTCGAGGGTCTTGCCGTATGTTTCCGGGAAGAAGAAATAGATGAAGACAATCTCAAAGCACAAGAAGCAGACATAGACAAGCAGATATCTCCACTCGATCTCCCTCAGCCCAATTGGGTTGACCTGTGCGCCAAATGTGCTAGCCGCGCGAGAGCAGAGTTGAAACCATGTAATACCCTTGGTACGAGTGTAGTATGGCCAGAGCTCGACCAAGTACACGTATGTCAGTGCGTTGTATGCAATGTTGTAGCATGGGGTATACATGAAAATGAAGAAGATGACAACAATGCCGGCAGCGTCAGAATGAGTGATCATCTGTCGAGCTTGAGCGACAGTCCAGGCTGTGTAGCAAAGCAGAAGACTGATGGTGCAGAGTAGATACATCCGACGCCGAGGGAAACGAGGTGTAATGCTAGCCAGCGAGAAGCAGACAATGAAACCCCAAGCTTCACGACCGACGCTGAACTTCAACTGAGTTTGAGAGTCGGTAATACCAATCATCTTGAGGATAGGAACCAGATATTGAGAGATGAGAGCATTACCACTGAACTGGCAGAATACACCAAGAAGACCAGAAACGAGAGCTCGGCGACGCATGGCTGGGGACTGGAACATCTCCAACCATCCACGCTTGCGTTCTTCGTTCTCAATCTCTAGAGCTTTCTTGATTTCCGCAAATTCGGCGTGAGGCAATGGGTTTGAGGCGTCACCTTCAGCGTGATACTTGATTAGAAGCTCGAGCGCCTCTTCTTGTCGGTCCTTGGACACCAGCCAACGAGGTGACTCTGGGATGAAGAAGACAGTCAAGACTTGGATCAGCGATGGTGCAGCCTGGAGCAGCGATGGTAGACGCCAGCTGTAATTACTCTGGATTCTCTGAGTCTGAACAACGATACCGGCACCTAGGAGCGCACCAACGGCGTAGAAAGCATTGAACATGGAACCTAGGAATTGACGCTCCTTTGGATGACCGAGCTCACCGAGGAGAGCCGCACCTGCAACAATGGCGTAGACAATACCGTGGCCGAGGAACATGCGGGCGAAGATGAACATTGCGACTGCACCAGTCAGCACAATCAAACATTGCTGATACACAAATACTTACGATTCGTGGAAAGACCCTGCAGGATTGCGCCAATTATCATGATAACTGAGCCAAAGACAATGGAATAGCGACGGCCGACCCAGTCTGACACAAGCGGGACGAACGGAATAGCGGTGATGGCGCCGAGACTGTAGCAGGAAACCAGAAAGCCAAGAATGGCACCTTCGGGTGTATCGAAATGATTTCGCCAGTAGCTTAGTGCTTGAAGACCCTATAATTTCTGGGTCAGCGAATGTCTAGATGAAGAAGGGCCGAGGCTGGTGGAGCCCAGGGGTAGGGTGGGTGAAGAAGCTGCCACCGAAGAGAACACATAGCCGTACACGCATTGAGGGAATGACAGTAGACATGATTTAGGAAGAGTCTTACATTCATCATCGACGAATCGAAACCACTGGTGCTTTCAATGAACAGTGCAAATGGCACCAACCATAGGTATAAAGTGCGAAGGTTCTTCTTGCGATACCATGGTACCTTGTCATTCTTGACGATACCGTCGATAATGGGACTGTTTTCGCCGCCGCCTGCCATGATCGCGGTTGTTGCTGCTGAAGGTGATGCCGTGTGGAAGATGACGGGTTCACATTTTGAAATGAGCAGAACTTCTGCCAGCCTTTATAGACATGACTGGCCACCGTCCCAGATGGGCTATCGTGAGCGAGCCACAGGTTGTATATTGACCTGGAGAGCAACACGGTTGGCTCATGACTGGAATTGACCATATCTTCTCACAGCACGTCTAGATCATATTAGACGAGGGTTGCATTCGACTCGTTAGCGTGTTGGCAACTTGGCAGCGGGGTGGTTGGAGATGGTTCAGCGGGCATAAACTACCGGAATTGAACCGGAATAGTCCATCCTGCCGGGCTGAACACAGTCAAGCTCGTAAAGCCCGTCAAGCTCACTGGCAGGATACGGCACCAATTGAATTTAGCCAAATAACGGGTCAGACAAGTCTTTGTCGACCAGCCGCCAGAAAATCCTGCCTGGCCAAGGCTTAGTCGCCAAAGAAGCGGACTAAACAATGCTCAACAATGGTAAGCCTGACTGAGAATTCCGCCCAAGGCGAGCCCACTCCAAACTTCGGCACCGATACGACCGAATGATGAGAGCGAGATCGACTGCCACCCCCGGTATAGAGGCTGACAGAAAGTCAAAGCACTAATCAGGGTCCGTATTTGACTCCCCCACAGTCTCGGAGGTTCCGCGATTTGGGAATGCGATTGCTGGGGAAGCGGAAATGCCATCCAGACAGCTAGAGCTGCCCCATGGGGAGTGACTTCCTGTGACATAGTGGGGGATTTGCATGATCCCCACGGACGTCTCTCCTTGATCGTGTAGTCTGGGAAAGAGAAGGTAAATGCCTACAGCAATGTTCAATTGATTGTAAAGTCACACATTTCTCTTCAATCGCCTTGGAGAGAGCTTCTTGACCTTGGATAATCCCTCAAGACTGGATAACCTCGTCATCTATGACCTGACACGTCCAATGGCACTTAATATCTTGCGTTCCACAAAAACTGCAGATGAACCCTTCGTGGGGATCCATCACTTCAATGCGGGTTGTAGGGAACCAACATATGCCATGATAAGTTTCACGCTCACATACGACTAGCGCGAAGTTCCCACGAAATTGTGGGGTATAGTCATCCCTCGTATTATCGTTGATTTGCCCGGAGTATCTACAGCGCCTGTCCCACGTAATTTCCGCCCGAGTCGCTGCTTTCTACATTCACATCTACCTGACGGCATATACTTCAACAGGAAAAGGTATCTAATTGGGAAAAGATTTCTCTTCAGGTTCCGAAACTCCAAGATTAGATATACTCTATGGCTATATACATGATGAGTATAGTTGAGCATACCAGAGCCTGTTCCTAGAAACCTTCAGAACAAGGTTGCATCCGGTTGAAATTGATGCCAAGATATATAGATCTGCCAAGACGTGAATTTAAAGTACGGATATTTCCCGAATTAGCCGTCTCATGGCAACCATTGGACTCCGCGGCTCCGTTCTCCTGACTTTCATCATAGCCAACCAATCCTTTCTTTCTCCTGGCTAAAACCAGAACCGAAGCAAGCCCGACTAGGCGTGGCAAGTCCCACGAGATATGTTCGCTTCGATTAAGGTTCGAATGCGCTGACCATGACTTCTTACAGCATGGTCAAGACGGGCTCGAAAGGGTGAAGGTGTTGGGCCTATATCCGGCAATACGTCTTGTTGCCTGACGACAAAACTGAAACTGCCGTGAGTACTCATGCAGACTAAACGAACTATATTACTCGGAGATCTGTGCATCTTTGGAGATCCCAGACCAGCACTAGACATTTGTGGCGAACGTGGGCATGAACCCTAGTTGTAACATCTCGGATATTCCCATGATAGCCTATGCAATAGAAAGGCAATTTGTCCAACGGGAAGTCCTGGGATCACTACACGGCGAGTCAACCCCGGATTCCTGTATTTCCAGAGATCGTCTGACCTACGACCCCAATCAATTTCTATTAGGTACTTTCATTGTCATCTCGGTGCCACTGCAGCTATTCTGGCCTACACCTTTCAGGCTCGGCCACCTCTTTTTGTCAACCCAAACATAGGCCCCATCAGTTCATTTGTCCAGCCGGCGGTGAAATAAAGCGCACCTTGTCATAACAAGAGCAAGACTTTGCGAGGCTAGAACCCACTATCACGGGTCATGGCGGCCATCCGCAATGCGCTGATCCACAAGAAGAATTCAGTCAAGCGACAGTGGCCAACTACCCCACGGAAAGATGGACCCACGCCCATTCTGACAAAGTTCTGAACCTTTGACAGCAAGCTACGTCTAGGAGCAGTTGGACTACTATAACTTGATGTTCCAGCTTCCGGGCTGACACGTGCTAGCGATGAAGCAAAAAAATGTGCAAATTGTGAATGCTTTGGAATGATCTGGTCACAAGCTGTATCTCTCTGAATCTTCAACTCCTTTCCTGGCCCACCATAGAGAATATAGCTTGGTAAGTGGCAAAAGCAAAAGCAGCCGGGTACCCTACCCAAGACATTGGTGTACTGTTAGCACCTATTTCTGTACTGACAAGGCTCTTGCCGAACATACAAAACAGTGGGGTAAGCTCAAACAATCTTGTCTTCATTGAGAAAGGCACTATGCGCCACGCGCGCACAGTTTGAACCACGTGCGGAACCACTGACCGCATTTTTCTGTAGGTCAATTATGTGCTCACCAAATCAAGTGTAAATGTTGTAGCTGACCAGGGACAGTTTGATAACCCAGTTTTACAACCTTATTCCAAGGAGGCTCTAGAGACGCAGGGTTTTCATTCGGACGAAATTGACGCACTGCTGGTGCCCAAACAGCTCGATTATTAGCTTCTCGTCTCCAAACTTCGGTGTTGAAGCACGATCCGATTCGCTAGTGACAGGCGCCCAACTATAACGCGATAGGTGCCTGAGACAAGCAAGCGTACAAAAGAACAAAATGCGGAGGCATCGCTTTAGGACAATCCGTTCATTCATGTGCCTTGGAATATCGCGCTGTTCCATCAAGGGCACGAGGAAGTTTTAGTACGACCTTGAATGAAGGCCCGTTGGCTCAACAATGAGCACAGAATCTATGCTTGCAATGGATCCGAGTGGCAAAGAGTCCTTTCCACTGTACTGCTTCGTCGATCCACGAGACCACCGGCCAACTTGTGCTCGCTGCGGTTTACAGAGGGTCTTGAAAGCTTCGATTGCTCTACACAGTTTTGGCAATGGTTACCGCTTCCAAAGCATTAAGGGGCGGCAGTTCGTTTGTGATCAAGCAACATGAGCAGAGGAACCAGACTTCTGGCAATTTATAGCTCTTTACCAGGTCGAAAGGCTTCCTTAATCGATTTGACAGCGCTTCAAGTGTACATTCATTGTCCTGTGGTCTCTCACAACCTTTTCCCTCAGGTGATCAAAGCATCTGACGTCATCTGCCGTCGTCTTCCAGAGATCTCTATCCTCTTCCTATGACCCAGAATCACCTTGGTTGATACAAAAGGAAAAAAAGCGTTCCACACTGAAACCGACGTACCTGTTATCCAAAAAAGTACGGGAACTTTCTCGTTGGGTTGAGGGACTTTGAGATTTCTTCTTTCTTACTAAACAACCGATATGATCTCTGGGGCATGGTTCTGAAAAAATTCATCTCTGTGCGAGTCTGACTTGAATGACTCTCGTATTGCAGGGTGCTTTGCCATTCTAGGATTTTTCCTGCAACCGGATCAATCTTCAATGAAACACTTTGATGAAAAGATCGTGACCATCGTCGAACTTGTGGAATTCCACTTGCTTGCCTTCAATGACCTAGTTCATCCGCAATGGTTGGCCTGGGACATCCGTCTCGCGACGCCTGGAAATCTCCAAACATTATTCAGGACCTTGCACACCATGTAGTCCAGGAAATGATGCAAATGCGACTCAGTGTTAATGATGTATATGATGGATGAAAATAGCTTTCGCAAAGGCAGTCTTGGAACTGATTTACTACAGCAAGCATTGCACATCTACAACAATTGAGGCTCGTTGTGTGATTTCTGGCAGGACAAACATCCTTCGATATACACCATTTGAAGCAAATCACGCAATAGGTCCTCCCTAATAGGTGCTAAAGTCATATCCTGATGATGCTGCGTCAACTAAGATGCTCTATTTACCGTCCAAAACCACAGCTGGACAAGCCTCACAGATGTTTTACCTACGACTTAGAAGAGATCAGTCACACAACCACTAGATGCGTCCCCAACACAATGCGCATATTTTGCCAAAGTTCCACGTGTCACCGATGGCTTCGGAGGCCGCCAGTTCTTCCTCCGCTCTTTTAATTCTTCGTCGGAGATATGGACCGTGATTTGATTAGTGTCAGCGTCTATTGTGATTATGTCGTTGTCTTGGATGAGAGCGATCGGACCACCGGCTGCAGCTTCGGGCACGATGTGGCCAACAATGAAACCATGACTGGCACCTGAGTATCTTCCGTCTGTAATAAGGGCAATGTTGGTCAGATTGGCACCTATAATCGCACCACTTGCCTTCAATTGCTCTGGCATCCCAGGTCCGCCCTTCGGGCCTTCGTAGCGGACAAAAATCACATAATTATAGTCTCTCGGTATTGTGGCTTGCTCTAATGCAGTATTGAGCTCGTGCTCCTTGTTGAAAATCAAGGCTCTTCCCGTAAATTTTGTTGCTTCTCGACCTGAGATCTTTGCGACAGCTCCTCCCGGAGCTAGATTTCCCTTCAGTATCTGAATATATCCAGAACTTTTCAGAGGGTTAGACAATGGTCGGACAATGCTTTGACGCCCTGAAGTGAAGTCGATGATGGGCGCTGACTTTACATTCTCGGCCAATTCCTTGCCATTAACCGTCATGGTATTCCCTTTCAGTAGACCTACTTCGATAAGGTATCTTTGAATAGAAGGGATCCCTCCAATTTCGAAGAGATCTGACATATGGTAGGGACCATTTGGTGCAATACTAGCCAGAAACGGCGTTTTATCGCTGATGGTCTGGAAATCGTCGACCGTTAGCTCCACGTCTGCCGTAGAGGCAATTGCAAGTAAATGGATGACAGCGTTCGTAGACCCCCCAACTACCATTGTGATCACAATCGCATTTTCTAGCGAGGTTCTTGTAATGAGATCTCGTGGACGAATGTTCTTTTCTAAGCAAGTCTTGATGGCCGCTGCTACTTTTCCACATTCCCTCAAGTTCATGGGGGAGGTTGCGGGTGTAGAACTCGAGCCTGGAAGAGAAAGTCCCATAGTCTCGATGGCAGCTGCCATCGTATTTGCTGTGTACATACAACCGCACGCCCCAGGACCAGGACATGCGTGTCTTTCAAGATCTCCTAGGATTTCGTCATGCGTGTACGTAGTATTTGTGTTCCTTTCTATTGGATTTTCATATGCCTGCGCTCCGAGAGCCTTAAAGCACTCGGACACATTGATTGTCTTCCCCAAAAGACCAGAATGCCCTGGTTGAATAGTACCGCCATAAACCATGACCGAGGAGCGATTGTGTCTCGCAAATGCCATTACGACGGCAGGCATGTTCTTGTCGTAACCTGCAATTGCTACACAAGCATCGTGTTTTTGCGCCACGGTGACGGTTTCGATACTGTCCGCGATAATTTCACGGCTTTGTAACGAGAACCTCGTTGCTAGTCCAAACCTCAGTCTCCATTTCTTCCGCGATAAGAGTGTGCATGCAGATCAATCTCTTTGGGAGCTCCACACGCCTCTAGGAACACTTACCATCTGAACCCATGGTAATGGCATCTGAAACTCCGATTGTGTTGTACTGCCAACCAAGCATGTCATGTTTTTCTACCGCCACTTTGACATGTCTCGCCAACTCAAGGAGATGCATGTTGCATGGGTTTCCTTCCCACCAAACGGAGGCCACGCCAACTTGTGGATATGTTTTCATTGCGTGCTGGTCTGGTACTCCAGCTGCGAATAGCATAGCCTGATGGATGGAATTAGTAACGAAGAATCTCCTGATTATTTATGTGCCAATACCTGGGCAGCCGGAAAATCATGACCACGGGTGAGAAAATGCGAAAATCTAGTTAGCATGGGTCGACCGCCATTGTCGATGGCATCGCCATCAAGGTGTGGCAGTTCGACATTCTGCTGCCTACTTCCCAGACGGCATTAAATACGAGCCAGGAGAAGTACTAATTCGAGGAATCATCGCTGGAAAGACAGTAGCAGAGCATAAATACCGCACAGCAGGCAAAGCCGCGCGAGTACTGTTGGAAAACGACCGGTCAAACCTCGCACCTGACAACACAGACGTCGCAATGATTCGCGTGATTATTGTGGACAATGAGGGCAATCTGGCTCCAGATGCGAGTAACTTGATCACGTTCACACTCGAAGGTGCAGAGAGCCGGATCGTAGGCGTTGGCAACGGGGACAATGCCACTATCGAGCCTGAGCAGGGAAATACTCGAACCGCTTTCAATGGGTATGCTGCGGTTATGGTCCAGTCGTCGAAAGATGTTGGAAAAATCACAGTTCATGTCGAAGCCGAAGGCCTTCAAGGTGCGCAAGCGGAGATTGAAGTTTCGTCAGATGTGAAGCCCGGTGAAGTATATACGTCAAAAGACGAAATGGAGAGTCCAGCAGGCTTGCATACTTCCAGCTAGCATAGGTCGTTAGGAACGATATGGGATACGAGTCAGAAACTTGCAGATGAAGCAACCCCTACGCGCTCTTTCATCACATTTCGTGTGGATGAAGTACGTCAACCCCAAGAATTTTGGATTTTTGACTCTATGGAGCTTGAATGCATCCACAAAGGGAAGGACGAAGCCAACATGACAAAAAATAGCATTCCATCTGCAGATGTAGGTCAATGAGGACCAAAGCCCCTCAACGTTGGTATAAACTTAGTTTGTGTATGTCTTTTAAGTCTCAGCATCAGAGACTGAGATCTCGTTTGGACCAATGCAGACGTTTCGACCATACCCATCTACCTAGACACCTCTGACTAATGATATAGTGTCAAGATATTTTAAGTTAAACGTTTCAGCCTGGATCATTGATGGGGAAAATAGCGTTTGTATCCGATCTTGTATCTCAAATTTTCAGGGTTGGGATTCGTTCCCGAATTTCGCTTGCTCAGACTCTCGTCCCGAGAGATGGAGTTTCTCTTGGGTGAGCAAAGCCTCAACAAGGAGGTTTGCAGTTGGCCCACCTAATGGAAGTCTTGGGGTCCTATAAGGGGTGTTGGGTTAGTGGCAATAATCGCGATGGCTTGGTCGTCTGAAGATGGCTCGTATTTGGCAGGCTGATCTACTTCATTTTTTTTGATTTCATTGGACTTGGTAATCGAATTGAGTCCGGGGGCGAGGGCAAAACGACATGTTCGGATTGTATCCATGCTGTGTCGCTGCGGACGCCTGATGAGGATAACGTAGCTCCTCTCTAGCACTCATTGCATATCTCTGCGTATGAATTCATTGTTCGAGTTTCCCATTGTTTCCGGAGCCTCCGCCTGGGACTCGTGACAGGCTGGCTCCGCTATCCAGCCACAGACATTGATTGAAGATCTTTTGTTCCGACATGTGACCACCAAGCCATCCATTGAGATACCGAATGTTGCATTCTTGTTTATTGAGAATCAAAGTGCGGCGGGAAAAGAAAGGTGGAAATGGTGCTGGGCTCAGTCACGTGGCTTCGGGTCGGAACGAGGCTGTGGTTGTAGCGGCAGAAATTAGATTGAACTAGCTACTAAGTCCTTAAGGGAGTGAGGCCGCTTTTATCTGTATTCCAACGCTAGAGTCTGTGCCAAGATATTAAGCTTCCAAGCTAATACCACAAGGCTGGTGATTCACGTGACAAGAGTGCCAAGCCAAATCAGATGCCGCACGGCATTTGCTTTGACGAACAACCGCCCATCACCCGTCCCCGTGGACCATGCGCGTCGTATTCGGACAACAAATGCCTATCTGGGGAATATGTTGCAAGTCTTCTCATTTGCTTTCGATCTCCATTCAGAAAGAGATACTTGGAGCTTGATCCCCAAACAAGCATAATCGGACTTTACCACTCAAGTCGGCCAGCCACATGGCACTTGTGCAGACTGCGGGGTACACGGCAATCCTGGTCATAGATGCTATCCTGGACAATGCCCACCCGGTCCTCCTGACATATCAAAGAATATTTGGGTTGTGGCGACGTTTATTGTAGGTGAGTTATGCATAGAAACAAGTTTTCACACATATTCAACAAACATTATGGCCTTGTGGCTCCCAAAGTGGCATTTTGAGTTCGATAGATAGGCTCACCACTGATAATGGCGGTTCGCGCTTTCCCTCAAAAGTCTAAACGACCGCTCCTGCCTGTCAGACTTAGTAATATCAACGTTTTTCTCATTTGACCGCAGATATCAAGAACGCCCTCTGCCGATGGCTATCGTGTTTGAAGATGTCTCTTCCCGACATTTACTACAAACTCCGATTACAAGCTCAAGCTCATTGGAATGATCAACCGCGCTTCAGCTGCCTAATTCGCCTTCTCCGCTACCCGAGTTCTAAACAGCTTCCAAATCAGGCAGGTCCATAAGCTTAGACAGAGATCTAGCTTTTGCAGGAACATTTCCACCCGCAGCTTACTCACAGCCTTCATTAGATTGGATCATGGTCTTGACATCCGAGTACAGATTGTCAGCCTTAATACCACGTTTATTCATGGTGTTGACACTATGTGATGCCACTTGCCACAGCTGAGGTAGGTTTGGATTCCAGTCTCAAAAATATTATTACAACCTATCGTCTACCTTTCGACAATTTTGATTCTGCATTATAACTAGATTCAACAACATACCGACTTGAATTGCTCGTGGTATCTCAAACACCGGACGAATCCGATATGACAGCCATCAAGATCGTGACTGGGACGGTCACATTCAAACATCCATCACTACCCAAGCCATGTGAAACATGGTACAAGATAGTCGGCGATCTGAAATCTTCGGCCAGCGGCAGACCCTTAGTGACACTTCACGGAGGACCAGGAATGGCACATAACTATCTTTTACCACTAATAGGACTCAGCACCAAGTCCCAGATTCCTGTGATATTCTACGACCAAATCGGGGCGGCCAATCAACACATTACCCTGAGAAGCGGCTGGATACCGACTTCTGGACACCAGACCTCTTCATGGCTGAACTGGATAACCTGCTTGAGCACCTCGGCATTTCATCGGGGTTTGACCTCTTAGGTCAATCCTGGGTGGAATGCTAGGAGCCATGTTTGCGATCCGCGGTCACCCAGGCCTCAATCGTCTGATTATCTCCAACTCCCCAGCCAGCATGCCTCTGTGGGTCGAATCGTGTAATCAATGGCGCGCAGAACTTCCGCGGGCAATCGACGATGCTTTGACAAAACACGAAGCCGACAAGTCTTATGACCACCCTGACTATGTGAAGGCGGTTGAATATTTCTACAAGCTGCATCTTTGTCGAGTGGTGCCTTTTCCCAAAAATTTCACAGATACAATGGCTTATGTGGAGAAGGACGACACGGTGTACATGACCATGAACGGACCCAGTGAGTTCACTGTGGTAGGATCATTGAAAAATTGGAGTGTTGTCGATCATGTCCACAAAATAAAGGTCGAAACATTAGTTCTCAATGCCGAATTCGACGAGGCTAGAGATAGGTATGTCTGAAACACCTGCCGGAATCACCCACGGCCAAACCGATATTCCCTAATATTGCCATACGAAAACAATGATCTGATTCACTAACGCATTGAACTTCGTACTTTCTAGCTGTGTCTACCCCTATTTCTCTGGCATCCCCAAGGTCAAATGGTACACATTTCCCAACGCCAGCCACTGCACCATGCTGGAGGTTCCCGACCACTACAACGAAGTCGTCTCGCAGTTTCTGCTCAGTTGAACTGTCACATCTCATTTGGCAAAGCAGAGCATCTTTCTTATCTTGGGCAACAAAACCCGACGCCTTTTGTACTTGAGTGCAACAGAGTGTCTAGGGCTTAGGGGCAAGGGTGTTCTGGTCTAGTTAGTTAGTCAGTTAGTGAAAGGCTGGAATGTATGGTTAATGCGGCGACTCGATCTGTGAGAACCTCATCTTAAAAGATGTCCATGTAGGTATATTTTGCGACGGGCAATCAGTCCGTCAGGGGTGCCATCACCAAAACAATCAAAATCACAAGCTTTCTAGAACTGTTGCCCCCACTCCCTCCCGAATATCATTCCTATGACATGGGAATAGGAGAAGGAAGGGATACAACGTTAGATGTGCAGTACAAGGGGGTCTTTCTCTGTCTGGTGTAGAACAACTACCAACTACCAACTTCCAACTACCAACTACCAACCAACTAGCTAACTGCGTCGTGTACTGTCTGGACATTGGCAGCGGCGATAGCCTGTTGCAAGCTATAGTCTGGTGGAGCAGTAGGAGAGGAAGTGATATGAAGGGAGGAGCAGAAGAAGTAAATGTGAATGGAGAAGAAATATTTTGCATTTGCTGTCTGCCGCTATCGCTATCGCTGTCGCGGCTATAACACAATGCCTACCACCGTGGCCATGGCTTACTGCCATCGCCATCGCCATCGCCATCACCATCGTTGGGGAGAGTTTATTATAACACATTGGTATCGACGTCAACGACACGACGTCGGTAAGGCAAGAAGAGACGCCTGAGCGCCGTGTACAAAGCCACCGTTTTTTCAGCCCTATCATTTGGGATGGGGAAAACCTGGGACGCCTTAATAAGCATGGATCATGCCTTACTCGGACGTTTCCCCGACGAGCCACATGAATCGTTCTTGTATCCGCCCGAGGCGCAACGTTCTCGCCTTTTAGTCTTCGTTTTGTGATCTTCATTCACTCCACTTAGCGGACAGGGTCCACGCTATTCACCCATCTCGTTGAAACTTTTAATTCTCCTCGCATGCGTCTTTTTCGATGGGATCTTTGTTTGGTTCCAGTATCTCTCCGTCACGTCTTCGCAGGTACCCGTGACCCGTGAGGTTGCAAGCAAAGGTCTATCCACGGCCGGATCCCAGGTATCTCGCAGAAAATAAAAAAACGCCTCGCTGTCTGGTAGAAGGCAGGATTCGAAACGCCCACAATCACAAACCATTCGTAACATTGATTCTAGCCAAAGAACAAGACGAAACAATATAATCGTTTATCCGGATCTAGACCATAGTGCCAAAGAATGGGATCAAAGTCTGTGCTAACCAGAAGCTAAAGACCAATTTGGGACCGGTCATCAACATCTTGGGGGTAAGGCCCTTGAAGAAACTGGTGATGCCTTCATTCTTCAACATGCTCGATACGATGCGGAATCCACTTTCGGGGTTCTCGAAATTTCTGTTCTGAATACGTGTCTTGATGACGTCCAAAGGAGCGGAAACGATCAGAGAAGCCGAAGCACCGGCAACCGAGGCGACAAAGTTTTGACCCCATGTAGCTTTGTTGTAATCCTCAAGGTGGAACAATTTCTCTTTAGCCCAAGCCGAACCACCGAAAAGTGCGAATGAGCCAGGTGCATTACGTGCCGCAGTCCAGCCCGCACCTCGATATAGACCCATTCCTTCATCAGCGACAATGCGGAAGAAACCTCGAGATCGGAACGCTTCAGGGTTGGTCTGACGTTTGATTTTGAGAACATCGAGAGGTAGGAGAATGATTTCACCGATTCCGATCAACGAACCAGCTGTGGCGTTGAGAATTGCTTTTCCGGTGCCTTTCCCGAATGCTGAATCAAAGTCTTTGGCGTAATGTGAAGTGAGATAATCTCGGACGAATGGTTGACCACCATACTTGTATATTCTTTGAAGAACCTTGTAGCCTGCAGCGTATCCAAGGCCGGGGAAAAGAGAGGTGAACTTTGTACCGATTGGAGCCGACGCGTATTCTTTGAAAATGACGTTGTTGAAAGCCGAAACTGAGCTGACCTAGTTGTAGGTTTAGTCCATGCGCACAGTTGGAATAGCATGTAGCCATTTGCTTACTTTGCTCGAGTTACTCATCAGTCTTTTGGCAATTGTGTCGACGGGGTGGAAGACCATAAGTTCGGCGATACCAGCAGAGCCTATGTGGAAAGAGAGATTAGTTCATGGAGCTAGCTCTTGACTCAGGGTCGGAGACGCACCCGATCCGAGTAATCGAGCTGTGCCTGATTCTCTTTTGTATTCCTTGCCTGCTGACCCCAGGGCAGGGGCGAGTGCTGGAGGAGACATTCTCAAGTCTAGTATGCTGTGATGAACGAAGAGGATGGGAAGTGCAGAGGATGTCGTCGTTCGGCAAGTCTGACCGCGCAGCCGGGGAGGTGGAAATGCTCGCAGATGCACGGGTGGTGGCAGTTGGTAAGATTCAGTGCGAAGAAGAGGGGTAATAGCTATAAAAATATAGCAGCCGAACGGACAGGAAAAAAAAATCCAAGGTTGGCGAAGAACAACGGGGATGAGTGGGTTGGAAAGAAAAAAGTTTTGGATAGGATAACGTGCAGCAGCTCGCGATAAAAATGCATTGGGAACCGAATTGCACGACGAGAATTGGGAAGTTTTCCGAATCAGGTTAGCGTAGACATTTTCGGACTTAACCCGTGCCCACTTTTCTTCTTCCCCGTCTGCCGCCTGTGAATATGAGCATTCAATCAAGGGATATAGATGAAAGATACTCGAAGACATGGGATAACACCAAGTATTTTACGAGTATCGCAGTGACTAAGTGGTCTTGGTGAGTATATTCGTACCAAACCCTCGTTCCTTCATGCTAGAAACCATCGACTTATCGCCACTTTTCTCCACCACATCATCGCATCATCTCGTCTTATACCAAATGACCTCCAGCGCTATGCTATGCAAAGTGATGCATTCATTATTCGGTTCATATCACCTCCCCAGACGCCATCGCTTGCCCATGCTGGGTTTTCCAATTAATACGACCGTGATCAGGGCCCAACGTCGAATTTGATCTTTGGTCTTGTCGAACCTATCTCTTCCTATCAGATGTTAGTAAACTTGCGGCCAAACAGTCATCCCCTCTTCCTAACATACCTCTGCTTTTCGTTTACCAAGGACCGAATCGGGTGTTGCAGTCCTCCCCGTCCCAGCCGGCACTGGTGTTGAGACTCCATCCTTTTCGCGGCCCTTGGATACCTCGGCGTAACAACTTGCATGGTAATACCTTCCACCCACTTGAATCGCATCCTTCCAGATAAAATCTTGAACCTCCTCACTCCATTCACTTTTGAATGGTTCTTGATCGATCGGGCAAGGTAAAGATCGTAATACGGGATCAGTAGGTGCCCGTACAAAGTCGACTTTCTTCTTGGCCGGCGCTCCATTCGTAGGTAATCCATTATTCTCTCCAGCATCATCTTCATATTCCTTACTCGAAATCCAATCCCTTTCATCAACATACCAACTGCGATTCTGTCCACGTTTTTCGGCTTCGAGCATTCGTTCTTTCGTTTTGAAATGCCAATCAAGATGTGCAGCTTTCTTTTCCCGCCCAATATCATCAGATGAAAATCGACGTCCACAAGTGCTGCATTGGTTCGATCGAGCGCCGAGAAATGATTGGATCAAGTGCGGTCGCGGGATCCGAATAGATGCAGATGTAAGTGGCACTTCAATGGCCGGGTCCGGAGTGTACGGGTCTGAAAATTTGGAGGCGTTACTCCCTGGAGCGGCGTGGTCATAGCAGACAATAGCCCCGACGCACGAAGTTGAGCGATTAGTGGGTTCTCTGTAGGTGCTGGGGCGGCGGAGGGTATCCATTTGCCCCCGGGTTGTTGACAGCGGCTTGCGCCTGTGGAAATAAATTTGGCTGAGCGGCGGCTTGCTGCTGCGATTGTTGCGCTGTGGCGCGTAACAGCTCCGCCAGGTTCGTCGAGTTAAAAAGCGATCCAAGTGATGGTTGGCCGGTGAGTCCTTGAGCTGGCGTTTGCTGGATCTGCGGAGGAATGGCACCATAAGCAGGCTGTGGAGGTACCGGTTGAACAACCTGTGGTCGTGCTGATACTCTTCTTTCTGCCATCTTCTGCGTAATGGTACTTCTGATGTCCTGTAAGTCGGCTTCAGATGCACTTCCACTGTCCAATATCTCCTTCAGAGTCTGGAGACTTGCCAACTGCCTTTGAGCACCATGATTCATGGGATGAGTAGCACATTCAATCTTGGCATCTGTTGTGAGATCATCAATTTCGGCGTGAAGCCTCTGTATGTCAACCTGACTCGCAGATGAAGGTCGTACTGGTTGAGCTGGTAAAGGATATTGTTGAATAGATGTTGTTTGTGGAGGTACAGCTTGTTGATAATACGGTGGAATTGGTGTCGAATGTGCTGGGGGTATGAAGTCGTCGGCGGTTGAGTATACGGATTAGCTTGAGGTGGCACAGGACTTCGAATATGTGTTGGTATAGACGGCGGATACTGTGCCTGGGACTGAGGTGGCGTTGGAGTTTGTCTATACGGCTGGGATGTAGCCACCCGAGCCGGTACTCCTTGTACAGGAGTCCCTTGATATCGATTTCCTCCAGCTGTAGCAGCTCGAAATTTACTCAGACTATCAACAATACTTTGAGTACTAGAGATAGGAAACACGGGTGTAGGTGAAAGTGATCCCGGTACAGGTTCCCTCCAAGTCTTCAACATTTCCTCAAATTTCCGCCGAACGTTCAGATCCACTTGAGAGTAGGCATGCATATATGTCTGATGCAGATTCCGGCCAAAATATACTGTATATGGCGACCCGACATTCTTCGCTATGGAGTCTAGTACGTACAGAGCTGGGAGCTTGCGTGTTGGGGAGCCTAAGAAATGTCAGCTATAATGAATGGCTCAAGATATTCCAGAGTGGGTCATGCGTCGTTGTCGTCGTGGAAGAGAGGTCGAACGTACTCGATTGATGTGATTCAGCAAGACGCGCGAAATGGCTTCGGCGTGTTCAACGTTTTCTTTGGCAATCAATGTCAAATTTGATATTTGATATCGATCGTTGGTCACAAGATCCTCCAGCGAACCTTTGTAGTCTTCAGCGACCTCATCGGATGGAAGACCAGACATGACGAGAGAAAAGAAAGAGATTGTTTTCCGTTCACAAATTTTTTAAAAGGAGACAAGGAGAAGAGACTGAAGGTTGATCGAAAAGGTTCAGACTCGTTGGTAGCAGTCAAGGAAGAAGTAATGGGCTGAATGAAGCACTGGGAGAAAGCAGATCCACAGCGTGAGGGAGATTTTTCGACAGAAGACGATGGTCTTGAGAGAAGTAAGACCTTCAAGCGTCGCAACAGACAAGGATTGTCTGAGAGGTTGGACAACGAAAGGAGAAATGTCGTGTGTATCTTTTCTATCTACACCTCTTCTTGTATGTCTTTCAACGTGTATGATTTTTGAAGCCCCAAAGTCACCGCCTTCGCCAGGATTCGGCTCTGTCAATCTCAACCCATCAAAAAAGACATCCGTGATAGCCAGATAGTCGTTTTGATCTTGTCCCAGACAGACTCGGGATCACCGGAAGAGAAGGGATGGGTTGATCGAAGAAAAGGCAAAGACCCGACGACGTTGATGGTTCGTGTGGGTGGCAGTGGCCGTGTCTTGAAGATACCGTCTCCAGCAAAGAGTGTAGTAGTTAGTAGGAGGGAAAATACCACGAATTATTGTCCGAGTTGGATCTGGATGAATTGGAAGGAGAAATGCCAAAGATGGAACCGAAGTCGACGACTGGCATCGCAGATTGAAGATCTGTTGTCACCAATACGCCAAGGTCGTCACGTGGACAATTCAGCCTGATATGGAAGGTGTGGCGACGCTCACAATACTTCACCGTATAGAGGATCTTCGGCTTCGCATACAGTCATTGGACGCAACCATCCACAATTCCCTGTGTTTCACTTCTTCCATAAATTCACTCAACAACCAAAGTGTGGCTTCCTCTGCATTTCCAGAACGTGATATGAGATAATGGTTCACATCTGGGCCCAAATTTTGGCGTTTGACTCAATGTCTGCGATTCCTCAGCGTTCTTCCTGTCAGTGGGGTCGCACACGATTTCCGCATTGGTAAGTCTTGGCGACCCCATTGAAATCTTCAGGCTCCAGGGCGTCCCCATGAACCCGGCGGATCCTGGACACCCACAGATTTCACAGTAAGAAATCTATGAAGTACAAATCTCTCACATCCTGGCATTTCGACTGCCGAGAAGGATGGAACCACAAACTTTTTCAATTCTTGGAAGCCAAGATATGCATAGAAATCCGGGGTTGCAATCAAAACTCCAAAAACCCATGTCCCAACGGACAGAACCATGAGGCCTCTTCCGTCTTGGCTTGACAATGGGCATCTTGTCCTCCAGCTTCTCCATGAACGAGCCACAGCACCTGACGGTCTACCCCACAGTGCTAACCGACCAAGGTCTTCTGGCCGAAGGCTTCTAGTTCGCTAAGAGCCACCACTGAACGGCTGCCGTCTCGGTGGTTCCATTCATTGTTCTTTCTCCGGACTAATGGTCATCGTCCCACCGTTGTTTATCTGGCAGACTTTCTGGTTCGTCGTGGCGAATCTCTCTTGTTTCACTACACATGTCACCTCGCTGCCTACGCCGCTCTTAGGGAGCGCGTAGATTTCGCTTCTTCCACCATGCAACGTGATGCTTCAAAACATCTTCAAGGTCTAGTCCATACCTTTTCCGCGAATCCGTCAAACGACAACGACACCCCTACCAAAGACGTTGAGAAACCGCGCAAGAAGAGACATCGAGGTGCAAATGGGAAGAGATTTAGGTGTAGTCATGAGGACTGTGGTAAAACTTATTCTCGCGCTGAACATCTCCAGAGGCATCAATTGAACCGTAAGCCACCCTTGATACCTTGGATCCAGACGAGGAAAATATCATGGCAATGCAAGATGAAGTGCGAGAGTACTCATTTTGGGCTATGGGGATTCGTAACATGACTTTGACATGACCTCGGGTACGGTCATTGCACCTTGCATAATCTAGTGTCGTTGGAAGTTGATTTATGGTCGGCGACGATCTAATAATCTTTTCCTTTACCGCACCCGGAAGGCTATTCTTGTCTCGATATACTGACCAATCTGCAGATGATCCAAAGGAGATCTTTTACTGTGGCACAACCGGGTGCAATCTATCTTTTGTCCGAAAGGACCTCTGTGACAGGCATCGGAAACGACATGGTCAACAATTCGAAGAGGTTTCAACTTCATCAACAGATCCAAACGGTCTGTCGGCTCAAACAGATCTTGATCAAAGTCCGGACGAAGATGATAGTGGTTCCAACAGCGAATCCGAGGGCGATAGTCCAACTCCAGCGAGTCAGGCAGAGCCGAATCAAGCAAGGCCTGTTTTAGATCCAAGTAGGAAGCGGCAATCATTGCAAGATCATGATGCTTCACGGTATCAAGCACTTCGTGATCGTCTCCCAAGTTTTTCAAAGGCTAAGGAATCAATCACCCAAGCTCATGACAAATATCAGGCTCAACAACTACCTTCGCAACCAGAGAATAGTTTTTCAACAGATATATCTCCGAGCAATGAAGAATTGCAGAGAGCTGTCGCCGATGCAAATGAGTATCTGGCTCAACCAGCTCCACCGAATAACTTTCCCCAAATCACTCGTTTTCAAGGCAGCATCTCTGTTGACGTCTTGGACACAACTAGTACCTCACCTTACAATTCGTTAGGAGAGTTCCCACCCGCATTTCAAAGGCATCATTCCGTCTCCAATGCGGCTTTTCGACCTGGAAATCAACTATTCACTACAAATCAAGATTCCGCAACTCCCCACCCTGATCTTTTTGAGTCAAATTCACCTACAATCCTACGACATAACAGCACTACCTTTGGAAATTATGGTCAACATGGTGAAGTTGTCCTGACGAATTCGAAGCTAGACGACCAAAACTTTGGAATATCGCCATCGGCAGGTACCGATGAGTTCACATCGTGGCTTTTCGATCAAAATGGAGGTGTGTACAACGGCACATCATCAGGAGATGCTCCTTTCACCAATGTCTATCAACCAAATGTTTTTGGACAAGTATACTCCAATTATTTACCGACATCAGAAATCGAAATCCCATTTGGAAACACTCTGACACAAACATTAACCGGTAGTCAAACGACGGAACCCATGCCAACTTTGGATACGCCTTTCATGTCCACCTGGAAACGACAGCACCTACTGGACATCATGCAACAACGATTCACTGGAAGCGGCGGTTCCAGCTTTTATGACCGTCAGATCAAACAACACATCTTTGAGGGAAACGTGGATGAAGACGACCATGCACTCAGCCTAGCGTCTTTTCATCGATACATCGACAGCTACTGGAAGAATTTTCACGACCAATTCCCAATTCTACACAAACCGTCATTTCTTCCCGACTTCGTACACGACTACCTAGTACTGGCTGTGGTTGTTATGGGATCTTCATTACTTGGTCGATTCGAATATGGCGCTGAATATGCCGACCGTGCTGCACAATTGGCCAACTTTATTGCTTGGAATCTTCGTTGGCAGGTGTTTACAGACCCAGAATCATGTCCACCTGCAAAGTTGTGGGTACTACAAACGCTCGCGATATTGGAGGTCTATGAGAAAACCAACTCTACTCGAGCTCTTCATGAAAGAGCACACGTTCACTTCGCCGCAACGTTGACTTTGATGCGAAGAGGTAGCGCACTTGTTGGAGAATCGACACCACCAACTTCGAGAATGGTTGAGATGGCTGGAACATCTGGTCAATTATCCAGGCGAGGCGAAGAATCACCTCCATTACCAGAGAAATGGTGGAGTCAATGGATTGCTCAAGAAGCAACACGCCGAGCATCTTTTGGAGCCTTCCTTCTGGATGCAATGCATGCAGTCATGTTTGGCCACGCCGCAACAATGGTGATTCATGAAATTCAACTTCCGCTGCCTTGTGACGATACATTATGGTCCGCGCCCACGTCCTCCGAGGTTGGTCGCATCGAATTTAGTCTTTACACCAATGGCATCAAGCCCATGACATTTTTGAATGGTTTGAAGAGAACACTGAGCTGCCGAAGAGTCCGAACTAATCCATTCGGAAGGATTATTCTGATGGCCGGTCTTCTTTCTGTATCCTGGCATATGCACCAAAGGGATCTGTACGGGAAGAGCTTAGACAAGGATAACATGGGAGTTCCTGAAGGCTGGAAGGCTCAAATTGTGAAAGCCTTGGAATGGTGGAAAAAGGACTATGATGAAAGCCTCGCCTACATGCGAAGATCTGGCATTGATGTCCATAAGACCGGTTTCACCCAAGAGCATATCCAAACATCAGAATCCCTTGCATCGGTACTCTATCACCTCGGTCATATTGGAGTGCAAGTCGACATGCCTGATCTTTGTATTCTGGCAGGCGCCAAAACTCTCTTGGGTCGTGTCATTACGGTCTCAGATCGTGAAAGAGTCCACATTAAGATGAAAGCATGGGCGTCATCTTCGGCCGCAAGACATGCCGTCCATTACAGTATTCGATTTATCCAGTCAGTCCTCCTATCATCAGAAAAGATAGGCCACAAGGGCATCGGCACACAAACTACCGACACCGATACCAACTCCATCTACTCATACAATGCCTCCGCCGATTTTCTCCTTCCCCGCCCCTGGGTCCTATACTTCTCCACCCTTGTAGTATGGGCATATGGATTCCTCGTCGAAGGCCCTCTCCGCCCGTTCCCAGAACAACTCAAATATCCACCAGTCATGACACCACAACAATCCGAAAGTGCCGGTAGCGCCCAATCGCCCCAGCCCGAGCCTCTTCGTGAACGTGAACAAGATGCCAAAGCTTATCTGAGATTGATGGGCAAGTACGAGACTCCAGCGCTGCTGGAAAACATCACCACGGGGCGCAACAAGGTTATCGGTCTCATCAGTGTTGTGTCTAAAGTCTTGGAGGGTTCACGGTGGGAACTCCTCAACGAAGCTCGTGACAGGTTGAGAGGGGCGGCAGAGTCTATGAGGCCCGTGGTGTCAAACTAAAATAATGATTATATGGGAGATTCATGAGTGTTTTATTTCAATGTATCATGTCGGTCAACTCCACCGTCGGAGAAAAGAAAAGAGCATGGACGTTGGGGAATTGAAATGCGGAAATAAGCTCGATGCATTTGTCTGTTTATGTGTATATATGGTTCATGCACGTTTATACCCCTTTGCACCAATGAAACACAAAAATTGAAAACCAAGTCTCCAAACCTCCAAATCACGAGGCGGGAAACTTATCGGGCAACTCATTCTCGACCTGCATCAACTCTTGAATCCCGACCGTGATCTTCTTGACCTCGGCCTCGCCAACCCTCCTCAACGGCTGCCTCGCATGCCCTCCATAGCCGAAATAACTCTGCAACCCGGCCTTTGTGCCCGGCACTGCCGTCTTCGTCAGGACCCAATCGCCCGTGCTGAGGACCTTCTGCAACTCGACGGCCTCGGCCTGTTTGCCTTCAGCCCACAGATCCCAGATCTTGACGGCCGTCTTGGGAAACACATTGGCGCCGCCGGCGATGACGCCGCTGCCGCCAGATAGCAGCGTCTGTGCCGTGAAATCCGCCATCCCGCCGAACGCCATGTATCCGCTGCCCGGGTGGTTGACTGTTTTAGCGTCGACGGCGCGCGCCACGCGTGTCAGTTTTCCCGTGTTGCCGCATGTGAACTTGGTCCCGACGATGTTCGGGTGTTCAGCCAGCCGGATCAAGAAGTCAGAGTCCATGTCGATACCCGCGACTGCGCCGGGGTAGTTGTAGATGATGATGGGTAAGGGGCTGAGGTCCGCGACAGCATTGAAGTACGCTTCGAGCCGCTCCTCATCCATCGCGGTGCGGTAGTAGCTCGGCGCTACTAGCAGGACATAGTCGCCGCGTGCCTGGGAGGCCAGTTTGATGTTCTCCAGCGTGCCTTTGACGCTCTGGTCGGAAGCGCCGACGATGATGGGGAGATCGGTGAATCCTGCCGCGTCTAGTGCCAGGCGGGTTTGCAGCGTGACAGTGAACCGCTCGTCGTTGGTCAAGTGTACGGCTTCGCCGTTGGAGCCTAGTGTTACTAGACCTGCGAGCCCCGCGCGTGCTAGACGGACCGCGTGCTCGCGGACCTTGGGAATGTCGAGTTCTTCGGTTTCAGTGTCGAAGAATGTCACGGTTGGACAGTAGATGCCATCGCCGAGGGTCCGGCGTGTGCGTTTGGGACTGCCAATTGACCCCATCTTGGGAATTCCAAGGTGTTTAATGACTTGGTGATTTCGTTGATTTGATATCTCCGAGGAGTCTGGTACTTTGAGACGGAATGGACTGGTTTTCAAGTGGCTGCTGAGAATGGGTTTAGACTCCAGATAGTCGAGGTGTAGAACGAGCTGTAAATGGTTGTGTTCACAGTAATGAAGGGAAGTTGATGAGCCAACGTATACACGATGGCAAGGGATTAGATGTTCTGGCACGGCGAACGATCAAATAGTCCAAGAAGTCACACGGTCAATGCTGGGCTTGGTTGGGATTTATACCAGCATGGGATGGGATGGGAACATCAGTAACGAATGTGGAACCGAAGCGAGAACGAAAACGAAACAAACCATAGACTGTCTAGACGTCAAAGAGCTCAGGCTGATAGTCGTGCAAACGGATGAAAAAGCAATCCGGAATGGACAAGCTCTGGACCTCTTGGTTACAACCATACCATTTGGTCTTCGGACTGTGCCCGCTACCACCCGCCGTCTGTTACCTGAGACTCTTTCTCTCTCAATCAGCATCCCGTGCGCAAATTCCCAAACTGAATGTCACCAATTCATAACTCGATCGGCAGACACATAGCACGGGGCGACCTCGCGGTTTCGGGCTTTCTCTCCAGAGAAAGACCTGGGGTGGAGGCGAATAGTGAGCAAGTTGCGGAGAGTCGATGGTAGGTACCCCATAAAACGATGCTTGTTGCGGCCCCGGATTTGACTCCTTTCTCGTTTGGGCCGTGGGGGTTCACAACGGGGGTAACTTGCCTGGTCGCTTCATTCGGGTTGTGCTAGACCGAACTACGTTTCGTGTATGTATAAAGTTTGGGAGGTTTCATGTGCCAATTGTGCACTAACCAGGACGAGATTGTTTCCGGGGTCAGCAGGGCCAGCTTCATACTAACCTTGAGCACATGGTTGTAGATTTGTGTAGCATGGACTTGTGAATGCGAAGTTGAAAAGGTAATGAATTAGCGGGTTAGGAGCAATGAAAGGCGATCATGGCTCTTATCGATAGCGAGGGGCATTTGCTATTGGTGTACTTGTGGTTGCAAAGTGGCGTCGTCGCTTTATATGAGAACGGGATAAGCGACAGCCAATTTTGGTGTGGACTGTGCACCTCCAAAAAACTCGCTGCGTGCGTGTATCAATCAGCGGAATTTGCCCTCTAAGCATTATGTGGATAGAGAGGATGCTACAAATGGTTTCATCCAGTGCGGGCCTAGTGTTGGCATTTTTCTCGACTAACGCACAACCGCACATGCACAATTGGCTGACTTCAGCATACGGAGCGAAGCGCGTGGAGTACACAGAAGGCTCCTCACAAGACAAGATCTTGACACCCTCGCTGTTGTAATCGCCGACGGGTAATAAGTGTTTTTAGTCCAGACAGGCAAGGTGTGGCATTTGATGGGAAACGGTATAGCCGAGAGATCAGTAAGATCCCTATCTGCACGTGCTGGCTTTGGGGTCAGTGGTAAATAAGTATGTGTAGACTGTTCCATCGCGTGATAATTTCCTCCCTTCGTCGCTTGTACTGGACTACTTCGGTTTGACAGATAAAACGATTCATTTGCCTTGAACTTCACGAATTGTCCCAACCGCTGTTTCGAAGCATCAAAGACCGTTGTGTTTCCCTTATACTCGCGTGCTCGACACCAGGAACTTTCCAAAAATGCCGTACCCAGACGAAGCCGAAGGATTCCAGATCGACAGCGCCGACACCTGGACGACATTCCACAAACGACACTTCAAGCTCAAGCCATTCGGCGACTACGATGTCGATGTCAAGATTCTAGCATGCGGTGTCTGCGGCTCTGACATCCACACCATCAGTGGTGGCTGGGGAGCTCAGAACTTCCCCTTAGCAGTGGGCCACGAGATTCTTGGTATTGCTGTACGTGTTGGACCGAAAGTCACATTGATCAAGGAAGGCCAGCGTGTGGGCGTTGGAGCGCAGAGTTTCTCGTGTGGAGATTGTAAGCAGTGCAAGAATGAGAACGAGACGTATTGTCCCGTCATCATGATTGATACGTATGGCTCAAAATGGCCTGAGGAGTACGGCGGTGTGGTCTCGCAAGGTGGTTATTCCAGTCATGTCAGGACTCATGAGCATTGGGTCTTTCCCATCCCAGACGGCCTGGATACGAACCTCGCTGCACCTATGTTGTGTGCTGGACTTACAGCTTATAGTCCTCTTGTGAGGAACGGGGCTGGTCCGGGCAAGAAAGTGGGCATCATCGGGTTGGGCGGAATCGGGCATTTTGGAATCTTATTTGCCAAGGTATGTCAAGCACCTCGGAATGAAAATGCAGAGAAACATCTGGGGAGGCAGAGCTTTACAGCTAATGCTAACACATGAATCTAGGCACTCGGAGCGGAAGTCTGGGCTATCAGCAGAAGTCGATCAAAAGAGGCAGATGCCAGAAAACTGGGAGCCGATGGCTTCATCGCAACAAATGAACCCGACTGGGAGAAACCACACACATTTTCCTTCGATCTCATTGTCAATTGTGCAAACTCGTCCAAAGGTTTCGATCTCGCCAAGTATCTCAGCCTCATGGATGTCCACGCGCCTTTCGTCAGTGTTGGACTGCCCGAGGAGAGCGGACAAGAGATCAAAGCCCAGAACTTGTTGTCCAATGGTGTATTGATTGGAGCAAGCCATCTGGGAAGCCGAAGGGAAGCTTTGGAAATGTTGCAATTGGCAGCTGATAAGGGCATCAAATCATGGGTCGAGGAGATTCCTATCAGTGAGGAGGGATTAAAGGAGGCGGTCACAAGGCTGAAGAATAATGACGTCAAGTATCGTTTTACACTGACTGGGTATGACAAGGCATTTGGAGCTTGAATGCGGTTGTTAACATAGCATTATCAATGGAAAATCGTCCTGAAACATTGAGAATTATTGGAAATTGGCCATTTGACCTTTGATTGTTCTGGTCACAACCGTACGCAAGAAAAGAAGGCCACGGTCGCTATGAAATGTTCCCCCATTCGACACGAGTAGAGAGTCTCTAGAGCCGTAGGCCCGCTTGTCGCAGTCCAGGCAGCAAATTCGTCATTGCGATATTGATGCACCTTAGCCGTTCCTCTTAGGGGACAAGTTTCGAGAATTTCTCTGCATTCAATTTTGGAGGTGCTTAGTGGACTAACCTCTGTAATGGATCATGGGATAACCGAAGCATAATCTGGCGGCTTAATCGGCATGGTCCTGGGAACAGTTGTCTGATCTGTAGGAATAGTGAAAGGCGGTCTTTGGCAATAGATCTGAAGCTCGTCGTCCCACCATATGCTAGGGATGTCTTCGATCTCCAACTTTGTAGACTAGCACATGGAAATCAAGGCTTCAGCTAGGAGGTTTATAAGCTGGTGCGAGAAAGGCCACAGGTATCATTGCCGCAATATTTGGCAATGGGCATGGTCACTTAGAATCAGAAAATCCATTCTGGCTTACCGTGGCTGCACAATTTGTGGCAATGGCGGCAACCTGTCTAGCTGACGTTTATGGGTCTGGTAATTGAGGCAGGTTTCAGTACTTGACTCGCCAGGAAAGGGTCTTTCTGGAGAGGTCGAAGTTCGATAGGTTCACCAGCGACAGAGGAATGCTTCAGTCTTCCTGCAAAAGGACAAATGCTGGTACATTGTATTCAAAGCCTTGGATGAGTGGAGGCCGGAAGAGTGCGAGGCGGCTCCCCAGGAAATAGGACAGATATTGCATACTCGAAAAGGACTCAGAGGAGTTTCTCCAGTAGTCTGTGGTCTGATATTGCGAAAGGCCATCGAGTTCAAGAACATAGCATCGGTCGTTGTCTGAAGTAGTAGTATCAAGTTGTCAACTCCTTCTTGCATACGGTAGGGTGGCACGGCTGGGTAGTCTCATCACTACTGCACATCCCGGTCTCCTTGCGGAAACGTACTAGTGTGAAGTACAAGATCAGGATATACAACTTAGCATGTGACCACGAACCGACATGAACATTTCCGGTCTGACGTGTGGCCTGTGCAAAGCTAATGTGTATTTTAATATGAGGGCTTTTGCTCTAATCTTGTCTGACGTGACTAACATGCTTGCCTAACCAGATAAGGAACGTTAGCGCTGAGCGGAAAGGTTTATCACAAGACTGCACCGCTGACATCCTCAGGCTTCCGTTAATTCATACCATCAATAAGAATTCATCTCCTGTCCAGCTTCAAGGATACTTTCCAACTCTCCTCAACTCCTCCGTACACAAAAGAGACAACGAAGTATTCTACCCAGGAACCACATCAAGCCGAGTGAAACCGATTCTCAATACCCTCATACAAGATGCGCACTTATCCTGCAATCCTGTACCTCTTCGCCCTGATTGCCGCAGTTTTGGCAAGACCACCACCATTGAAGACAGTGGTGGTATCATATTCGAGCGATACCCCGGCCTCAATCGTGGACAAGGCGATTGAGGAGGTAAACAAAGCTGGCGGAGTTGTTACCCATCAATACTGTAAGACCAAAGTCCAAGTGAATCAATGGTGACATAAAATCTAACGCTAGTCCAGCTCTTATCAAAGGCTTTACTGCAAAGGTTTCGGACTCAATGATCCAGACTATCAATACGCTTTCCTCGGACAAGTATCCTGCCTTCATTGAACAGGATAGCATCATTACAATCAGCGGGTCTTCATAGAAGAGCACGTTGGCCGACCGACATGGATGGAATGAAGATATGATGATGGATGATACAGCATGTTCTGAGGAAGTGCTCCGACAACAGAAGTATCATGTTAAACTACGGGTTTCTGTGAGAACAGCATCTGGTAGATACGGCGTACGGGGTTTGAAAGCAGGTGTAATTTACAATGATTATGTGTATATCTTTCTTCTTTTCCTTGATCGTAGAAGCCTCAAGCAGACCCTCACAACACATCTCACATTGTTACTATCAACATGTGCTTGTCGTTGGTTCGTGTAATCAAATGTCAGGGTCAAATTCGGAAATGGCAGAATGTTGATGCGACGTCATAATTTCGGCAGGAACGCGCCTCCATTCCCGCATGAGGCAGGCCCCAACAACCTCGCATTTCCCCATTAAGTTTCAACGTGCACGCAGTAGCAGTACGTATCTCCATTCCCCATCTGCGTTCCAATGAATCGTGTCCAAAGTCCTTCATTCCGCACCCTGGTCAACCTCTTCAATTTCCACGTGCACCCACTTCTTGAAACCATGGGGCTGATCTTGAGACAAGCACCATCATAATCGCAAACGACCACCCGCCCAAGGTCATAATGAAATGTCCCGTACCTAAATCTTGCCTCCTTATCCCATGGCGACCGAAGAAGCCATTGCTGCTGGTCTCATCGACTGGGTCAATAGCCTCGCTGTCGCAGACCCTGTCTACACTGTAGAAGACCTGAGCAATGGCGATATCATCTGGAAAGTCTTGCGTACGGGATTCATACACCAATTGTACAGTCGCGCCCGGCTAACCTCCCGCAGAACAGATCGACCGCTTTAGCTTCTCAGGAAAACTCCCTGAGAATCCAGACACCGATCAATGGATCAATAAATGGACGAATCTCAAGCACATCTACGATGCCTTATCAATATTCCTTCTCGAAGACTGCGGTCAGAGACTCCAGGGTCACCGACCGGACCTCAAGGCCATCGCCCAATCCTCCTCTTTAACCGACATCATTTCACTAATCAAACTCCTGGTTGTTGCCGCCATCAACTGCTCTGAAAGAATCGAGTTCCTGAAGCGCATGCAACAGTTGACCGAGTCGACTCAAGAAGTCTTGATGCAGACAGTGCAGGAAGCAGGAGAAGATGCTCCACAAGACGAAACCCCTTCTTCCGACCAAGGGGACCAGTCAGAACCCGAAGTCGATATTTTGAAATCCCCACGAATATCTACCGACATGGACTCGGTACTTGCCTCAGAAGAGCGCTTGGCCAAAGTTCTTGCGGATAATCAGCGCATGGCGCATGAGAAGAGGGAAATACAGAAACAACTGGAAGAGTTCCATGTGCGTTACGACAAACTCCAAGAACGTTTTGACCAAGCACAAGATGAGGTTAAGGAAACGACCGATCGTCTTTCTGCTGTATTAGCTGGTCGCAGTGACTCTGGGAACCGCCCTCTCGATGCGAAGCACGATACATTAATCGCAACTCTAGAGAATCGAGCTCTTGAAGCCGAGTCCGAGTTGGAAGATCTCCGAAAATCGAGCGAACTTCTCAAAATAAAGGCAGAAAAGGCACAGAAGTTACAAGACGATTACGACGAGATTAAAATCGAACGTGATAGATTGGCTCGGAAAGCGAATACTGCGGAAAAGTATCGACAGAAACTGGAAGCCAGTCAAGATTTGGAAAAGGATAACGCAACTCTGCGCAACAAGATTACCGACCTGCAAAGTCAACTAAAACAATCCGACTCCGCGCGAGCAAATTCAAGTGATTTGGAAAGAGAAGTCGATGAATACCGACGGTTGTTACCAAGTCTTGAACAAGAACGCTACGAATTGAATGAGATGAAGAAACGGTTGGAGTTCGATTACCATGCTCTAGAGGCAAGATATCATGATCAGGCCGAGCAGCTTGCCAGACAGAATCAAGCGGCAGATGAATTACAGTCTCGGTTACGTGACTATGAGGATGGTATTGAGCCTACAGACACACAGGATCGAAGCCCCAATCCAGTCAACAGAGCTTTTGAGGATGACGAAGCAGAATTTCTCGAATCGGAAGCGAGACTTACTGCAGCGTTACTCAATGGTGATTCTACGCCCACACCAACACTTGATGCACCTACCGATGTTTCAACACAAAAGGATGATGCATCGTCGGCCATTCCAGCACTGAGTCTGCCTGTAGAGACTGACAACATTTCTGAAGACGAACTGAGGGCTATCATGTCAGCAATGCGAGCGCAGGCTGCTGCAGGATCCGTCTCAGATCGAGAATCTGCGCTTTCTGCACAAAAAAAATTAGCATCAGCCATTGAACGTCAACGGACGAAAAACAAACTTCTTGTTGAACATATCCAAAAGATGAACGCAGTTGTTCTAGACCTCCAGAAAAAACAAACAATTGAGCAGAAGATGCTTTCAAAGGACGAGGATGTACCCCCTCCTCCCCCACCAAAGGATGATCCGAATCAAATTTCAACCTCCGGAACTACCATCAAATCCGGTGCTCATTCTCATGAGCACGAAATAGATGATCTCACTCATCAGACGACTGTTCTCAGCCGTGAACTGAAACTCATGGCATCTGCCTGGTTCGAACAGAATCAACGTCTTGCCAGTATGAGTTCTGTTGCATTGAATGGAAGAGGGCGTATTGGTGGAACATCTCTCAATTCTGGTGAACCGCGAGGCTTCTTAAACAGACAACGCCGAAAGATTGAACTGATCAGCCTAGGGAGGTAGATCTGTTTTATTGAAGCAACGACATGTTTGGGGAAATGGGTTTGGAAATATGGTTGAGTCGGGAGGATTGCGCCTTTTGTCTTCAATGGCATTGCATGGCGTTGAGGTTTTCAGCTCTGAGAGCATAAGACAATCCACGGTTTGGCGCGCTAAAACAGAAGATGTAGCGCGATTGGATATGACAACTTCCACACAATCGACATCCTGAAGAAGTTATACTGTTATATCCTCGGTACAGGACGAAGCACGGCCCTGAGGCAATACGATGACTAAAGTTTTCATTGAGCACAGGTGTATGGACTCAGGCACTATTCCAATCTATACGGAATGCATTATCACTGACTGCCTATAACAACATATTATCATTATCTCGCCAGTCTCAAGCCCCAGCATCTCTCATGTTTCTCTTGTGGTTAGCTAATGTCCCCATTGTACATTTTCATGGATCAGGTCAACGATTCGCTTCTGAAGGGATAGAATGGAAGTGTGTCCAAGTCAGAAATCATCAGAATATTCGTCTACGACAAACGTAACCATTAATCAATAGCCATTCCAAACCCTGTTTCAGAGTGCAACTGTATGATCTGGACGGACAGATTCGTCGTCAGGCATTTCTGAATAATGTCATGGCGCCGGATGTTGTTTACATATGTTTCACCGACAAATATTCATGTCTCATATTACCACAACACCGGATACCACGTTCGATCATGAACTATTCAACTCGCCATTCCTTCATAGGCAATGGTTGTTATGGATCGGCAAGGCCATTGCGCAGATATGCCTTTGGCGGACTGTCCGTTTTTTCCGGACCTATCTGTTTGTCCCTATATATACTGTTCCCATGGATGATGCGTTGGGGTTGCATGCTGTGGCCTTCTCACCACTTTTTCAAGTATCCCGTGTGCCGATTCAGGATGTACTTCCACTTCCTGGCCGGCTTATGTATAGCAACTCGAGTCCACTCTGCCGCTCTCAACACAGAAACAAAGACATCTCAACTCGAATCCGGAGAACGATCAGCATCTTGCAACGAGATCTTGCCCTTAGTTGGCTACACGGTCGCTCGGTCCTTTTGTGCCTCTCGTCGTCAATTGAACGAGGTCAAGAACAATACAACAATTACCTTGCCCGGAGGTATCCTTGGAGTAACACCTACTCAGACTCCCTCGAGACCGACTACTCTTTCAAGCGTCAACAGCAATGTACCTCTAGCACCTCTTGATACTCTGGATGGCGCCGATCCGTTGCATATCGAACGAGTCTGCTCGTGCGTAGCTCAGGCTACTGTCGTGGTGAGTAGACCGAGTTTCCGGTCTCAGGACAATATGTTTGGCTAACAGGTAGTAGATCGAGCGTCGACATGCTCAGATAACTACCCGTGTCTCAACGAAGCCAGTATGGACAGGGCCAGCGATGGCCATTACGACCTCGACCTTGAGAGCTATCCCGAGTGTCAGCAGCAGTGGCCTCGTTCTGGGTTCGACTGGTCCCCAAGCCTTGTCTGCTTCATCATCTTCATTCTTGCTGAAGTCATCCAGCAACACATTCAGCACGGTATCTACAAGCTTCGCAGTTGCAATCATCACACGACAAGTCCCCATGTCGGCGGTCACCAGCTCTATCGGCGATTTGACTACCACTTCCATGTCAACGTCCCCAAGCACGACTACAACTACATCTACTACATCTACATCCGCAACGTTGATTCCAATCGTGCAACCAGCAGTCTCCCAGCCGCGAGTCAGCACCCCAAATTGCGACTCCACCAGTAGCACAAACACCGACATCCTGCTCAACGGCCTCTGTAAATGCAAAGTAAGCACCTACTGCAACCGGCGCACAACCAGCCCCTCTCACGCCTCGTTCCCAGTACCTCTGCTCTCCACCATCGTCGACACATTCGACATCTGCCTCACACTCCTGGACAACGAGCCGCTGGCTACATTTGTAACCTTCGACACTGCCACAGCAGTATGCTCGTTGTTCGACGACACAGTTATCGACCTCGTCTCTGATGTCTCTGACGCGGCGAAAACGGTGATCAGTGCTGTGAGGGCACAGGTTTGCGGGAATGCGATCTGTCGCGTTCTTTCGTCGCTACAGCTTGATGGGCTTGTTGAATTGGTTGGTAATGAGGTCGACGAGGTCGAGGATGTGGTGCAAGATATTACGTCGAATTTACTTGGATCGTTGGGTTAAGTGTGCTGGGGTTATGGCCTGCCGAAGAGTGTAGGATTTTGAGATGTCTACCTGATCTTGTTAAATGGTCTGAAATGTTGATGGTGGTTATTATTCTCCTGTATCACGTTATAGAGAGCTTGATATTCAAATCTTATTTTTTTCACAAATCAGGATGGCGCTTTCAGCTAGCAAGTGGTTTTCCTTGTACCCAATCTTATCGATTGCAGTCACTGCCTTGAGGGACCATTTGTATGATGACTTCTAAGAGACTAGGTAAGCGTTTCTCACGGAATAGATGCAGTTTTAATCGTTTTGCAATCCTCTTCTTCGTATTTTCAGAGACATTGAGTCGCAGCCTGCGTTTAAAACAAGTAAGCGAATAGCACGACTTCCATCAAATAGTCTGTCTTCGCGCTTGCCGTTCGCAATGGTGAACGATTAGTGGCTATGAAATAGTCGGTTGGCTAAGACTTGTTCTGCTAGCTAGAAATACGTTCCTTGTGATAAGAACATTCCATCATTCATCAAGGCCTGTCATACGTCCACGTTTCGAGCTAGCCTGACTTGACGACAGCAACAATCTCAATCTCATACAACAACTCCTTGGTTGCCAGGCTCTGGACTCCCAACAACGTCGACGGCGGTCTGACATCATCACCCAGCCACGCCGTGTACAGTTTCGCTCGCTCAGGATCCTGAGGCAACATGTTCACCACATACTGCCTCACTTGAATGATGTCGCGCTTCGTTGCGCCCGCAGCAGTTAGGCATTTGTCCACATTTGCCAGTGCCAGAGTGACCTGCTCGCCCAGTGTGGATGGAATATGTCGCGTGCTTGAGTCGGCGCCGATTTGTCCGGCGAATGAAATTAAGCTGTGTGTCGAAGAGATGGGGATTCGTGAAACATGACTGTAGGTTGGTGACCAAGTGTCGTGCCCGGTGGGGTTGAATGTCTCTGCGGCGGCCATATCGAGGAGAAATGATTGATGATTGATTTTTCCCTAATAGTAATTATCCGTCAACGGGTCGGTCTGGCAGTCTTAATACTCTTCCAAACGTGAGAACTGGGTTTGAGGAACTCTCGCCTGGTAATGCTTCTCTAGCACGCCTTTTATATGCTGACAAAGACTACTATCCCGACATGAGGTGGAAGGAGATGCCCGCTCGTGCCCACTCCACAGATCGCGGACAACCCATGCGGGAAAAGCTTATTCTATCAAGACATGTTCTGTGTTTCGTGTGATCATACATATCATCATTTATCATCTAGAGGCCTTGAAGCAACAAGCTGTGTTGAGCCTTCGCTTCCTCTCATCATTGCAGGACAGTAGGCCAGGGCGAGCTTCTATTGTCCAGCATGCTTGACCGGCCCCTTCTGCCGGCTTTTCTTATTTTTTCGACACCACAACTGATAGGGACTACGTTTATTTCTCGTCTCCGTTCGATACAACAATCAGTGACTATCCTGGGCTGGAACGAGGTCCTTGGATCCTTCTGGCTTTGTGTGATTTTTAGTTATCTTGATTCATCTTGCCGTATCACCCAGTCTGTCTTTTGGGTAGACCTTGGCGTTAGCCTTGTGTATACGCAATTTGCAGAACTTGATCGCGTTTGGCCTAGGAACGGTTCCATTCGTTGACGCCAATGATACCTCCGTTACTGACGACACTTCCAGACGATTGAATTGCTTCTGATGTTGGTAACCCGGTGATTTTGTAGCGAATGTGTGATGCAACCTGTGGTTGCCATTTCGAAGGTGAGTTTTGCCTGATGTACGAACAGGTTTCCCGATGAAACAGCCCCAGTTCATGGTTGCTCATCTTTCAAATGATCAACGATACTGGTTGTCTGTCACTTTCGGCGCGTGTCGTCTTTGCTGATGCCATTTCAGCCAACGCTTGACAAGCAATAAAGACTTGTTAGGTTCAAGAGACAGAGCAAACCAAATCTAGAGTGGACATACTGCTTCCCCCAGCACGTAAAGATGGCAGAAGCAATGCACACCGGACGCACACCACTGACAAAGTCTGTACTCTGCCCTGCGTTCGTTGCCTTTCAATCTGACGTTTAAGAACGCCCTAATCTCCTTGCCTTTATCAAGTAAAACAACAGAGCACAGATCCTCAAAGAAACAATCAGTCGACCTGCGTCTCGCTACGTCGGTTTGAGGTGTGCAGTACTATGTAACCATTAGTACTGCCCACTAGAAACAAGGAATTTCACTGACCTCACTCGTGCTATGTATCAATGGGCATACAACTCCTTTCACTTCAGCGATTGCACCAATGAAAATGGCACATCCACAGGCATTATGGTCTCGACCAACATTTCATTCTTTCAGACAGCTGACCTGCGTATGCTTCGAAAATCAATACTGCCTCGCCCTTAAGGCCGTGATGAGAATGGCTTTTGCTTTTATAATTCTCAACTCTGCGCAACATTGTCCTTTCCTTTCTCACCTCACCAAAAACAGCTTTCATCTTCCTGAAAATGAATCCATATGTACCAGAATTTGTTCGCGATGCTGACAAGGCCATAGACCACCCAGTCAGCGAGTCTACCAAGCGTATAGCAAAGGCTGGTACTGAGTTGTACTATATTCTGAACGTCGTGCAGCTGGTCTTGCAGGATCACGGCTCCACAAATGAGGTCCGCAAAATACTGAGCCACATCTTTGGCACACACGAACACCTGCACGACAAGCACCTGCAAATGTTGAAGGATTATATCCATGGTATGTTTATCTGTCATATTACATATATTCATGATATACTAACTCATAGAGGACTCCTCGATGCCCGGAACTTTCACTGGAGAATTGAAGACTTCATGGAATCTCATTGGATTGTCAAAGAAGAAGGAGAGACAGAGCAACTCAAGCCAAGATCTGAAAAAGAAACACATTCCAACCCAGGTCTCTTGATACGGCAATCCGCAGACAATGGATCTTGGGCTCGCTCGGAAGCGTGCCCCATCTTAGGCTGGACCCATTATAACTCGAACATCATCTACTTATGGACGGGATATCCAAATGGCAGAAACGATCTGGTAGACGCGCAACAAATCTCCGAAGTGGTGCCAGGTCGTGTCGACCGGGGACAGTCGTTGGAAGAAGTGGTTGGCGTAGAAAAGACCCTTTTCAGCCTCATACTGCATGAGATGACCCACACCTGTCTATTCAGTGAGTAAGAAATTCGGTCCATGATACGATGCTAAATGTGAGTACTAGGTACGGATGAGGCGTATGGAGTGCAAAATATCTACGATATCCCACGCTCCAGGGACCCGGAGAGATCCTACCTAAATGCAGATTCTATCACAATCGCAATATCATGTAAGAGTATCTCTACTATGTTTCACAAGAATTAGAGATTGATCCATTCCTATCTAGTGATCTTCATGCAGGCACAACATCCACACTTCAGTTTCTGCGACCCCAATTGCATTCTACGTGTCCAGTTCAGCAGACCTGCTGTTATTGGCAGAGCTATAGAAAAGATCAAGGAGATCCACAAGTCTAAAAACAAAAATTGGGGCTTCATTGGCCATGAGGCTAATGTCCAACTTGTCAACTACAAATATCAGAGAAAACAAGGAATTGAACTCCAATTGACTCCCTTTAAGTCTGGTTCATACTTGAAGAACACTAGGAGTTAGACCTCTAAAAAATTGGTATGTTTGGAGGTATCTTATTATTTGGAAGTCTCTACCAGGTGATGATGAGAACATCCTTCTGAATCGTTGACAGATAATTTTTATTTGCGATGGGGATGGGACAAACGGCGAATCACACGATAGGAGGCCTACAATCCCGAAAGGAATAGGCACCCATTACATCTGTTACAAACGTCGATACCACTCGCTTACCCACTTATGGAGTTTGGCTGTTCACACACGCTATATCATCCTCTGACGGCCGGGTGGATTTGAAGAATCATCAAACTTGCTGTGCTTATTCAAATCAGCGATCAAATCTCACGAAGTGCTCACTGAGCACAACCTAGCATCTACGATATTTCAAGATTATACCAGATGAGCTAAATGAAATGTGGAGGGCAAAGGGCAATACAAATCACCAGGGGGTCCGCAGTTCTTTCTTCGTCAGATAGGAATATTAGCACTAGGTGGCCCCAGGAACGTTTTCTTCTCTAATAGACAGTCGTGGACTCAGTATCCTGCTCCCACATCTTTTGAAAAACAGTTCTATCGATGCACTGAGCCTCGACATTCCACAATGTATCCGAACAAATATTCTGTTAAGCAAGCACCAGAAGGTGCAAAGCAATTGAATCGAACAGTTTAGAAATTGTATGTGATTTTGAAACATGAAACCAAGTCTGAAACAACGCAATGCAAGCCCATCGATCTCTAGCCCAGTGGAATCCAACTTCGTCGAGCCCAGGGAGGAAGTACGACCATTCTCAAATCCTTGAGGGCGCTTCACCATGGACCGCCTCCGACACGCGACCACTCATAGACGCGACGAACTCATCACGCCTACATTATTGTAGGGACTCCGTAGTTTCCAAGGTCAAGAGGGAATTGATTCACATTTTCTGTTCAAGCTTTTCCACTACGATGATCGCCATAGTTCCTCCTTCAGGCCTGATGATCTCCCTTAAGCGTAACTCACACCCCACACCTGCAATCAAGTGCCTGAATTCCTCCTCGTCCCGGTCAGCTCCATTCATTGCTTGCATCATGAAAAGCGAGCGGGCACGTTCAGCGGCCTCTGCTCTTGATCCCAGGGTTCCTGGTTCCGGTAGAAGGGCGTTGTTGATGATGATTAGTGCTCCGGGTTTCATGACGGACGCAATGTTGCGTAAAATATTCTGGGCAGTTCGCACAGGGTGATTTTGAAGGACAGCTCTAACCAGAAACACAGAGGCGTCTCGAGACGAGAGGGGCTGAGGTAGGAAGAAGTCGTGAACTCTGAACTTGACGCGCTCGCTGATGGCTGAGGGGAGAGGAATTCGTTTTGCCTTATCCACGACGACTTGTAAATCTTGAACCTCAAAATGCAGCTCAGGAAATGCCTGTGCTAGGCTAATGGAGATATGTCCCATGGACCCACCAACCTGGATATAGAAATTTGTACTCAGTCAGTTTTCTTTGATCTTGTGCCACAGAAGGCCGTTGCTGGACTTACGTCAACCACCTTTGTCGTACCAAGAGCTTCCCAATCGAATCCGTGGATCAAATGGTCTGTGTGGGACCGCTCTTTTTCGCTCTGCAACTTCATACCTGCCATCAAGCCCGCCGCCAATGAGGGATTCTGATTCAAATATGCGAAAAAGGACTGATCTGTCTGCATGGCAACGTTCAATGCGGTCTCCGTCACTATTTCGCTTTCGCCATACCGTTCTGTCATCTCCGCCATTCGGTAAGAGGTTGGCGCCGCCATATTTGCCATGAAAGCACAAGCTTGTGCGTAACTCGAACTATCTCTGAAGCTTGCGGACAACGCGTTATGAGCTATGATGTTTGGGCTAGGTTCGACGAACATTCCGACTGTCATCAGCATTCGAATCACATGCCGCAGGTGTAGAACCGGCACTTTGGCGACAAGAGCCACCTCATTGTAACTCTTTAGTTCATTCAAGGGCAAAATCGTTGGGATTTTGAAATAAAGCATCCATCGGAAACAGCTGAGGTATTGGTTCTGAAACAGGATGCGCATCGATCAGTAAGGACAATTGAGTTGTACTCAGCACAACAACTAGACTCAGAATTCACGAAAAATGATGGTCTTTTAGTGACTCACATTGATGGAGAACTGTTCCCAGAGCTCATAAGGCCCAGAAATTGATTGCTGAAGATCTTTCATGCTCTCGAGTAGTTGAATTCGCCCAAGTTTGACATGTGTGGGCGCCGAAGATAGAGGATCCGGCGATGATTTTCCCTCCGAGTCTGTCTCTGTTTTCTTAGCAGTCGCAACATATTCCCTTATCAGTTTGATTGACGTTTCAATGTCCCTCAGAGCTGAATCTAGTGTTGCTGTCGATAGCGTCATTGTGTGCCACAATCATTAGAGAAAAGTCGAAGTTAACAAGCCAACTCGGGAACTGGCAGGTCAAGTCGATATATATACAGGAACAGAAGCTGGCCTTTGCTGTTGGGAAACACCGAGTTCTAAGTGGAGGCACCCAAATTTTCACATTCCAGTCACAAGAGGTTATGTTGAAGTTCCGGAGCTGAGACACAGATGACACTAGCACGGACATGTAAAGAAGGTTCAGCCATGTTTTGACGGCGGCAGAGCGATGTTGGCCAAAACGCAAGCAACCGCAACAGACGGTCTGCACAGGTGCATATATAGTCGATTGCAATGCGGGCACAGGGCTTAATGTCCTGCCAACGAGCAACAGAATACGTCTTTTTGGTGAAAGGGAACTCGGGGTTTAGGAGGTTGAGGACTCGTCTGTATTGTCACATTTTGGTTGACATGCCTGACTTCGGCTTCGTGTTTGTGGGGAAAGGGCTCGTATCTCTGACTCGTTAGTGCTTGATAGAAAGTCAGAGCGGTGGAAGACCGAGCCGTCTTCTGCTCCACGTACCTAGAAGTGGGAACAACAGCAAATCCATGCCCCTGACATGTAGATATTATGGATACTGAATAATCGCCAATAGCACGAGATTGCCGGTAACAAACACATAATACGATGATCTTATGTTTAATATTCGTCATGTGTGTCAGACCAGGCTAGAATCCACGAAGTCGCCCACGGGCAAGGGTGGAAAATGCTTGTTGAATTGCAGGCTTTGACTATTGTGGAGACACAGGCTGCGTCATTGTAATAATGATCTGGCCCTTGACGGACATCTCAACCATGATTTTACAGTGCAGGGTGGGCTGCAGATCCATGCTTCCATCGCTCTCCACTGGCTTGGTTGCTAACTTATCTTGCTTCTGTGATGAACATACCGAACGGCTGCCAAAAATTGATTCGTCAGTGCGACCACACACATCCACTACCTGCGCCTTGCTTCTAGCCTGACGAGGTGCAGAAGCGCCCCTGCGGCTAAATGTTCGAGATATCCAGGATGTCGACATGAATAGCTTCATGCCGCACCTATCGCTGTTTCGCGCATGAGCTGTCGTTGCTGCTGTTGGTATCAATGCCATCAATAGTCATTCGTTCTCCGTCCGCATCGCTGTCCATTTCTTTCTGTGCACCAGGAGTTAGCCTCTCCTGCTGCCATCGTGTCAGCCGTTCTCCAACTTCCTGTACGTGTCATCTTCAGCACGGACTCGCTCCACATTTGGAGAACTCCTTCGCAGACATAGCCTTGCGGCAGTGTGAGCTCTCCTACAGCCCCGTCACCGACATCTCATGACCTCAATACATCCGAAGGCGAATAACTTCTAGTTAAGAGGCTTTTCTCTCAGTAGACCCGTGTGCTTGTATCATAAGTCTTCGGGTACAATACCGATGATGTGCTCGGCAAGTCTGCCACGAAGATCCTTGAAACTTTCCAAAGGCTTCCCCGAGTTCCGGGTAGCTTAGTGGACAGCGGGAGTTGGGAGTACACACCGCGGCAAAGCACATTGTGATGAAGTGATACTCCCGAGCATGTTGTTTATGGGGTGCAGTATAGACCCCTCCAGCATCTATATGACATTCCTAGCGAAGGGTTCGGGCCTTGTTGGCCCTCCATGTCGACTTAGGCTCGGTTTTGATGGAGGGCCTTGATCATTTCCCCAGCTTAGAAGTATGCAGCCAGGTGAAGTCCTGTCGTACTCTGCATGAATTGCGCCGTTTGGGCCGCATGAGCGTGATAACTTCAGCTCCTAGCTGTATAGTCGCAGAGTGGGTTTGTTAGTGGCCGTTCTTCGAATACATCATGATCTTGGCAGGGCAGACAAGAGGGCTGGGTAGCCCGCAGCCTTGCGGATCAAGCCTGCGGTGCCCCTTAGGTACTGGTGTACTCCGTACTAGCCTTCGCCTATCTGTACAAGGGTCTATCCCGCCACTTGGACAAATCAAAGCAATTGAGCCAATGCAGCAACTGGCCCTCCCAGGAAATAGTCGAGCACGAAGAATGGAAAATCTAAACGGAATAGTCGCACGCTTTTCCTGTCAACCAATTGACTTGGCCCTAAACCGTGAACACGACATCCAGCAGTGGGAGCGAATTCTTTAATATTTCTGGCAAGCTCAAACTAGGGTATATGACGCCTCCTCGTGGTCACAGAGCCGATCGGTACAAAGTGTGGGGTAGACATTATTTGTTCCTAGTATAAGCATTAGGGCACATAAGTAGTGCGACGACTCAGTATAAGCATTTGAAAGGTACATTGAACGAAACACTATTTCTCACCGTATGCACCGAAGGCGTACGTCATGCGAGACTCCCGGCTGGCATCAGATACCCGAACCAGCCGGACCACCTCAACCGATGACAGATCCTTGCAACAAATTTACGGGGGCCATTTTTGATTGCATGAGTGCATAAATTTCATTGGCTTCGACATTGATATTACCGGTCAACAATTTTGTGAAACATTTCAATTTTGGAAAACGTCTGCCTGATGCGGTCACCACAGATGTAATCACTAAGATTTCGAACCACCAACAGATTACACTTCGCGAATACACCCAGGGGTTAGAAAAAATCAACAACAAGAGCGAAGTCTGACAGAAACGTCCATGTCAATCAGATCAACAGTGCGTTGTAATGCAAAGGCTCAGTTCGTTCGCGAGGAGTCTAAGTGGCACTGGGCAAGTGAAAGATCCTGATGGTAAGTCTCTGACTCGAGTCCCTAGCCAAATAATGGAATCATCGGTGGGAGAAGATGACTTTCAAGAACGAACCATGATATCTCACAACAATGGACATATATATTCACATGGACTAACGGTGATGCTCAGACCGTAATTCGGTCGCAGAGAACAAGACAATCTTTCAGGCATTTGAGTGGTATCTCCCAGGGTCCAACGACTCGGCAGGCTCATCTCATTACGTTTTATTGAAAACGCTTCTTCCACATCTATCAGCGCTAGGGATATCACACATCTGGCTCCCTCCAGGGTGTAAAGCCACCAACGTCGAAGACAACGGATACGGTATCTACGATCTCTGGGATTTGGGTGAATTCGATGCCAAAGGAAGCCGACGAACGAAATGGGGAGCACGGGAGGAATTGAACGAGCTCTGCGAAGAGGCCCAACGATTGGGCATAGCTGTCCTCTGGGACGCTGTATTGAACCACAAGGCTGCTGCGGACGAAAAGGAGGTTTCGAATGGAATTAAGGTCGACCCTAAAGGTGAGTCTGGAGTTCTACAGATTTTCGAAACCTCGTCATTCTGATTTCTTGTCAAAGACCGAACTAAGCATGTCTCCCCTCAACGTGAGTTGGAAACCTGGACCTCATTCAATTTTCCTGGACGAAATAAGAAATATTCTCAAATGCAATATAACTGGAGACACTTCTCCGGGGTGGACTATGACTCTAGGACTAAAGATCATGGGATCTTCAGGTTTGTTGAAAAAGGCGAGCATGGAAAGACCCAGTGGGCAGAGGACGTCAGCTCTGAATTAGGCAATTACGACTACCTGTGAGTTCGCATTTTCACACTCATGAGTATTGCTGACCATCGCTTAGAATGTTTGCTGATCTTGACCATTCACATCCTGAAGTTCGCGATGATATCTTCAATTGGGGCACTTGGATAACGTCCACTTTAAACCTTGGTGGGATGCGTCTGGACGCGATAAAGCATTACTCACTTTCCTTCCTAGCCTCATTTGTTGCACACCTCGATCAGCATAAGAAAGATCTCTTTTTCGTCGGGGAATATTGGGATTCTGATTCCAAAACCTTGCAAAAGATCTTGAAGATATTCCATGGTCGATTGAATCTGTTTGACGTCAAATTGGTGTACAACTTTAGCGACTTTTCGAAGGAGCGACGAACCGACCTCAGAACTGTGTTCGATGATAGCCTTGTTAAGCTTCAACCCCAACACTCTGTGGTAAGTAGATCCATGGTGAGGTCAATCAAGTCGAGGCTGACTTTCACAGACATTTGTTGCCAACCATGATACGCAGGAACATCAATCTCTTGCAGCGCCGGTAGAGGAATGGTTTGTCCCTCTTGCATATTCTTTGATCCTCCTAAGGCGGAACTCTGGCACTCCTTGCGTGTTTTGGGGCGATATCTTCGGCATTCACGGGCCGCGTCCTCGATTCCCAGCATGCGGAGGAAAGCTCGTTCGTCTGATTGCGGCCAGGAAATTGTATGCATACGGACCAGAGAAAGAATATTTCGACCGTGAAGACTGCATTGGATGGACCAGATCAGGGCACAAACAAAAATCAAATGGTGCAGGACTCGCCGTGATCATGACCAACAGTTGGGATCGGAAATCCAAGAAAATGCATGTTGGTCAACATCACGCAGGTGAGAGATGGAGAGACGTGCTTGGATGGGAAGACCGAATTGTCTCGATTGACTCTAAAGGATTCGGGATCTTTCCAGTTGGTCATCGATCAGTCGGAGTATGGACTGATGAAAAAGCGCCCGGGTTTGACAAAGTGAGCAATTTCACTTTTCCAAGGATGGCTCAGGCGATACCGCCAATTACGAATCTACCATTGTGACGGTGAGACAAACCACACTTAGACTTAGAACGAGAACGAGGTTACGACCTGAAGTGCTCCTCAAACGATAGACGGAGGTTTTCGCAGGTCTCAAGGTTGGCTTCCATCGCTTGCAATGATTTTCACATTGTTTCACAGAAGGAGGTCTGCTTGTTGGGCCTTGGCTCCAACATCGGCCATCCCAAGAAGCACAAAGTACTGGACCGTAATCAACGTGTTTATCTTGGTGGTTTCCTCTCAAGGTGTCCTGTTAAAAGTATCCCACCGTACAGGAAGGTGGGGATTATGAGATGGTATCATTTCAACCAAATTGTCGCCAGACGATGATAAGTTGATAACAGAATTCGGCGCCCAGAAGACAAGTGCGGGGAATCTGGTCACGAATATCCTCGGTGTATATACGTTCCAGAAATTCCACCATCGCGGCCATTGCCACGAACCTATCGAAATTTGATCCGGACAAATTGAAGCAAACAATGGCACCAAAACTTTATACTACCCTTGAATCCGGCAACAGCTACAAAGTCCGACTGCTAGCATCGCTTCTGGACATTGAATTGGAGCATATTGAGGTTGATCTGGCCAATGGCCAACAGCGGTCACCCGAGTTCCTGGCAATTAATCCTCGAGGCGAAGTTCCAACACTGGTTGATGGCGACAGAACCTTCACCGACTCAGCTGCGATTCTGGTCTACCTCGCAGGCACTCGGCCGGATAAAGGGGACAGCAAGCTCCCATCAAGCTATTGGTCAAACGACGTGTTCGAACAAGCGTCGATCGTTGACTGGCTGGCATTTGCAGCGAGCTGGGTACAATATGGTGTCTTCACTGCACGGGCGGTGGTATCTTTCCACGGAACATATAACGGAGTTGGGGCTCAGATACGAGACGGATCCCTGGAGGAAGCGAATGTGCGCAGCCACAGATCTCTGGAGATTCTGCAGACACAGCTTGATAAGAGGAATTGGCTCGTCCTTGGAAGGCCGACCATTGCAGATATCGGTGTGTTTGTTTATGTGGCATTGGCTCCTATGGGAGATATCTCGTTGGAACCCTACCCTGCAGTCCTGGCCTGGATCGCCAGAGTCAAGAGCTTACCTGGTTTCATCCCCATACAAGGATTGGATGACCCGTTATATCGTCGGAGGTGAGGATGCAAATGTTGAGGGAGATGAGTTGCTGGATGGATGGATGGCGTGGTTTGAGTTCGAGTTATGGATGGAAAATTAGTGAATAGACTACTTTTGACTAGTGCGCCCTCGGCTCCCGAATAAGGACAATTTGACTCAGGCGAATCGACGCGAAACCTACTAAAAGGCTCTAATTCAAGTCTTGGCAGCGCAGGTGACTAGTCCCGCTAAATCTAGATTCCACTGGCCAAATGTTGGCACCGTGGGAAAAGAAAAAAAATTAAAATCCGGAGATGGTGCCTAAAATATTCACAGAAGAAAATTGGGGACTTCTAGAAACCTGACTTGCTCACAGGCCTTCGTTGTTGCAAGGCTTGGTCGCACGCGTCAGACTTGTGGCCACTTATCGACAGAACGTGTGTTTTGTTGATTCTTTTTATTTTCTGGTCTAAATCCTCTTAGAACACACGGGCCTCTTGCCCATCCGGTTTTGAATATCTCTGGGCAGCATCATCACACCACCAACAATAACCCACGACCTTGTCTGAAGATTTCAAAAAAAATCATGGCCGCCACCGAACCCTCCACGCCGGGAAACCAGACTCGCGAACGTCAACCGCCACAATCATGGCGATCAACAGCGTCCAGCAACTGGCGCATGAAAGACGACTCACCACGCGTTGAATCATCGCCGCGTACCCGTGGTGGCGGCGCCGACCGTGGAGCCCGAGGCGGACGTGAGGATTACCACTCGGCTGGCTCACCAGGTGTCGACGCCGGTGCCAATGGATCGCGACTGTACGTGGGCAACCTGCTGTACACGGCGCAAAAGGGCGACATTGCGGCGTTGTTCACGGAGGCAGGATTCCGTGATGTCAGCGTCAGTATCTCGACAGACCCCATGACCGGTCGTAATCCGAGTTATTGTTTCGTCGATGTCGAGAGTCCCGACGAGGCTAGACGCGCTATCGACGAGTTGAACGGCGCTGAGGTCCTGGGCAGGAGAGTGCGGGTTTCGCCTGGTGTGGCCCGGAAGGGTGGTGCTGGACAGAGTGCTGAAGGTGATGGGTCACGAGAGACAAGGACCAAGAGCTATGACCAGCGTGGCTTCGTGAGGGAGGAGAGAGGCGAGAGGAGTAAGTCATGTCTTGAGTTTATGTCATTTTCATCTTTCTGTCTCTGCCTACGTCGGCACGTCCTGTGTGATGATGTGGCGGTCTGGCTTTCTTATCTCTATATTCATTCTGTCCCTACCTTCATCACCGCACAAGTTTCTAGACCACTGACTCCTCCACCCCACGACAGCCAGCGACTACAAACCCAGTTTCGACCGATGGAGCCGCAACGACGCATCGAGCCATTTCACTGCACCGCAAAGCGAAGGACGACGCTTGTACATCGGCAACCTGCCACGGATCGAGCCACAATCCGCGCTGGACGCCGAAATCCAGAATCTTTTCAGCACGTTCCTGCCCAACGAGAACATCGTGCCACAGGCCGTCTCGAAACTCCTGTCGCCGCATCCGTCCAAGATCGTCGAGCCGGGAAACCATTATTATACGTTTGTCGATCTCGAAAGGGCCGAGGACGTCGATGTCGTCATTGCCGCGTTGGATGGCAAGGAGGGTAGTTGGGCCGCGGGCGACGGTGCCAATGGTGGTCCGGGGATTAGAGTCAACAAAGCACGTGACCGTGAGAGGAGAGATGGGCCGGGCACGCCTGGTGAGAATGGCGGTGAGAGGAGAGAGAGGAAGGTCGTCAGAGAGCAAGGTCTGGGTAGGGACAGGGAAGGTGGTGGTGAGAGGAGAGGGTTTGGTGGTGGCAGCTGGAGGAGGGAGTAAAGATTGAGTCTTTTTCTCTTTCGCCTCTGCCTCCGACTCCCCAACTATCCCTCCCTTTGCCTTTGCCTTTAACGCTGCCCCTATGTCTGGCGCTCGACAACATATTTTGTTTTGCGAGTTTTGCATAAATATGAAGGACGATGGTCCTGCGATATGAAGATGTATCGATCTCGCAAGGTCTAACGGGAATCACAACGCCGCGATTCCTTACTATATGTCAAGGCGGAATGCCGTCTTTGGTATCTACGAGGCGGGATTGGTACATATGGGACTGATCAGCTGGCACCTATTATTGGGAAGGGCAACGACGAATATTGGTTACCGAAAAAAACAGGAATGAATGAAAAAACCAGCTTCACATCAACATCGTCACCATCATCATGGGTATGAATTCACCATGAAGTGGACCTCTTGATATTATGGTCATGAACTTTTAAATTTCCAATTGCGGATGCCTCGACTGACTATCCGGCGACAAATCGTTACAAGACAGTGTTATGGGCTAATCGCCTCACGTGATATGCTGATTGCCATGATGTCTCCCGAAACATCAGATGGAATTTGATCCTTGTATAATTCACGTCGAAATGACAGCTATTTGCACGACAATTCGGCCCGCGAGACATGACTCCCCATAGCCCCATCCAAAGCCCATCCAATCCGGGTATTTTGGTCGGCATCTGGTCAAATCTTGAATTCACGTATGCCGCACTCCTATTTACTGCTTCTGCGTGAGCTTCAGAGGATACTCCGTACTCTCGATACTGTCAGGATAAACGAGTCCACCCTATTTCCGCACCTCGTCCATGGTTTCCATGATCAAGATACTCTCTGCCCAGGGTAGTGTCTCGGATTCGAGGGCACCGGAAAGGAGGCTGCGAGCTGCGGCATCGGCTTCGTACTATCAGTCGTAGCAACATGTGTCAGTCTCTCTGCGGTTGGTCCAGATAAAGAGGAAGAACAGAAGCAAAACGCGTCGATCCCGTGACTTACCATCATTCCATGAGCATCGCCTTCGAACGTAAACTGTCTATCTAGGACTTCCGAGACCGGTGCCTTCTTGACCAAGCGATATCTCGTAGGTCGGTATATAGGACCAAAGACCTGGATCTCACCTTTTTCACCTTGGATCCTGACTGCGGGGACTTCGATGTCGCCCTCCTCCTTGACCAGAGGTCGACCAGGATCATCGCTGATGCGGAGAGCCGTCGTGGCGACAGCATGGGCCTTGCGCTTGCCCGTGGGTGTGGACTTTGGAAATTCAAGGAGGATCAATGTGGATTCATCGGCGCCCGTTCGTGGTTCGGGGTCATGGCTGCGCCGACGACTTTGGGTCTCGATTGTTCTTTAAGTTCTGCAGGCAGAGTGTGGTAGAGTGTCTGGAAGACCCACGTCAGGGCATAGATACCCAAGTCTAGTAGTGCACCGCCAGCAAGATCCAGGTTGATCATTCTCGAACTCAAGTCAAAGTCCTTGTCTGCGCCAATGCTGAGATCAGAGGTGACACGGAGAACCTCACCAATGTCACCACTGGTGATATGTTTCCTCACGGCAATGCTTAGAGGGAAGTATCGTGTCCAAACGGCCTCCATGAAGAATAAATTCTTCTTCTTTGCAGTCTCGTAGAGAATCTTTGTCTGTGCCGCATTGACAGTCAACGCTTTTTCGCACAAGACGGGCTTGTTGTGTTCCAAACAGAGCATGGCATTTTGAAAATGATGTGAATGAGGTGTTGCAACATAGATGATATCTACATTTGGATCTTTGGCAAGCTCTTCATAGGAAGCATAAGGTGTTGGTTGTGACGACTGAGAGGGGGCAACGACTTCGGCGATGAATTTCTCTGCTGAGGCTAGGGAAGAAGAGGATGCGACGGCGGCAACCGTGTGGATAATGTCATTGACATTTCGAGTACTAGGTGGGATGATCAGATCTTTTGTGAAAGTCTTTGCAATTCCACCGGTGGCTATGGATGTTAGCAACTGCGTACCTGGAGGTAGGATGGGAACGAACCAAGGATTCCCCAACGTACTGTCTTTGGTGGTGACATAGTGGTAGGATCAGGTAAGGGAACTAGAAAAGAGGAAGGGCTTCAAAGGATGAGAAACATGAGAAACAGCAAACGACTTTTGGTAAATATACATAAGCAGCAGAATTCTGGCAGACCATAGTTACTCGAATGCCACATTGGAGAGACACGTTGGTGGGGGAATTTGTTTCAGTTGGTGACGCGGGGAATATGGATTTGGAGGTTGAATGATGGTCATCGTTTGCGCATCGACCTTCTCACTTGTTGTGGCCCTTGCAAAACGGGCGGCAATCTCCCGAAATTCAGCCTGATTTCCGGAAGAACTGCGTCAATGAGGCCGTCCGTCTTCAGACGAAGAGTTTCGCGTAAGAGGGCGCATTGATGCTCCCACTGTTGTACACGTCGTCCAGTGCGCCGGCGCAACTGCGTCAAGCAGCTCAAGCGTCATCTCTGTCATCAGCGCATGTATCAAATAAACGCGGCAGGTCCTGTATCAATCTTGTTCTTTTGGTATCTATCTCGCCACAATAGCAAGCTATATACTCGAGTCAGGAAACTTTTGTCGCGAGATATCACTCACCAATTGTAGATTTTGGCCTTCCAAAACCCATTATCTTGTACACATGCTAACATTCACGTCTCGTTCTCTGAAATGTGTGAGACATGCTTCTTGAACTCAGGAAGTCCCGTAAGTTTGGCGCCATTTGCCGGACCTCGTCAATGGGCGGTGAACTGGAAATCAACATAGCCACACGTTATATTCCATCGAGCTCCTCCTACCATCCCTTGTTGAATCTACCGTAGACCGATCTTGGTGAGAATGCTGCTTGACGAAGCAGTCTTGGAATCTCCGAAAACGCCCAGGATGCTCTTCCATACTCGATCCGGCTCTTGACTAGCATCAATACCCGACCAGATGCCCTTTTTCTTGTAGTATCCAACGACAGGAGTTGTCTGGGTATGGTATGTGACCAATCTTTTTTGAAGCGCATCGGCATTGTCATCGGATCTCTGGATCAAAGGCTCGCCAGTGACATCATCAGTCATGGGTTGCTTAGGGGGATTGAAAATCTTGTGGTAAGAGCGACCTGAAGCGGGATGGACCAAACGACCGGTAATGCGAGAAACCAAAAGTCCGTCGTCGATTTGAAGTTCGATAGCGTGTTTGAGAGGTTTGTTTTCGCTTGCTAGCATACCATCCAGACCTTCAGCCTGGGCAACAGTTCGGGGGAAACCGTCAAGAATGAATCTGAGTAGTTTTAGTAAAGGAGACTATAACCTAGGTGTGGTTGAATGGATATTCTCACCCGTTGGCACACTCTCTATTGGTGTCGAGCTCGTTCTTGATCATATTGATCATGATATCATCACTCACGAGGCCACCCTGATCCATGATCTTCTTGGCTTCACGACCCAACGGTGTCTTCTTCGCAACTTGGGCTCGCAACATGTCCCCAGTAGCCTGCAATGATGGTTAGAGGGGCTCAGCGTATGGGTAGGGAAATGCGCTAGTTCGTACCAGATGGCAGACACAGTATTTTTCTTTGATTTTGGGAGCTTGAGTACCCTTGCCTATGATGGTCTATCAGAAAACGCGTGCACGCCAAAGGGACAGAACTGGGACAAGCCGTACCAGCACCGGGAGGACCGATGAGGATCATGCGCATTGACTCGGCTACTGAAGGCTTGGTCTCGCCAGTTTGCAGAGAGTGTTCGAGCCTCCTGACTCTTTCTTCTAATTGATGGTATTGGTCTTTGATGTCCTTGAACTTTTCATCGGTTATGGGGGCCATGATGAGGTTGGTGAGTAGTGGTAAGCGACCGGACCGAGGTCAAGGATAGCTGGCGAGAATGAGGACGGAGGTGAAGAATCCTAGGATGAGAAGTTGGAAGAGTAGAAAGAGAGCAGCGATGAGGAGGATGTGAGTCTGAGATTATGGATTGAGGTCGTGGTCGAGTTTTGTCTGAGAAATATGAGTAGCTGGTCAAAAAGTTGCAAGTCCAAGTCCAAGGGCAAGTATAGCTTGTGGCCGGCGTGGCAGGTGTGGCAGGTGCATCCGCGAAGCTCTGCTCCGTACCTTCCTAAATGCTCCAACCTAACTAAAACTCCATTTTCCAAGGCCTTCTTACCTTCTCCGCAGGTCCGGACCCAGAGGAAGGCAATGACTCGGCTGCATTGCCAAGACTTACGCAAATTTCGCAGCCTTGTATCTCCGTACCTTTGAATCTACCTTAGCTACTGTGGCTACTCCATATCTTCCCTCAACAACTTCGTCACTAGTATTTGAGAAGTAAAACGGCTTCTATTCACCGCCGGGAATCTCCTTAACTTACAAGACTTTAACCAGAGGTGGCTGACATTGGGAGCTGGCAACCCTACCTATCCTTTTCGACTTCTGGTTCTCGAGCCTCGGCCAAACGGTGCTGCGACACGTGAGTCTGCTTCTCTCCCGGTTCTTTCCCTTTGCCGTCAACTATGTGAATTCTGGGTTGCCCCTTCCCACATCTCTACCATCTACGATTGCACGTGCCTTGCTCCTGCCATTTTTACACAAGGCGATATCCGAGAATGCCCCGAAGAGATTCGTTTTGTTGAGCAGCCATTCCGACTTTGATTGCGGATATATCCCTTTGTCCCTCACCTCCTGTCAGTCAATAGACAGCTATCTACTAACATTAGGACGAGATTTGTCTGGCCCTGTTCAACGGTCATTTCAACCCAGAGCTTTGTTCTGCTCCTCTACCACTTGTTCAACCTCAGATACCTCGGGCTTTTCCACAATGCTCCTGCCATCACTCGTTATATGCAGTGCAACACCGTCGCCAAACAAGGCACCCATTTCCTCGATGGGTAGTCCCTTGGTCTCGGGCACATAGAAGTATGCAATGATCCCACAGATTATACTGAGCCCCATGTAAACAAGGTACATACCCCATTTTCTGAATGTTGATCAGCTTTGATTTCCACTGAGTGGAATTTCCACTTACATGTCGCGGAAAGCCTTTGGACCGGGTGTTGAAAAGGTGATGAAGCCCACAAAATATGCGAACATGCTCAGCCCTATTCCCTTGGCTCGAAGGTTGGTTGGGAAGATCTCAGCACACCAAACAAATGATGGGGCGTCGATGAACTGGAATAAAACGATGAATCTAGTTTGACCTTGTCAGCCGGGATAACCTCTCTATCGACACTTTTTAGCCTACAAGAAAATGAATCCCACTGCAACGCCGCCGATCCCCTTATCGGCGTTCTTGAGGTATTCTCTCTGCAGGAACGCCTCGATGATGAGGTTGGCAGCAAGGACGGGAAAACCGATGACTGGTAGGTTAAGCACACTTTAGCACCATACTATTCTCGCTCTCAAACAACTTACTGAAGAGCTGTCGTCGGCCAAAGCGATCCATCACAAAACAAGCAATAAATGCCGCTGCTGTTCCGATAACAGCATACACAGCTGTATAATTTCATCATCAGACAAGCGGCTCTAGTAAATGCTAAAGACATGCAATGGTACTTACCGTACAAGAGCAGAGGCATGACACCGGACAGCCCAAGATCAGCAAATATCAACACAAGGTAATTAGCTATTCCGTTGACCTAGTTGGCATGTGAGAAGCCTGGCATAACATGTCGACGATCAAACATACTCCTGTCGCTTGAGAAGAGAACCTGAAGAGCATCAATTTTTCGTCCTTTCATGGATGAGCAGTTTTACTTACATGATAAAGAGGACAAGTAAGGACCTGCGTCTCCAAGATGCCTTGGTGAACATTTTGACATATCCAGATTCTTGTTCCTTATCAATCTCTACCTGTGCCTTGATCTGAACGAACTCGGTGTATGCTGCCGAGTTGGTGGGATCGCTTGGGTCGTTGTGGAGACGCTCGATAACCTGAAGGGCCTCGTCATGCTTCCCAACCCAACAAAGATATCTCGGTGATTCTGGACGGAATCATGTCAACTCAACAATATCTTCATTGATACAAAACTTCTCATAACTCACCAGGAACAAAAGGAAGACCGGCTAGCATGCAAAGTGGACCGATAGTAGCTAGAGCCAACGGAAGCCGCCATTGAAGGGTCAAATTGCTGGAGTAAAAGGCCCCAACCGACACCCACGCCACACTGTGAACATCAGAATGAGCACAATTCAAGTTCTTCCCACGAGACTTACACGACATAGCCCATCCCAAATCCCATCACTGTCATTCCACTCACGATACCACGGCAGTGTGCTGGCGAAACTTCGGTGAGGTAGAGTGGTACTAGACAAATCAACATCCCAAGTCCGAATCCGTGTACGATCCTTATAGTCAAAAACATTGCTAGGTAAGGTGAACCAGCCGCCCATCCTGCTCCAATCAACGATAAGAACGCAGATGCTGCGAGGGACCTTTTGCGACCTATCTTGTCGGCGAACCAGGCTTGTGAGAGTGAGCCAAACGCAGCTCCAGCGGCGAAGAGTGCATTCGTGGCTCCTAAGATACTGTAAATCAATGATCAGTGTCGTGCCTAACCAGGGTAAAGATGTTCGTACTTCGCTGTGTATGATGTTGTCGCTAAATCGCGGGTTAACATCGCTCAGATCTTTTTAGGTCCCTTCATACTTACGATCCAACTTCATCGCGATATAAAAGCCAGGTTGGCCAATCGTCGTAATGAATACACCGAACCCATAGCCATAACCAAAAGTTCCAAGCGCTACGATGACGCCTATCCAGATGTTGTAGGCAGTTAATCTTGCCATGTTGCTACGCTGTCCTGACGACTTGAGGCAGGTCGAGCTTGAATCATTGTCTTCAAGCCATCAACACGTCCATCTTCAGATATATCATTCAACACAAGCGAAGCTTTACCGATGACCGAGGATGTTCTGCTATAACCACACCATATCAATTCACGATGATCCCCATAAGACTACATCTCCACGAATACGAATTTTAGAGGATGTCAACCCCATGGGGCAGAGGCGACGAATCCCCAAAAGTGGTGGTACAGATTTCTCAACGAAGCCAAACAAGGCATTTTCCATCGTAGGCATATCATCCACTTGCCATAGAAGCATCTAACTCGCAATACACTGGTCTGACACGATCTCACGATGAAAGCGACGGCACAGGAAATTCGTCGATTTTCTGACAAATCTCTCATTGGCCAGAGAGATCCTAAGCCAATCAGCCACTTTGCCATGTCTGAATCGAGAGGAGCGATTGGCTTACTCAAAGCGGGACAGGCACCTAACAGGATCTCTCGCCGGGGTTACTGCACTGAGCACCGAGATCAAGTCGAAGGTATTACAGCCCATTCACCAAGAATCAGAGTCATTCTCCGTGTTAGCACGATAAAACGGTCGTATTTGTTTTATTCTCTTTGGCTCATGCAGGTTTCCTACGGCCGCAAAGACATTTATTGCTAACAAGCATGGGCATATGTTTCTACCGAAGTAGGTAACCCCATTTTTGACCAAATTCCGCACCCAGGATCCAACTCCTCGGATCCCAAGATGGGCAAGAATCCTTCAATGTGAAACTAGCCATACCGAACATGTCTGCACAGAACTGGTCCAGATCAATGACGCCACTCAACAAGATCATATTGTCTCTCATCCGAGGAAAAGGAAATCGATCGATCCACTTACAATGCAAAGTCACGAGCTGCAACGGCGATGGTTTCAGTGCAGGTGGTAAGTTATCATATTCAGGAGATGACAGTCCGTCTGCGACACACTGATCGCACGTCAGCCCGAGGATCATGCCATGACTTGTCAGTGCAGCATAGATGGACCAGGCTGGCCAGCAAAGGTACCGATGGTCTTGACCCATTGGTGTGGTTGTGAAGAGCGACGTTGGTGGTCGTGATATCGGCCATGGATCTACACGGGCATTTCCCCACGATCCCTTGATGATGAGTCGAGATTGATCTGTGAATGATAGCAATTCCAGTGTCTTATCGTCCTGGTCAAGTTCTGCAAGACATGGTTGGACACGAATACTGTCGGATTCAAGCCCTTCGGGACTAGGGTTGGTACTGTGACTCTCTTTGCTTGACGCCGCCTTTGTTGACGATGACTCCGAGGTTAATCTTTTCCCTAATTTCACACAACAGAGATAACATCAGCATAATTCGTGTTACGAATGGATACAACACCATCTACTAGGATCATCCATGAACTGGGTGTCGGATATCCTCACACCTAGCTCACCATACAGGGAGAGTGGAATAGGATAATCACATACGCCTCTCTCTTTGAGCCAATCGATCCTGTATGCGTTTCCGTTCCTTAGGATCATCGACGCCATACCACTGGTTGTACTTTGCTTCCAATGGCGGTCGACCTCGTTTTCGTTTCACCAAGTTCGATACTGGTTCGGTCATCGTAATTCGACCCGGATTCGCAGGCGGAACAGTAACCAACAATGCTATCGGCAGTAACTTGCCGGGCCCAAATCAACGAGCATGGCGGCGACTACAGTAGTATTTTGTCAGAAAAGAGAAACACGCAGGGCCTCCACTAGCATTTTAAGAGTCACGACGTCCAGTTATGCAATATGCAGGGCCAATGCAGGACTTAGTCAGCTGCGAATCCGGGGTCTTGGTTAAAGTACGTAGTGTCCCATCTGATAATGACTCTGGTCAAAGGTGGGTAGTTGCAGTGATTTTGTCAGAAATTAGAAACATGCCCCTCTGGTGGGGTCGGTTCTGAGGCCGTCCGTAGGAGTCGCTCCTGATGATCTGGACCGACGAACATCCTCATGATACGAAGCTACTCCAAGTATTCTCGTACAGGTGCATCGCATTAGGACTGTCCATTGCCGTGTCTCCTTTGTCCCAGCGATCCATTGTAGGGGTATACTGATGTTAGTCCCGTTCTATTTGTCACGCTTTCCAAAAGGGAGAGCCCGTCTGCTCTGTGGATTCTCAAAAGATCCACATATCTCACTGTAGTCCTCGTCAACAGATATGAGCCATTGACCGCACCTCATCTCGGTCTAGCTCGCCGACGTTGGCACATACTTGCCAATCTTCAATCTGAGTGGCGTGCGAGTGGATTACAAATTCCACGGAGCTCTGTCAAGCCAGTGGATAGGAATGCCGGGCCGTGGCCGGTCCTGGACAAAACACAAGGCGATAGTTGTTAGGCGAAGGGGGATATTATTCCTACAATTTACACAGTCACTATCGTGTGGATAATTTTGACCTGCTCTATATTATGACAAATTTGGATAAGCAAGCCCAGGCTCCAGGCTCCTTGATACGCACCCACGAAGCGCCTTGCATTTCCTTTGCGACGTTAACGGCGTCAGAGGTACGAGTTGCGGTCATCATTATCGGGATCGTTGTATTAGCGAGAGATCACAATAGAAACATGCGATGTTAAGGCTGTGAAAATCGATCGGGGATTACAGTTGAAGAGCCTCGCGCTTACCTTTGATGGACCTGACTTGGGATCCAATAGTGACCTAGACCTGTCGTCCATCCTCTTGCTGTGTCTATCATTATGGTCAGTGAACGGCTGGCAAGCGTGCAAAAGTGTAGCACCCAAATGTGATGTCGGATATCATTGGCTCGTGGGTGGTATGCTGTATCTAGTATCCTTTGGGCATGTCACCAAGCATCGTGTGATGATCGAAATGCTAAACAATCCCATCAACGTGTCGGCCTGAAATTTGCCAGGCTTATCAATCTGGACAGCCTTACGAGAACCTCGGCCACACTGCTCCGTGGTTTTCGTGCGTGCAATGACACCAACGCAGTGATCTTCCAATCGATATCCTTGCTGTTATTGGGCCACAAGGAACCGCCGTTCCCACTCCGTGTTTACAAAAGACCGCTCACGGTCAAAAGTGGGACATTCGTCCGCAACCTCGAGGTCTAGAGAGAAATTGAGCAGGAGCATCATGTCCGTGAGGTCCTGGTCAACAAAATCCGGCAAGTAAACAGATAGGTAGATCACGAGGTTCCTGCATAAGTGAGCCGTGGTGAAGACTATCCCGTGCCCACTACCCGAAGTTTTGACCTCCACAAGTCACCACATCGCACTGAGGGGTCACGACCCCGAAATTGTCAGAATTTGGGGTTATCCCACCCACTATTAGCTCCAGGCTCCGTTTAGTCAGAAAGTCTTGGGAGGGGAGAATATTGCGAAAGTCGATACGATGAGGGGTATTGTGGATGAAACAAACTTGCGTAACTTCTTCCGAGTCAGTCGTGCTCCCGTCTAGCCGCGGCAAGTCTCTCTGCAGTCTGTCCCTAGTCGCGTCCTGTGTGGACTGCCTCGACCTCATTCAAGCGAACGTACGGGCGTGTTCCTCAATGGGGGCCTGAGATAGAATCTCAGACAAACATGGACTTTTTGTCAGCCATTTATATGTAAATTGTCCTGCATGGACTCTCGTAGAGACGATCAAGCGCATGTTTTATGTGACACAAAATACATCGTGCCACATGCAAACGGAGCACAGACACGTCCACATTTTCATCCGTTCCACACGGTCTAAGTGGTTAGGTTCGTCCGGGGACGTTAATCAATAGGGTTCACAGCGGTACTTATCCCGCATTTTGGAGCTACGATCCTCGGCAGTAATATAAAAGAGCTTTCCCAGGTTATGCTGCCCAATTCAGGCCATCTCAGGTGACATTCTTCGAGAGTATAAGATCCAATCTGTCTCGTCAAGCCTTGAGGCAGACATACCTTCCGGCTCGACCAAAATCCCTGCATAAAATCCCGAACGCGAAATGGCGACCGAAATTGATCAGCTATTGGCTAACTACGTGTCCCCAGACCGAGGAAGTTCTTCGATTCAAGGTGTCGCGTTTGTTGTCAAAGGCAAGGGCGGTATGGCGCTGCTCTCGCTCCAGCTCAAGGGACTACCCTAACTTTGTCATAGGCAAGACTTTGTACTCTGGATCGGCAGGAAAATTGAACTTCGAGCCAGACTCACCCCTTTCACCGAGGATTCAGTGCAATGGATTGCTTCCATGACTAAGCTGTTGACATCTGTCGCCGCATTGCAGGTCGTGGAGAAAGGCCTTATCGGTCTCGATGACGATGTGTCATCAGTGCTGCCAGAACTGAAGGATCTGCCTCTTCTTGAAGGCTGGGACGACGAGGGCAAGGCGAAAACTACCACACAGTCTACCCCGATCACTCTGCGGTGAGCTCTCTTTTAAGCTTTCAGCTCTTCTCGCGTCTTTCAAAGCAAGCGACTGATCTCTGTCCATAGTACGTTGCTCACGCATTCGAGTGGTATTGGCTATGACTTGTTCGAACCAGATCTCGCCAGATGGCGACAAGCAAACCCTGTCGAAGCATTCTCGGTGGCATCCTGGGTCCTACCTCTGAAATTCAAACCCACCGAGGGATGGCTTTATGGAACCAACATCGATTGGGCAGGACAAATCGTCGAACGTCTTTCTGGCCTGTCGCTCGAAGAATACTTCCAGAAGAACTTTTTCAAAGTCCTCGGGATCGAGTCCAGCACTTTTGAAATCGGAGCACACAAAGAACTTCATGCTAGACGAGCAGCTATCGGCAACAGAGCTGACCCGCAAAGTCCTCTGACTCCAGGCCAAGGCCTCTACCCAGATTTCTTGCCAGTCGCTTCAGGCGGAGGAGGACTTTATTCGACAGCATCCGATTATTCGAAATTCCTCAGCGCCCTGCTTGACAAGCATAACGGAATCTTTCAAAAGGAAGCGACCTACGAACTTCTGACCAAGCCGCAGTTGCCTGATCCCAAATATCTCGAGGAGCACATCTTTGGACCCTTCGGCCCAGCCTTCGCGCCTGAATTCCAAGAGCCTCGACCCAGTGTCAACCACTCCTTAGTTGGGCTTCTCAATCTTACGGACATACCGGACAAGAGACGAGCTGGCAGTGTTACCTGGAGTGGCATGTCAAATCCTCGATGGGTAAGTCATTGACGCAATTTAGTTTTCAGAAGCGCTCGACGGCTGACAGTGACATCGTCCACAGTGGATTGACCCCGCTTCCGGTATTGCAGCCACGATATATACCCAGATTCTGCCGCCTGGAGATGCAGTCGTCGCTGAGCTATTCGATAAGCTTGAGCGCGCGGTTTATCAGCACTTAGTGTAGAGTTAGCATAACTGGTAAGTGCCGTTGATGGCAAGGTCTTCGACGCCAAGAAGAATGCGGATCGTAAATGCAGAATTGCGGATGAGATACAAGAGTGAAGCTTAGCGACTTGCCAGACTAGCCCTGCAAGGACGGTGTTACTGCGCCGGAGTGCTCAAAGAAGTTCGATAGAGCGATACCAACAATCAAGACAACTTTCGAAACCTCTCCGGTGTGGTGTAGGTTGTGCAAAACAAATACCATTGAGCGATTCATTAGAGATTTCCAGACCAGCTGCCAAAACAGAACAGTGCAACTTGCTCTGCATTCACATGCTAATTCAATTGCAGCTGAAGGGAACCAATGCCGAGAACATTGTCTACTGAATGAAGACTGAAGTCGCCGAGATTTTGGCCCCCTCGGCCCCTCTTCCATCTAGCCCGATGGGGAAATGACTGGACCGCCCAAGTTCTGACCTCTTCCAAACTCTCTTCGTCGCCAGCTGCTGATATGTACTGACCTCGAAGGAGCGCAATGATGAGGCCCCAAGACAATGGTATACTATAGATCAGGTATCATTGATGAGCCATCTGATCTTGACCCTTGGGAAACAATCGTCCAGTACAATTGACCGAGCATCTCCATTGCACTGACTCATGAGGTGTTCCGCCAGACGCTGGCCTGTTGGCCTTCTCGCAGCTGTTCCTACTTCTGAACCTGGTTTTGACTACGGCCCTCGATTTGACCGACTGGCGAGGCCTTGCCAATGGGACTTCCCCTTGAGAGTATGGCTTTTAATCCAGAGGTCGGTCCAGACAGTTCGGGCGAGAATTAGTGATTGCTAATCCTAAGTGGTGGATATACGTACAGACTTCCGCGCTCTATAGGCCATCACCACGCAACCCTCACACTCAAGGATTCCTTAGCCAGCTATGAGATTCTTCTTACCGCCGTGGCTTGCAGGTTTCATAATGTCCATGGCAGTGGTGTGAATCTTCAGCAACCAAAGCGACGGACGAGGGGCGAGAATTAGAGTCGATGGCGAGCGATCCTCGTTCACATTTTGTGCACTGTTTTCGGCATCTACGCTTATGTAGGTGATGATCTCCTAGTTTCTGCATACATTCGCAGATTTAGCCGTCGACAAGATGGTTAAACTTGGTTTCGATAAAAATGGAAGACCAACTGACGTGGAGGCTGCCAAGAAGGAAATCAACAGGATTCGTGGTGATCGCGGGTACATTGACGATCACGATGAACGCCAGATTCGCAAAACAGATGAGGATTTTCAGGAAAATTATCGTCGTAGAGCGATGATGCATCGAGAGGTCTACGCTCGATATACAAAAACGTGAGTTACAAGGTTGCGACCCAGCTTGGCCAGTGTGTTAAGATTCAAAGTGTCGCGGAACAATTATACTCGTCCGATTTCAGACTAGTATACGAATTGCTGCAGAACGGAGATGACGCCCGATACCCGGAAGACGTTGAACCCTCCATTACTTTCCGACTTAGACCTACTGAGATGATGATCGAATCTAACGAGCAAGGATTCTCGCTTCATGATGTCGAGTCCATCTGTGATACCGGGAAGAGCTCCAAGTCCGGCAGTCGCAGCACCACTGGCGAGAAAGGCCTCGGATTCAAGTCCGTCTTTGGAATCGCGGATCACGTACACATACAATCAGGACTATGGTCCTTCAGATTTGAGCACAAGAAGGGTGAAGATGGAGTCGGAATGATCACTCCGATTTGGACCACCGTTAATTCTTCTTTGCCAGCAAACACTGGTACAAGATTGACATTACGTTACTCAAAGCGGGGGAACAGGTTCTACAAGCGCCTTGTTTCAGAGTTTGAGGAGATTCCAGCGACCGTCATTTTCGCCCTGCGCAGAATAAAACGACTGACCATAGTTGTAAACAATTCTGATGGTGATACGAACCAGATCATTTTCACCAAGGAGGGTACTTTGAGCTCGGAGGAGATGTGGATCAATACATTGGTGACGGGTCGCTTTGGCCATCACAAGTCACAGAAGACATGGCTGAAGGTGTTCACCAAAACCGTGAAGTATATACCACTTGATGATCAAAGCACAGCTACAGCCTCTGATATCACAATCGCCTTCGAAGTGGACTCAGAAGGAGTACCAGTTATTCCCAGTCGAGGACACCACATTTTTGCTTATCTTCCCATTCGCCGCGTTACGGACTTGCATGTATGATGCTCCAAACCCTCTCCATGCATGGTGCTAATGTGTTGTAGTTTCTTGTCAACGCCAACTTTGTGCTTACAGCAAATCGTGAGGCAATACCAGACACAGAATGGAATGAGACACTACGAAGAGGTATAATATCTGCGTTTACGAGCTTCGTTCGCAAGCTCATCAAAGCCGGTGACAAACTGGAGTTCTTGTGGATGCGCTATCTCCCGGATAATCCACTTCAAGGATTTTGGCAAGACATAAGTCCAGAACTCGACTCCGCACTTTCTGAGCTGCTCTGTCTCCGATCAATGCGAGGACAGCTTCGTAGTCTGAGTGCTATAAAGTTCCTCCCTCGGTGGTTCCTGCACCAAGGAAAGCCTCTTTTACTTGACACTGACGAGGACATCTATCCATCGAAGAGATATCTACAGTCAGACCTGGCTCAATTGAGGAAATTTGGCCTAAGGATGATCAGTTATCGACTGGTACTGGAAAGACTAAAGCAAAGCCTCTTTAAGAAGGCAAAAAGGCACATTCACGCGATACCCTTGGACGACTCGTGGCATACTGCCCTTACTAATCTGCTGGAAAGGCTTCTTCAAGACGATAATGTCGCTCCTGAGATCAATCCCTTAAACTTAGTTCCACTTCGAGACCAGAGTTGGACTTCAATCTCTTCTTTAGATTGGGATGACCCTATTTACTTCCCTCACTTGGTCGATGAGGGTTCAGTAAGTATCGAGGTTCCAGAAGGTCTTGGACTGAGGGCCATTCATCCGATGGCCATAGCGGACGGAGAACGCGCAAGGTTCTACACAAGTCTTGGGGTCTCTACATGCCCACCTAAGAATGCAGCTAAGAAGATACTTGCTGCGCACAAGTCACGGGAAAGAACCGGAACCACGACAACCTTCATGAAGGACCTGGAAATACTCTTCTGGTTTGGGTTACCCAAGTCCCAGTCTTTTAGTTACCATACTGATCTACTGCTGGTGAATGACCAAAACATATGGCAACGAGGAGACACCTTGTTCTTTCCTTCTGAAGATGAATTCGATGCGGAAAAGCTACTTAGTGCCACGCCAAAGAAAGACATGGCGCCGTATGGGATTCTGCACGCCACGTACATGCAATCGCAAGTTCGCAAGTACATTCGTCACGACCTCGACTGGTTTGACTGGTTAAAAAGATGTGGGGTTTCATATTTTCCTCCTCTGATGAAAATAGGGTCCTCTCAGATGAGATTGCATCCACTGATGTTGCTTATTGCTAGAGATAACTCGAAGGACTTCGTTGCAAATCTCCATCAACACTTACCCAGTTATACTCGACGCAATATCAGCGCACTCTCGGCAACCTTGAGAATTGTTAGTGTACCGTGCCAATATGGCAATAAAAGAAAAATCTGTGACACTATACTACCAACGCAGCAGCTAATGGATCAGAGCGATGAGCTGAACCTGGGTGGAGCGAGATTGCCATTTCTAAGGCTGTCCTCTGTCTTCGACCCTAAACAACCTGAAGGCTGGTTCTTCCTGAAGAAACTTGGAGTGACCTGTGAACTAGATGGCGAGTTTTACTTGAAATGCTTGTTGCGTTTGAAGAGTTGTCGTGATTCACAGCTGATTTCGACATGCACTAAAATATATGCTGGTATTGCTCAAAACACAGCCATCGGCGATGCAGCGTCTTGGAAGGTACGACTATTCTCAAAAACCTCTCTACCTAACATTCTTCCTAACAGATATCAGAAGCAATTTGCCAATGAAGCGTTGATCCGCACATTGATCCGCGCCCCCACGCTCGGTGAAGCCTGGTGTAAAGTTTCTGACTGTCTTTGGCAAGGACCGAAGTTTCTGCAATCAAAGCAGGTCCTATATCCTACATACGGGGCAGATCCAGGCGCAGCCAGTTTCTTCAACGTCTTTTTAGGCTTGCCAAATGTGCAATATTTGGATTTGATAGCAGAGCTCAAGATCCGCGCCGAGAATAGCGGCGAAATCTCCTCTTCAATGGGGATTGAAGTACATGAGATGTACAAGCTTTTGGCAGGGATGATACAGTCGGAGAGAGTGATGATAGTGGTGCGGTAAATTCTCCCAGCAGCAAAAATGTGCGCCCGAAGCTCTTGCTAATTCTACATTAGTGAAGCATTCATTGCACACTCCCTCATTTTTGTGGACCGAAGATGGCTAAAGCCTTCGGAATGTTTATGGAATTGGACGGTAAAAGTATCAAATCTTTTCCCGTTGGAACAAGCATATCCTGGACTAAGAAACTTCTTCGTTGAGGGGATGAAGGTGATGACTATGAATATCAACACGCTTGCCGTGAACTTGGCTAGGACGACCAAGACACCCTATCGAAGTGTTAAAGAAGTGAAAGCCATAATCCTTGTACTTGGCCGACTCTTAGCGGCAGACCTCAACACAAAAGTTGAAGCCAGTGTCCTGAAGAGGTTGAAATTGGCCAAGTTCCTCCCAGTTCGGCGGCTGAATTTCACAGCTCTTCGCTCCCTTGACTTTCCATTCTTCATCAATGATCACAAACGCTACGCTGATAAATTCAAAAATCGAATTGGGTTAGTAGACTTCACTGTTGAAGAATCGACGTTACTGCATCCTTTCTTTGCCATGCTTGGGATCACACACCGATATCTTTCGAATCAAATTTCTTCGACCACAACCATCATGCAATCAACTCCGAGCGAGACACTTCGACGACACATGGTAGATCGAGCATACGCCCTCTCTTGGTAAGTCTTATCGGTGGGTCCAAAAATGAAAGATTTCTGAAAGTGCAATAGCTGTGCCAATACCTTCACTAGTCCAAAATACTATAACAAAGACACCTCTTTGCACAAAATGTTGCTTGAGGTTGAAGTCTTCGTCTGCGAAGAAATGTGGACTGAGCTTACTGTTAGACGAAAGGACGAAGATGTCTCGGTCAGAAGTGATCGAGCAGTGGTTAAGGTGAGCCAAGACGATGGCAAGCTCGTAATATACGTCCCAAGCGACCGCGACGGTCTATATTCATGCTTCCACACAGAGCTGCCCGACGTCATTTTGACATTTCTCGGTATTGAAGACCGAGCCGCACTGAAGGTCATATACCGCATTTTGAACGGTGCGCAAAGCGAACTAGTTACAATTATGAAGGATGAAGATCTAAATGACTATTCGTGGCTTGAAAAGCCCGCACCGTTGGAACCGTCAGTGCCATTTTCTCCTGAAGCTGGTGTGGAATCTCCTATGGCCGATCTGACTTGGGAACCATTTCGTGTCTTCCCCAAAACCCAAGTCACGTCTCCGCACTCTCGAAGGAGCAGCTCTTCTCAGACACAATTTGTCTACAACTCTGCTGATCTGAGAGAATTCGAAACAGTTCCAGATGCTGTCTGGGAACGAGTGGCACAGACTTCGCAGTACCAAAAGCTGCTGCTGGAAGTAGTACGGCAAGCCAAGCGAGGTCGGGTCTTCACAAGCGACTTGTTATCATTGGACGAGATTGACCAAGCATTAAATGAGCTTGACACGAACGTCGATTATGCTGCGTTCCACCGAGTGCTCAGCGGCACGGCAAAGGGCAATTTCCAGGAAAATGCCCGCATTGGGGCAGCCGGTGAACTTTTCGTAAGTTTGATGATGGACCACATCCTCCTGAACACATTCTAATCAACGCGTCCATCAGGTTTTCGAACTTTTCAAGGCCGCTGGTGTGACCGATTTCTCACTCGACAACTGGCAAAGCTCGATTCGTCATTACGTGAAAGAACTACCGGCGTACCAGGACGTCCCTCCATGGCAGGGCCGTGAAATTTCAGACATTATGTATGAGGGTAATTGCCCTCGCTTGGTGAGCATCCTTCGGCAGAATACCAAGTCTGCTTTGCCCGCCTGGTACCGTACAGGTACACCACAGGGAGCGGTGAAATACCACATCGAAGTGAAAACTACGTCCGGGCCATGCAATACACCATTCTTCATGAGCCCTAGACAGTACAATCTGATGCGAGAAAAGGCGTGCGACCCTCATTCCATGACAGCACCAGAAGAAGTTTTTGTCATTATGAGAGTGTTCAATCTATTCTCTGCGAACATCGGTCTGCAAGTCTTCATCGATCCATGGCACCTCAGACAGTCTGCCTTGAAATTCGTGGCTGATCCATGGAAAGTCATCCCAAGCGAGAACCGGCCTTTGGCGAGCTGACAAGGACAGCAAACCAATGCCACAGGTTGGACATAACATTACAAGAAAGCGTGGACATGATATTAGGTAGGTGAGAACATTCGCGCTCTCGGGCCCCATTGACTTACTGAGTACTACCATTATCAGGATTGTGCGAAGGGATCTCCGAATGTGTCGAATATCAATGTAAAGGAAAGCTGAGGAAATCGCAAAGGAGGATTTGCAGTAAGGCTGCCGAGGTGACCAGGAAGAAGAGCAGGTATCGCCCTAATACTTATCCTCATCATTGCAGGCTAAGCCCTCAGAGACGATTGCCACGATTTCAAATCTCAAACGAGATGGCCGTTACTGTAGTATCTATCGGTGAGATAGGTTTGGAGGATGTCAACAACGCCTTGTGTACTCCCCAGCAGTTTTTATCCCCTGGCTCAGGGGCTTGCTGCTGCTTTTATAGGTAGCCTGACAGACATTCCAGTACGCGGTATGATTGGACAATATTTCATGCTGTCCTAGGCTGTCCGGCGAAGTGAAACGCTGCTAGTGCTTTCTACGGTGAAGTTCTCCATCGGTTTCTTGGCGAGCGGAAGGCGGCAACTGCAGGCGCGTCGACGTCGTACATACATCAAGACTGGGTGTACCATCTCCATCGGTCGTCCCTCGTAACAGATATCTTCAGCACAAAAGGCCACTCCACGATCGGCTTTGCCAATCTCCTGCCCGTCTCCAGTGATCGCAAGCACTTTTAAAGAGAAGATTCTTTTTTCACCCGGCACATCTCTTCGAATAGGTTCCCAGTTGGTGATCTCAGCCCGTTCAGCCGTCGATACCTCAGCTCTCCCTTATCCAACACCATGCCTGCCACAACGGCGGAAACACTCTCCTTAGTGAGTAGACAGGTCTCGGTAGCACCTCTGGTACTTTTGTCAGCCGCCGATCATTATGGAAGATCCGCCAAGGGAACCAGAAAGCGAGTAGTTGGTGTTTTACTGGGTCAGAATGATGGCAAGAATGTGAGAGTGTCAAATTCATTCGCAGGTTCGTACTAGGTCTCACGTTGGGCATTACATCTGACTCGTCGCAGTTCCCTTTGAAGAAGATGAGAAAGACCCCTCGGTCTGGTTCCTAGATCACAACTACGTCGAATCCATGCGAGAAATGTTCAAGAAGGTCAATGCTAGAGAAAAGCTGATAGGATGGTATCATTCAGGCCCGAAATTAAGAGCGTCGGACTTGGAAATCAACGAACTCTTTAAGAAATACACCCCGAACCCGCTGCTCGTTATTGTCGATGTTCAGCCGAAAGAGGTCGGTGTACCTACAGATGCGTACTTTGCCATTGAGGAAATCAAGGATGACGGCACAACGACAACAAAAACATTCGTTCACACTCCATCGTTCATCGAAGCCGAGGAAGCAGAGGAAATTGGTGTTGAACATCTTCTCCGAGACATTCGAGATGTTGCAGTTGGTACACTTTCCGCAAGAATCACTCAACAGCTTCAATCATTACAAGGGTTACACTTAAGGCTGCGAGACATTGGCACATACCTTCAGAAAGTCCTCGACGGCGAATTGCCCATCAACCATGCTATTTTAGGCAACCTCCAAGACATCTTCAACCTTCTACCAAACCTGACCACTCCCCCGCTTCTCGACCTAATGGAAAGAATCAGATTGAAAACAGTGAACTTGCTCGGGCTATGAGTGTCAAGACAAATGACCAGCTGATGACTATATACTTGAGCTCACTCGTCCGCGCCATCACGGCTTTCCACGATCTGATTGACAACAAGAACCAAAATCGCCAACAACAAGAGGAGAAGGAGGGCAAGAAGGATGATGGGGAGAAAAAGGACGGAGAAAAAGAAAAGGACAAGGACGAGAAGAAGGCTGGAGCAAACAGTACAGCGAACGGCGACAAGAAGGACGCTGATGGAAGTGCTGATGCTAAGGGCAAAGGCAGGAAGAAAAGCTGATCAACATGGCTGGAACATAGAGGTAGTAAGGGACGGCATGTTCTTGCATTTAGCATGGTGTTGGATTGAGACATCCAAGGGCTCCCACCAAGCCCCAGGCTGTGGTAATGTCCAGGGACAACATAGATCGCCCTATGTACAATACAAAATCCATCGTGATTTGGATCGTCGTGGAGCACATCATGTTTGCGGTCTTGAGATTACAGCACCAGTAGCCCTTTGTTCGCCGATATGATGAGCATATAGTCATATTTGCTTGCTTGAACGCCCTCCCAGACCATTCATGACCTGATGAAAGAGTGCCTATCTTGCTGTTCGTCTAAGAATAAAATCCTTGCATACCATTGTAACACATACGTAACGCCCAGGAAGACTCATGAAGTCATCGTCCAGTATATCTCACCGGCCTCACCCTCCCAACTCTCCCCATCCACCACCCCATCCCACCAATTCCTCCCTGGTGACTATCCTATCATGTACACCACCCCCAAACAACCCCGGTGCCGCTTTCGCCAGTACCGCCGCAAGGATATGCTTGCACACCGGGATCCCAGCCTTCCCACCACCTCCATCGCCATCACCATGATCATCCTCCCCCATTTCCCTTGACGACACGAGGGTCGACGTCCCCCGAAGCGCCACGTGGAAGACACCCTGCCACCATGCTGGTCCTGACCGCCAGCCTCTTCAACACTTGCCCCTGCAACCACCATCTCAGCATCCAACGGGTCCCCATCTATCCTCCCCAGTCCACTCGCCGTATCGACCGCAAATGCCGGACACGTGCAATTCCAGCTATCCAGGCGGACTTCGTAGAATGTAGCGTTCATGCCTGTCCTGGCGCGCCGGTAGCCGCGACCTCGTGATAACTGCGCTGAGCTAGATTGGATGTAGTACACATCCTCCCAATCAGGTCGGATCTCCGACAATGACTGGCATGTGTGCGTGGCAGTGGCGGTGTCGGTTTCGGTTTCGGTGGTCAGGTTCATGATTGTCGAGGAATCGTCCACCAACGGCACAGAGACAGACCCAGGCCTGGTACCAGGCTCGGAAACCAATGACATCCGCGTGAGAAGACGCCGGTCCAGGAGATCCAGCGCCGGCAGTAAGTGATGCGGGAAAAGGACTTGCAGCGTCAAGAAGAGATTCTGCGCCGCGCTGCGGTCTGGTTCGGAGAGGTGCTGTAATGTGCCTTTCCCATCGTTTGGCAGCGTGCTTGGATCTGTAGCGGTTGTTGCATTTATGGGTGCATTAGGATTGGGACTTGATTGTCGTGGTGGAACTGTTAGATGTGATAGTGCGTGTAGGATCGTTGTTATTGAGATGTGGTTTGGCGGAGACCGAGATGGGAAGTCTCTTCCCATACCAGAGTTGGTATTCCGCGCTGTCATTTGGCATTTCTTCTCGTCTTAGCGATATCGTCAAAAATTTCTACGTAGATTCTGCCATAGAGAGAGGGAGATGTGTTGAGTTCGTGCAAGGATGAAGCGTGTTGCATGTCTTGGAAATGCCACGCCCTATCCTCGGAGGCTGGCTATTGTATGCGATTCGATTGGAAAAGGAGATTGATATCGATTGACACACGCAAGCCAATAGCAGTATGCGAGAAGTCGTGATGGACTATAGATTAGGAGGTTTGCGCGTGGGATGGAGGAGTAGTACTCAGTAGAGTGAGGATAAATGATAGTTTAATCTTCTGAGGCATAAAATGATGGATTTTGGTTTGCAGTCGGATTTCATTGTACCGTCCAAGTTTCTATGGCTTCAACCAATCCTTATTCTATTCCTATTTCGCTAACTACGAACGGCGCCCCAGTTTTCTCTGAGCCTCTTCCAGCCTAAGTCAGGTAAACAACCCAATGCTTCCTGTTCGAGATGACATTTTACCTTTTCCTCATCCTTGCCACCTCACTTTGTTCGACTTCATCACACTAACCACTCCGAGCGGGACCTGAGACGCGTCCACAATCTGAACACTTCCATACTTTTCCACTACCTGACTGCCATACACTGCCAGGATCCATTTCCAGTATGGTTGCATGGAATGGAATGGCTTGACAATCCCCGAAGCTGATCTCTTGGATCCTCGTGAAGCCATGGGCAATTTATCTAGCCACGCGGTGATCTCGTTTGTGTTCAATACCGCGAACTCCTTCGGTATGGAGAGCAGTCTCGAGAATGCATCACCGAGGAATTTTGATCGCTCTTCGCGGTATCGCAGATACTCATCCATAGACATGAACTGGTCTCCGAAATTGTGACGAGAACTCATCAAAGACATATGGCTTCGCTTGGAGAACATTTCCTTGTACGACAAATACTCTAGCTCGTCCCGTTCAAGAGCCCTCGCCAAGATCTTTTGCGGCGTTGCCCGGAGCTTCTCCCTCATGCAGTACAGTGATACGAGCGGGTTTCGGAGCTCCATGCCACCCATTTGGACTGGCCAGTACCAGACCCCGTCGGGAATATCGTGGACAGAGAATCGATCACTTGCGAGCTTATTGAGATGATCCGTGATCGAGCCCTTAGGAAAGATAGCCTTCTCTATCCTGGTGAAGGTATCAATCATATTGTCAATATGTTCGCGGCCAAATGCAAAAGACGGCTTCCCGAAGTTATTGCTGAAAAATCGTGCCAGGTAAGCGTTATACGCTTGGATGTAGGAGAAGATTGACGTGCAATGGCTAAGTTGACGTTTTAATTCCTGAATGTGCTCATCGACCATACCCTGATCTATCACGAATCGAGCACTGACTGCGTCAAGTCGGAGAAATCCCCAGCGCACCTCTCCTTCTGGCAATCCTGACTTCTTGTTCACTGTTTCGACCTCGAATTCGGAATCGGAATTGGAATCGGTGTCTGCCGTCTGGCGGGATATTGCACCTTGGTCAAAGACCACCGTACCGGTCTTCTCCTTGTTGAACTCAATGCCCATGACAGATGCAAACTTGGTCATAGACTCCCATGCACGTACACATAGCTCTTCACCACCCCAGAACCAAAAGTCATCGTGGAGTCGGTAGAGGTAACTCTGAGTAGCGCTGTTGACTGCGAAATCCATGACGAACAGAATCACCTCGCCGAATACATCGCTAAGAGCATGAGACATTGGCACACCCTTTGAGCGAACTTGGAATTGACCGTCTGGACCATCTTGTACGAATCGCATTGGTGCTTGGAGAAATTTGCGGAAAAACTTCAGCCAGTGGTCTGTGACACCAAAGAACTTCAGGCAAGCAAAGATGGTGTCGTGAGGAAGTGAAGGGCCAAACCATTGAAAGTCGGAGCGAATGACGGCATGAGAAGCGCCAGGGCGTAGATGCCGGGCAACGACTGCTTCAGTGATGAGTAGATGCAGGAGGCTTTGCTTCGTTTCTACAGGGCTCTTTCGGTCGGATGTGGCTTGATCGCCATCTGCATCGCCATATCCTCGAGCACCTTCTTCTTCAGTTACAGGCAACTGTGTCAAGAAATAGTCGGCCATGTATTGAGTGCGACGCTTAGCTTCGATCGTAGCAGTTGAGTCACTGCCTTTATCTAAGCCGAGGAAGTACTCTCGGCGCTCTTTGTCGATCTTTGGGATTTGTCTTGTTGCAGATTTCCAAGCAGGTGAGTTGAAAAATCCTGTTAGGGATTCTTTGAAGTGAACTGCAAACTTCATGCCAACAGCATGAACGAGGAGCGCATCAAGAACATCTTCGTCCATGAATACACGGTATTTCCCATTCAATTGTCTTCGCTGTTCAACTGAAATTGCGCCATTCACCGTTGTCCACTCCCAACTCTCAAGAGATGTGAAACGCATGTTGAGCACATCTGCAACTTCTTGCAAAACATCCTGATTGGTCTGGAACGACTTCAAAATATTTGCCTTTTCCGGCGAAAGCAGGTCGCTTTGGAGAACGCCTTTAACGGTGATTTTCAGGTCATCCACGTCGAAGAATTCGGTGTCGAGCTGGAATACGTTGCAAGCGGAGGTCGTGCTTTCCCGGATAGTGTTCAAAGCGTTTAGGGCTACCTTTTCCGTCCTGAAGAGCTTCTCGAGATAGTCATTGATCTTTCGCTCGTCGACCTGTGATTTGGAAAACACAATCGATTCCCACTGAACTCTTTGTTCGTGCATTTCTTTCCTACCAACGCTCTCGAACCCTGAATCTTCCGTAGCGATCGCAGTGGATGAAGGCACAGCGGAGTCGTTGCTACTGGACAACCACTCTGTCACGAGCTCTGAAAAGAATTGAGCGTGCTCGTGCTGCACACTTTTGAGCTTCAAATCTTTGAGAATGTCATTTTGAATGTCTTCAACCAAGCTTGAAGCAAAAGCCGGGTCTTTCTTAGCCTGCAATAAGAACAGCTGCTGATTGCGCCGCGTTCGATCTGCGTTGGTGGTGATGACTCCGCTCTCATTGTCTGAGGATTCATCGTCAGCGACACGAATGCCACTTTGACGACACACGCCATTCAAAAGAACGCGTGTCCGTTCGAGCTCATCGGAAACCCGTTTGGCGTTCTGGAGGATTGTTGCTTTGGACGATTCATACTGATCTCGCTGCTTCTTGAGTTCCTTGATCTTTGTGGATGTCACTGAGCGAAGGGTCTCGGGAGCGCAGTAGAAGCCATGACGGCTGCCGAGATTGCTTTGACTTGGTGATTCTGCGCGGGATAGAACAATGAAAATGTGGAAAGAGGATGAGGTGTGGGTGTAGTGAGAGATGCTCACAAACTCACAGGCAAAAGTACCAACACTTTATATTGTGATGCAACACGTATGAGGAGTACAAAAACAGACAGATGACTCACCTAGACTCATGGTTTGTGTGGCCTACTGCAAGATCGATATTGTCCGATAATCGCTGGGGCCGTCCATCGTTGTGGCCGTCAATGCAGCCTGAGGTAGTCGGCGCTAACAAACATGGCAGTAAGATTTAAGGACGCGGGCCGCGTGACAGCCCAGATCACGTGGTTGAGCTATTCAAATGACCAGATATCCGCAAATACATTCTTCGGGCAAGCACAGAGACTTCCACCTACAAACGGCGGAGCGTAATCAACATAATCGACAGCATTCGTGACCATTCCTACAGCGCGCACAGGACAACGACAAATATCCCTCGAACTTACCTCTCAAGATACCATAGATGCGCTATCTAGCGACAGAGGATTCACTTAAGGAGGCGCAAGATTCAAGATGAGTCTATTTGTGCTTCTTTATTCCCGTCCTTCCCCGTACCATGGACGGCGCAGATACCACCCCTTCAAACTCAAAGGTGATCATACAATGCACAGATCCCAATGACCTATTCGAATCCCTGGAGCCTCGCCTTTCTGCTCGGAGTCCACTGAAGAATCTCCATTGGAAGTCTCCCACACGCCCCTGCGATCGATCCCCAATCTGAACATTTCTGTGAACCGAGAAGATAAGACAACTGGATCGCAGACAAATGTTCGTCGACATCAGATTCCAGGCCTACGAGAAACGCCATATGTCAAGGTGTACCTCTTGCGCTGCGACGACAAAGAAAAATATAAAGAATCGGCAAGGAAGGATGTCCGGCAATGGATCAAGGCGAATACCCCGCCATCCGACACCAAATCGTCGAGCAAAAGCAACGAGAATCACGATGCCTTCGAATGGTTGATTTTACATGTTGTCTTACCAAATACCCCAGTAGCCAGTCAGCCTAAATCGTCCAAACATTTACCAGTCGGCGCTACAGACAGTACAGACAGTGTCAATAGCAAATCCACATGGTCTGGCAAGAGCTCATCTACTGTCTTCGACAAGTTACGTGCAGACTTCAATAGCTCTTCCAAATCAGCCATTAATCGTGTCGCCCAAGTCAGGCTTCTTGATCCTGGTGATAAATCTACCGCTCTCTCTCCTGCGGATATCGAGGCACAATGGCAGGACCTCGTTGAAAGTCTCAAAGCATGTATTCTGCGCTCCTTTGACGCACGTGTCGTTCAATATGAAAATGATATTCGAGAACGAGACGCACAACGAAACCTACCTGGCTGGAACTTCTGTACCTTTTTCGTTCTCAAAGAAGGCTTGGCAAGAGGCTTTGAGAGTGTCGGATTGCTAGATGATGCCCTGGCTGTTTACGATGAATTATCCCTCGGCTTAGACGCACTTGTGAAAGAGGAAGCAGAAAAATCTGACAATGACGAGCATGGAGCTCTATTACGTTTCTCCAAAGAGTCCAAAAATCTGCTCAGAAATGCATTGGAATCTGAGGGAGAATCTTCTCCGACAGCATCCGAGAATGAAGTCTGGGACTTGCCTCATATCCTTGCCATTGATCGAGAGAGATTCCCTTTTGATGTTGATCGTAAGAAATACCGAAATCTCATCTTGGCAAATGACGTGTCCTCATTAGACCTCCGCATTTATCTGTTCACCAGACAAATGGAAATTCTATTGAGGCAAGGTAGAGCTGATGTCAGCAAGACCCACGGGGCTCAGAGAGCTGGTGGCAATCTCAACATCATTGCAGATGTCGCAGAACGTGGCACGCAGTTTATCAGTCTTGCTGCTCGAGGTCTCCGATCTGAGCTTTACGACGCTTGGGGAGGGCAAGAGGGTTTAAGTGACTCTGAACTGCAGAATCAGAATGCCGTCACGGGTAACATTGTGTCAACATGGGTTTGGACTGCCGTCATGCAGATTCTAAGTGAAGTTCTCCCCTTATTGGGCGTCGACAGCGAATACTGGACCGGCTCGCTATCTATCGACGCCCTTGAACTGTCTCAGAATGCTGAGCCTGGCTCAATCGTCGCCACTCCTGAGAGTGGTCCACGTGCAAGACGACTCTCGCTCGGCTCCAGTCGCCGATCCCCATCTCGAGATCGTTCATTAGATCGCAGTAATCGCCATTCCATGATGACCAACGGAACGAGTCAACAGCAGATTCTCCTTTCGCGGGTCGGCTCTCAGAAAATCCTTCTCTGGATCTCAAAGCTTGTTCTTATTGCTCGGCAAACGTTGCAAAGTCTCGAGCCTGTCAAGTCCTGGCATCTGGGATGGAGTTGCAGTCATATTCAAAGCACGAATCCCCCGTACATTGGCAGCACCGACGATACCACTGACCAAGATGAAGCTGTCAATCCATTAAATGGCCAAGAATCGACACTCGCGGGACTCGACTCGGATGCTCTCAGGGCGGCGACATCGTCTAGAAATGTGTTTGCTGACGTCTACTTAATGCTGACTGTTCTGACATATCGATTGTTGGGATACGCCAAAAGTTATGCTGGTGTACACCAGGTCTTGACCGATCTCGTCAAATTTGAATATGCTCAGAAGAACTACCCTATCGCGGCTCGATATCTTGAAAGTGTATTAGGGCCTTTACCTCGTCAGCTACACCGCCCAGCCGATTATGACCTCCTGCTAATCTACGCGGAGTGTCTGAGACATCTCGACAAGCCAAACGACCAGATGAAGTGCCTGATTGCATGCCTGCAATCTGCGCCTCCCACCCTGACCAAATTCACGCCAATTAACGACTTCAGTCGACAGAGGCTTATCAATCAGCTTTTCGATTTATCAAGGACCATTTCCCCAGTCACACTACCATTGACAAATCTATTCGGCGTGACTGGCGTGAGCACAACGATATCTCATCTGCAAAATAGAGATGGATTTTCGATCTCGCTTGACTTGAAGACAAATTGGGACATTACAACTCCCTCAATTCTCGACGAAGTCAAGCTACGACTTGCTTCTAGGGATGCCACTGAACCTCGGTTCTTGTCATTGACGTCCAATGAACGGGTTGATGTGCGCGGAACATCTACTAGCATTGTACTTACGACGACAGTCACGACTCAAGGATGGTACAACGTGGAAGAACTTGAAATAAAGCTTGGCAATCTAAGGTTGTTGCATCATTTTCCTTCCCTTCAAGAGAATGAGAGCATGCGATTAGGAGAGGCAACAAAAGCTCAACCAGCCACAGTCCCTATCCTTGTATACCCTAATAACCGCTCCCTCGACATCAAAGTGAGACCATCATCAACCCTGCATTTGGCCGAAACCAAACGTTTATGCATTGAAATCCGAACAGGCCACAACAATGTGAAGCAATGCAAATTGCGATTGAAGACCGCTACTGCTGGTCTAAGGCTCAATGTCCACGATTCCATACTTTTAGACGAGGACAGACCTGCAAATACACTTCGCACTGCCCGAGAAGGCGAAACTCTGATGATGGTCATTGATGACCTCGAGGAGCAGTCTACCACGTCTATCGAGATACCCTACACAGTCGAAGTGCAGTCGGAACCGTCTATCCTCCTGCGAATTGATGTGACGTACGAAACGGATATTGGTGTATTCATGCTTTATGACCTGGCCACAGTCAACATTCTCCTGCCTCTCTCGGTCAACGTCCAGGACATCTATCGACCCTCTTGGACATACTCGAGGTTCACTTTCAGTCCATTGACACTAGTACCGCTGAAATTGATTGACTGCCGGCTGGAAGAAAATGAGTTCTACGATATCCAACCCGCATCAGATCCAGGCAGTCCTGTGATCATCTTTCCCAGGCAACCTGGTCAATGGACTGTTCGACTTGTCCCAAAGTCTGAAGAAGCAACAAGAGCTAGCCGAAGACTTACGCTAATTGTCAATTTCCAATCACTGGATGATCTTATTCTCATGGCATTAGAACAACATTTTTCGACCGCTATCCGGGAAGCTGGCTTGGAGGATTTTGTCAAGTTATTGCTCTCTCATTTGATAGGTACAACACGTGGCGCTTGGACTGAGCAAGATCTAGAAGTGGCGGGTTTGACTCAAGAGACCGAAGTGTGGCCTTTCGAAGACTTAGACTGGCATAGCATCTTGTGTGCAATTGATCGTGAAAGAAGACCTCGTGTTGAGCATTGGTTATCCACCTGGCATTCGGCGGCTTCGCCTCTGAAACTGTCGAACACCACCATCTGCCGCCGACAAGTCAAATTGCATGTGGATGTTATACCACCACCTCTGATTATTGTTGCATCTATCCAAGTCGGTGCGCAAAACGCCAGATCCCAAGTCGCAAGTATTGGACAACCCTCTCTAGCCGAGCTCGAATTAAAGCTCGCAAATGTCGAAGACCAAGTTTTCGACGGATCCTTTGAACTCGTCACTGTGGCAGACACATGGTTGATTGGCGGTCGCAGAAAGGGCAATATCAAACTGTCACATAAACCAACACGAATTCAAGTTGTCTTGTTTCCGCAACAGCTTGGCCACTTGATGCTGCCCACCGTCACTGTCAAGTGTCGCAAAAGAGCTCGCGACCAGAAGACAAATCGCGAATCGTGGATCGAGGTCAACTCCGAAGTTTACAATACCTCGCACGGACAGAGCATTCTGGTCACTCCAGATTTGCAAAGCACAACTGTAGAAGTTTTTGGAACTGTCCCTGACGGCGGTAGTGGTAGGTTGGTTGCAACGAATCAGCGCCAAACTTATAGTACATGAGACAGGGACCAGTGTGCTATGACTCCTAGGAGATAGATGCAAGATCCTGGATAGTTGCAAAACAATAGAAATTACAATTTTTCACATCTTCTTTTTCTCATCAAGTCGAGCTCTTTGAATTAATGCATGGATTCGTAACTTCAAACTCTGCTGCCTCGTCTCTGGCGAAAACTTGCAAGACACCATATTGGGCCCTGGTGTCATATGGCAATCATTGTCTCACTCTACGGAACGTGTATTTCATCCCTTTTCCTCCCGTAAGTTACCATGCTTGTCGTCCTTCGTGATTGCTTCCCTAACTAGTGAGGTTAATAACGTAGCGCACTTATGCTCGTCTGAGTCGCTTCTTGGGTCAACGCACGTAGTCCAGCGCTGTAGTGTGTCCTATGAATATCTCATCATCACAGTTCAGGGATGCTACATGCGTCATTGTTCTTTAGGTCTAAATGAGTCAATTAGAAGGAGGCTTTGATTGCTTCAAGTGATAAAGTATAAGACGCCGCTGAAATCGAGACACTGGTGGACTGGTCAGGAAGCGAGTGCCAGGGCTGACAACAGAGTGTTCATGTCGTTTCTGTCTACCAAGCGCTGAAAGTTCGAACTTTCAGCGCCTCATGCTGATCAATCGATTACTACAAATTGCGTAGCGAAATGCATATCACATCAGAATGCTGCCGCCACAGGTGGACTGGGCCCCAGATCGACAATGCTTCTGGACCAGCTGGCGCGGGGGCTATTTCAGTCTCGGAGTTCACCAAGTCTCCATCGGCGTAGTGTTCCTGCGATGAATATGGTCGGTCTTTTGGTTTTGAAACCTGTATGGAAGAAACTCTCGACAATGACAATGACAATGGAGTTGCTGGAATCGAAACAGTAATCAAATACTTGACTTCCGAGGATATGCTGCCACTAATATCAGTTGTGGAGATGACGACAAGGGATCCTATCATGTGGTACCTGCCCTTCCAACACCCCAGCGTAACTCATATCCACAGCTCGCTAGGTGCCGAAGGCCGAGTCGCTGCGTGTGAAAGTCGTGTACTTCGAAGGCTGCGTGCGCGACAGTCGGTGACTGGCCAGGCTTGACCTTTTTGAGGAAGAACGCATGATGGTCCGTGGATTCGAGCCAGCGATCGATATGGAAGAAACATGTGATGGGTTCGTCGTCCTTACATATCACGTCCGACGGTGCAAGTGCCAGTGTCAGTAGTGTACCAGTCATACATCTATTGATATTTACTCTCGGGATCGGTTACTTCGTAGTGGCCCCAGCGGTAGACAGGCGCTGGTCCTAACTAGGTCGAATTGTTAAAATGTGCCTTTTCGGGACTTCTTGTCTTCGTAGTTGACGACCAATTTCTCTAGGTTGGGGGTTCGAGTCGTCTTCTTTGTTTGGCCGTGTAGGAGGTGGAATTTGTGTCCAACTGGATTTTTAAGCATCTAACAAAGGTGATTTTGATCGGTAAATGTAATTGTGATTGTTGGGAAATAGTAGAGTTGATGTGATGCTCATTGCTATGGAAAAGCAGTCAAAAGGCTATCACACAGTCAATCAACCACGAAATTTCGTCATCAGATACAAAAATCGTATAGTATGCAAACGATGATGGTACCGTTGACACTCATACAGCCTCTTCTCGATAATTTTCCTCTCTTCTTGCTTCTGGGCGGCGTTTTATCCAAGAACCAAGGGGTCCATGATGTCGGACTTCGAAACCGCGGGACCAAATGTGATTTTTGACGAAGAGAGTTCAACGAATGGCATGTCTGCGCCGAATGGTATCTTGAAACCCATGGAAGTCTTGATTGTGGTCTTTGTCTCAATGTTGCCGCCTTCTTCCACGACAGAGCGTTTTATTTTCCACTGTGAGAACGCTGAGGCTCCTCGTAGGCTGAAACCCGTCCGACTAGTTCTGAAATGGTTGACAATATTCGTACCCGCAAGCCATTTGGTGCGTGGTGTCGTTGCTTCTTCCAGAACTTGCTGAAGAATATTTGATAGGTCCGGAAAAGCTCTGCCAGGTGGCTGAGGTTGTGTCTCGACTAGATGACTTGTCAGTTTCGTTAGAATCTCTAGTTCTCGAGGAGAGGCAGAATCCTCCTTCAGAGAGAATGAAGTGCACCCATCATCATCACGGGGAAAGTGCCAGAACACGCCGGCAGGAATGATTATCGGTGCCGCTCCGATCATTGCCGGAAATATTGGATGGAGCCCTTTTCCCACCAAGGCCCGGACGGTGAAATGTATGTTTTCACAAACTTCCTGATACCTATTATTCGTCAAGAGGCCTTGCACATCCCAAAAGTGTCGTCCTGGTTGTCGTTTTCGTGCACCCCCAATTTTGTAGAAGCCCTTTAAGGAGTTATTTTCCCTTGCTAGAGAACACTGTCAGCTTGAAGCAGCCTTCGGGGTCCAACATAGCTCACCATTCACTTGCATTACGTGGTCAAGGTACTTAAAGTCCATCCTGAGTAGAGATGGAATAAGACCTGAGACCAAGTTCACTTCATATTGGCCAAGGTTGCTTTCTTGGGTCAAGAGACTGTACTTGAAATCATCAAGCGCGTTCAACTCCAAGTCGATGAAATCTTCCAGCTGGACGAACATCCAAGCCAACGCAATATTAGACAACGATGGGTTCCTAGTGCCTCCACCTATATCACTATGGCAGCCGAGGAACCAGCACTGCTTCAGCGTGATATTCAGCCCTTTAGGCGGTTTACGCCACACCACTGGAAGAAAGTCTCTCCGACGTTCATTGAGTGACAAGGCTTGGATCGCATTTCTGATGTTAGGTGTTATGTCTGAGTTGACGAAACGATAACTCTTTGAAAACCTTTGAGGTAGGATGCCTGGGAGTGGAAACCAGAGAGCACCCACTGTGTCCCATACTGCACATGCTTTTATCTGTATGTTTTCCAGCAAGTCTCCAGAATGTAAGACTTCTTGGACAGAATCAGTGAAAGACGTTGATCTTTTGGTGCTCGGATCGTTGAAATCATTCCGCCGCCGTCGCTTCCACGAATTATAAAGAGTCAAAAGATTACGAAGTCCTCGCTTCGTCAGTATACCTGTATCGTTGATGAAAGCTGCAAGAATCCGAACTGCATAAGCTCCTCTGGAGAAGCCGACAAGGATTATGTCATCGTAGTCAGAAGGCGATAGTGAGTGGTTCCTTCCACAATTAGTGCTATGTTCGCCACCATGTTGTTGCCGTGTGCAAAAATTCAAGCATATGAAATGATATGCATGGCGAACTATTCTCGATATCCCTAGATTCTTTGGTTAAGTTTCCTTTCGAATGACTTTAAATAAGATGCGACCGAGTGGGCGGCTAATACCTTTTCCTGTAGCTCCTTCGTATAAATTGTTTGCTCTCCACAGGCCTGTGCCGACTCCAGATTGGTAGTGGACGATCTGTGGAGAACCATCTGAATGTGTGTTTTTAATGCACCGGGCTATACGTGACACATTGGTCAATTTCATCAGGGGCGCCTCGGCATTTTTGCCCGTCCCATCACAGCAAATAACAATCCTTTTCTTCTGGAATCCACGCTGATTCTTGTCCACAGGCTCGCCACATTCTGAATCCATCAATTTACTGAATTCTCTGCGACCGATTTTATTGTGACCGAATGACGCTGGATTTCTAGGCGGATGCGGAGTTCGATCTCAATTCGCACCAGGTTCAGTGAATAATACTCACAGAGGATTGGAAAACAAGATCGACGGAAAGTTATGAGGGAGCGGAGAAGCTGTCACCAGTACGGTGTGGCGGGGATTTTCGATTCATATCAGTAGCAGAAATTCGTAACTTCCAACCATCTAGAAATAGGGCGGCAGCATAGGAGATAAGGGAAACTAAAGCCAGGGGCTATTGTGCCGGTAAGTCGCCGTGGACGTCGAAGCACCTCGAGACATGAAGTGCTCACGTCGTGTCAGAATGTGCACTGTGACCTTCACAATGATTGATCAACAGTGGGTGGACACACGACGAAGTGCAGGAATTTGACACCGCCTCAGTCGTCAACATATGCGAAGGCGCACATGGATACGGTGAACAGTTTCAGCTCAGCGTGAACTCGCGCTACTCTCACTCAATCAGGCAACGTGCGATTGAGAAGTGCAGTCGAGATTTCTGCTTTGATTGCGTGTTCCCTTGCTATGCATCATGCACATATCAAGGAGCTCAGTAGAGAAACGAGAAAGAGCAAGGTACGAAGTTGAGGGGTAGTGGGGACTTTGGTTGAAATATAGTTACTGCAGCCGAATCGGCACGGCGGGTAGAAGCATGACCGGTTTCAATCAAAGCAAATAGGGCGACATTCCGAGAGTTCTAGCTCCCTGAATCTCCATTGCACAACGAGTTTCCTTCGAAGGTCCGGGACGTATTGGAGATGCTAGCTACATGTGCATGTGACAACATCGACAAGGGTATTGGAACGCCGATTTCTGGCGCACTCGTTGCGTGCTCGAAAAGGTTGCCATGGCACATCGGATTACAGAGTTGTCCAGCTGTGTGTGACTCAACTAACTAGGGCGACGGGCTGTCATCTATGAAAGTGAGCTCTCTACGATCCCTCCAGCTCGTGGACGGATTGAATCGCCAAGCACCACGATGTCGACGGCCAAACAAGTAGTGAATGATATAAGGCACAAAGAAGGGCACTGCAGGGAAATCATGTATGCCTCCTTCAAAGCTCCTGTCGGCCGTTCCAAACACAAGCGGAGCGATTCGATACTAGAAGCAGGTCAGTCAACAATCTCGGAAATCTTGCCCTGTGAATGAACGTTTAAGGGAGAAAAAAACGCAAGACTGACATTGTCGGTAGCCATCAGACTCTTCTCGAACCGCTTGTACGCTTGACGAATCTTTTCGCTGTCATATACGTCAAGAGCTCGTAGCGTTTCGATCTCTTCATGCAGATGCTTGCTCAAGGGCTGCGCAAACGCTTCGATGAGCGTCGTGATCTGTTTCCCGTCATAGTTCTCGGCAAGACACGTTCGAGCGTACTCTTGGAACTGGTCGAATCCCGGAGTGAACGCCCGATGTTGCTCTTTATTGCGCTCCATAAGTCCCGGCATGTTTGCTATCTCCTCGATGCTAGGGAAGAACAGCTCTTCTTCCATGTCGTGGTGATGGTGCATGGATTCACACCAGCATTGGCAATATGTAAGGAAGTTTCGAACCGTTGGAAGGTCATTGGATGGGATATGTGTTGCTTGCAAGTAGATTGAGTTCAAGCCGCGCAGAATGCCATTGCGTGCGAGTGACATTTGTGTTGCGACATAGTATGCTGCGTGAGATGACTATAGCGATCGTTAGATGATGCCAGACGTCAACACAAGCCGCATAAGATCATACGTCTTTGGAAAAGGGAAGAGTAGAAATAAGGGAATAGGGTTGGTCAGCCCATGGACGAGACATGTTGAGGCCGTCACCTAGATGGTTCTGTATTTGTGCAAAGAAGCAAGGCTGGTCGATTAGCTTGACGGTGAAGGCTTTAGCAGAGAACACAATACGAGATGGACCTGGAGCACCGCGACCACATCGTTCTCTGGGCCGTTTTATTATTGTTCGTTTCCGCTAAGACGCAGAATAAGGCCGGCGAGCAGATACAGACCGCATAAGGCTTTAGTAACCAGGTTCCAGCATTAAAGGATCATCGACGTCGAAGCCTCAGCGGGGTATAGCCCGGAGATGAAAGGGGTGTCTAGCCTTGTACGGTATGTCTAAGGTCCGAGAACACAGGGCTGACCAATTTGATCCCTCGATACGTATCTCATGTATGCTGATCTACCCATGCACCACCTATCAGCCGGGTCAATTAATGGCAAGACAGTCATTGTGTGGACTGACGGCTCGTGTTACTCCAGGTCAATAAACGTCGTATCAGGCCCCCACCCTGGGTTTCCCCCAAGCGTGGGCGCGCGCGGCGCAATTCAACTCCGGCTGAGTAACCAAACCCCAGGTAGCAGGGTCGGTGATGTCACTGCTCGCTAGGCAGTCGTTCAATTGGTCTTTTGTGCTGGCACGGCATCACGAATCTTTTGACCGCACGGCTAGACATGTTGGTCGGGATCCAGGGCAGGTTTGAATGGAATACGCGGAGAGCGGATGATCTATGGACCGCTTCAGGAGAGAATATATACTGTGTGGACGTTTGGAAGTAACTCGACGTATCTCGTTAACTGCCATGAATGAACGGTGTGAATTGACATAGTCCGAGTATTTGATCAGAGCCGACTAAGCACTATTCGATCACAACTTCTTAACAACGAAAGAAACACTGGTCTCTTTCAAAACAGCAAATACATACTATACGTAAAAACACAATGAAAGTCCTCCTTCTCGGCGCAACCGGAAACGTCGGTCTGCGCACCGTCGCCGCGTTGCTCACCCACGGCCACAAAGTCACCGCATTCGTACGGTCGTCGAACAAACTCGAGTCTCTGCTCCCATCCTCCGTATACCGTCAGATCACCGTCGTCGAGGGTAACGCGACAGACACGGCAGCCATCAAGAGAGCGATTGTGGAGTCCGGTTCCGATGCTGTCGTCAACACCGCTGGACTGGCAGCATTGCCTCCATGGGGAAGAGCGAGTTCCCTGAGATATTCCGAGCCGTTGTCGATGCAGTGCGAGAGGCTGGGCTCGAGCGAGGCAGACCTCTGAGAGCGTGGTTTCTAGCTGGCCTTGGGATTATGCAGCTCCCTGGATCAGAGAAGCAGTTCTCGAGTTAGTAAGTTTAATCGCCCATTCCTCGCTGGCAACGATCAGGGATGCTAGTCTAGGTCGTTGAGTCGTTGTGAGAAAGGATCTGACAGAAATGAGGCAACTTGGAAAATATGCTAAGACTGGTCTGACATAGTATCCCCATCTACCTTGAACATCGACAGAACTTGCAGTTGCTAGAATCACTCCCTCCGAACGCGATTGACTGGTCGCTACTTTGCCCCAGCGTCATGACGCCGGAGTCGTCAGACTTCAGCGTGCCCGTGACGCATTCGAAGGGAAGGCTGGTGGCGAACGCGACAACACCTCCTCTATGGCATGATTCGTGGGTCAAGCACATTCCTTTGATTGGGAATTTGGTTTGGTGTGCCATGAACGCCGGTCGCTATCAGACTACGCTGGAGCAGAATGCGGATTTCATTGCCAGCGACCTCGAGAGCCTGGAGAGCCCTTGGATTGGGAAGAGGGTAGGGGTTATTGATCCGTCTAAATGAAAATTCTGGGAAAGACACTTGTTTATGATATTGTATTGACTATGTTGGGGATTACCTATGTTTTGGTCGACCTTAGCCATGAGGGGCTAATATGTTATCCTCTGGTCTTTTCCAAGTAAATGAATTGAACCAATGCTTATAATACTCATTCTCGTAATGACATAAAGCCTACTCACTACCTCAATGCAGCTCTTCAGCAACAATTTCTCTCCAGGTACGAAAGTCTAGGTGTGGACCTCGTAGGCGAGAGGGATTTCTTCCCTGGTCCACTCGGGCAAGTTGGGAGCGTATCTACCATGCCAATCAAATCGTTAGGTGGCTGTCTGGCTACCACAAAGGGGCAGCCCCAAGGTAGTTAGGCCGGAATTGGCTGTTGAAACTGCATTTTATTAGGGAGATCTCACTGTCGACTCATTCGACGTTCGTGTCGCTGTGTGGAGGCAAGCTCAATATGACCGAGTGTCTTCAGGATTGAAACAGTAAATGGAAAGCTCAAACACATTCATTACACATGGTAACAAGGACAGGAACACAACTTCAAACCAGATCTAGAGCAGGTCTATCGGAGTGTTTGACTTTGCAGGAAAGATTGAGATTGATGACATCGTAGATCGTTTGAATGGCCCACCGTAGCGACGAACCGCAGCACAATTGGGCCATATGATCCGCGGGTCTCGGGTAATGGAGTCTTAGCCAGATCACGCCAGATATCAGGTACCTTTCGAGACTGAACAGGTGAGCGGGTAACTAAGCAGTCACATTAAATTGCCATTGGTCACGCCAGGTACCTACGAGGTCGTCAGCGTGGTGTAGGTACACCGTACAATTCCTCCATGGACGGTGAGGTGGGATTATCCAGTGGCGTGCAGTACATAGTGGCCCAAGGGTAGAGGGGTGGAAGGGTGGGAGGGTGGAACCTCTGATGTGACGCCATTCAGACCCTCGGCAGTCGGAGAAAGGCAAGGGCCACGGAGTGCCAAACAGGGAGTAGCTTCCTTCCGGGCTCCTTCCTGGTTCTAAAGACTAACCCTGAAAGTCAGCAGGTTCCGCAGTAGGTTCCGCAGTAGGTTCCTGCCTCGTGCGCGTTAAAAATTTCTTAGCTTGTATCAAATCCCCAACAAAAATCATTATCGTGCAAAAGGTGCGGTACAAGGCAACATGGAGCTTAGTTTTTTCATGTCAACTCCACCGTGATCAACACCTTCCTCTTTGTGGCTGGTTCCAATGCCTTTGATCCAGTCAAATAGCTTCAATCAGGTAATGTACCAAGCCGCCAGATGATACGCCAACCTGATCGACTTGGATTAGGGCTTTGGTGCTCGTTGCTGCAAGTCACACTCCCATTTGACCGATCACACGGTTGACTCGTGATCGACCTCTACAACCTTGATGAATTGTCCAGTACGAGGATGGACGCATTACATGTGAAGGAAGATGATTGCACATGCTGATGAGATTGGAATTGATTGGGTGAAAAGAGTCCAGAAGGCCAGACAAAGAGGCCGCGGCAAAGCACAAACATGTGCGCGAAATATCCGCAATATCTATGACCAGTGGTTTGTCTAGGCTCGGGCGATCGATTCGCTGGGCAGGGGAGGGTTATACGATACGACAGACGAAGAAGCATACCGGCCAGGCATGATGTCGATCAAGTGACAGGCAATGCGAACGAGACAAGAAGGCCCAAAGGAGGAGGGTATCAAATGATATTACTGGCATAATTTCCGAAGCGGTGAGCAGTGGTGAGTGGTTGACTCGGGGCTGTGAGCTCGATTCAGCGGAGGAGGGAAGCACCAAAGTAGCCTGGAAGATGAACTTTGGACCCACAAGACTCCAGCTGGCATTTGTCGACTTGAAGGCCGGAAGAAAGAGAGGTTTAATCTGCGTGAGCACTTCACACCGTAAGTCACACTCCACAATTTGATACCCGATGCTTCGAGGTCTTGGGTGGTTTCCCGAGTTATGTGGCCTACTGGTTGAGGCACAGTCACCTGTAAGCGAACTGGAAGTCAGATCACAAAGCTCGAAAATGAAATCTTAGATGATGACACGGTGGAATCAACATCCGGATGAGGAGGTACTTAGGTACTTTGACGGGTGGTAGGTCGGATTGTTTGCATCAAGCTTCCCTTTACTAATAGTCGTCACCTGTAGGGTAAAGTGTGAGCAAACCACGTTTTTCCCGGGTGTAGGAAGCTTGAGGCTGTATTTCTCAGGTTCCTCGGCACTCAAGGGACATTAGGCACCTAACTCGGTGAAACGAGTTCACTAAATCATAACTAACTAGAACCCACCTAGCTAAGGACAGTACCTAACATTTAGCAGATCTCACCGCCCTAGATCTTGCCTGCGGTAGATGTGCCCCTGCCTCTGCCCTGGATTTAGTTCCCAGGGACCACCTATTTAACCACAGCACTTGAGCCCTTAGGCTAGGGCCGAGAGACCTTAGGAGGCTAAGGAGGCCTACAACAGCCTATTAGATGAACAACATGGTAGATTCAGGGACCAGTGGACCGGTGGAGAGCTTTTCCCTTAGATCCATCTAGCACCCAGCTAGCACCCATCTTCCTCGCCAAGCTGATGATCCAATGATCCAATGATCCACCAAGGGTTCGAGACTTGGACCTGTGGAGTGTGGACAGTGGACAGTGGACAGTGGATAGTAGAGTGTTTGACTGACACGCTGGTCAACGATGGTCAACGCTGGCCAACGCTTCTGTTGAGGAATATTGGGGGAACTTTCCCCCCTCTGCGCCTCTATGCCTCTACGCCTCTACGCCCTCCACCCCTACGCCCCTACGCCTCTCCGCTTCTGTTCACGATCCTCCAAGCGGCCACGGCCATGGCCACGAAAATTATTACCCTTTCACTTTTTGACTGCGGCACCTTTGACTGCGAACCCCATCGCCATCGCCGCAATATTATCTTCGACAGCTACTCCGTAAACCCACATTCTTTTCCCCCTGCCTTTCCCTATATTTGTTCATAAATCCCTTCCTACAGTCTCTCCCTCTCTCCTTTTTGTTCATTGTCTGATTTTCCACCCCTGCCAATCATTTCATCTGGTGGAAGCTGTACCAAGACTCACCGCGACCACGTCTCAGTCACCGGGGTGATTCTCACACATTCCCAACAATTTCTCCCACCACACTCACCTCAGCTCCTCCGATCATAAAACCTCCTCCTCTCCCAAGCTATCTTGCTTGAACAGCCACACCTAGTACAACCATGACTACCACCGCCCTACCTTCCGAAGCAGCCCTGCGCCGCTTGGCTACCACAGATTCCACCCCCTCGTCCTCTGCCAATATCTCCCCTCTCGACAGTCCTCGAAATTCTCCCTCGTCGACCTCGTTGTCGTCTCTCGGCTCAGAAGATGCCGTTGCCCAGAAGCCTACTACCCTAGATGCCCCAGCAAAGAAGGTCCAGCTTGTCGACACCAAGGGCAATCCCTTTGAAATCCCCGACTATTCCATCAACGACATTCTCAAGGCTATCCCCAAGCACTGCTTCGAGAGATCTGCTGCCACCGGTCTTTACTATGTCGCCCGAGATTTTGTCTCCCTCGCTACCACCTTTTATATCTTCAATCGATTTGTCACCCCAGAAAACATTCCCTCGACACCTGTAAGAGCTGGTTTGTGGTTCTTGTATACCGTCATTCAGGGTCTTTTTGGCACTGGTGTGTGGATTTTGGCTCATGAATGTGGACATCAATCCTTTTCCACCAGCAAAGTCTTGAATGACACTGTTGGTTGGTTCTGCCATTCATTCCTCCTAGTTCCATATTTCTCGTGGAAGATCTCCCACGGAAAGCATCACAAGGCAACTGGTAACATGGAGCGAGACATGGTTTTCGTGCCAAACACCAAGCAGTCGTATGCCAACAAGCACGGTTACCTTCTTCATCAGCTCGAGGAACTTACCGAGGAAACCCCTCTTGCCACAGCTTATTATCTGATTACCCAGCAACTTGGTGGGTGGCCTGCATATCTGTTCTTCAACGTCACAGGTCACAACAACCATGAGTCTCAACGTGAAGGCCGTGGCAAAGGCAAACGTAATGGAATTGGAGGTGGTGTCAACCATTTCGATCCCAGGAGCCCTCTGTATGAAGCCAAGGATTCTCACCTGATTTTGCTCAGCGATCTCGGTTTGCTCATCACCCTGAGTGTTCTCACCTTGGTCGGTAAGACGTATGGTTTCGCCAGTGTATTTGTTTGGTATATTGTTCCATACCTTTGGGTGAACCACTGGTTGGGTAAGTTTTGACACAATCTCTTCTGAATTGTCCTTTTCTAACACCTCTTTTTAGTTGCCATCACCTTTTTGCAGCACACTGATCCCACTCTCCCTCACTACACTGCCGAGTCCTGGACATATACTCGTGGAGCAGCTGCCACCATCGATCGTGAATTTGGATTCATTGGACGTCAATTATTGCACGGCATTGTCGAAACCCACGTTCTCCACCACTATGTCAGCACCATTCCATTTTATCACGCCGATGAAGCCACCGAGGCCATCAAGAAGGTCATGGGCCGTCACTATCGAAGTGATACCAAGGATGGTCCTCTTGGATTTCTGAGAGCTATCTGGACCTCGTTCAGGTGGTGCAATTGGGTTGAACCTATGGAAGGTACCTCTGGTGATGAAGCTGGCGTTCTGTTTTACCGCAACCGAAATGGTTTGGGAATGAAGCCTGCCAAGACCCAGTCATAGATGTGCATTCCTACCATGGGAGACGAGACAGTGGTTTTTGTTGCATAAATAGATGCCTTGAACCTGGTTTGCTATTAGACACGCACACCATGTGTACAGCGGGCGCTTGGAGTTTACAACAAGGAAACGGATATGACAGATAAAAGACCAACGCCCGTCAGAATGACGTAGAATTAGACATGAAGAATGAATAAAGACAAGATGAAAAACGTATTGATCAAAGAAATAAGATATCTTCTTCGTCGAAGTAATGATTTGTGCAAGAACACAATGTGACGAAGGTCAAAGTTTTCGGGAATGGCATAAAAGCATCCGGGCAATTGGTCATGTGAGTAAGTGAGTGAGGGAGTGAGGGAGTGAGTGATGCCTGGCACGCCTGGGCACTTGATATTCTGGAAGTGTTTCGTAATTCGGCTCGAGCAAATCAAGGCTACCCATTTTCCAAGCCCAACGGTGGACACATTTGGCTACAAAGGTGTGGGATTTCGAAAATTTCCCTGTTCTCTTTCGATCTCTTTAAAATTCAAATATGATACCCTTCTACTCGGAGACTTATTAAACACTCTTAGTGTTCGGCCGTTCTACACGCCAGTTCAATGTCAAATCTGCCTAGAGATAGCTCCTCATCAATAACAGCCGTAGTGCTCAGTGAGCATTTATGCTCCGCAGGACATGGTACAGCGGAGATTTTGTGCTCTAGGGCGCAGTCTAGCCAGATCACGCACGACCACGGTACCCAGATATATGTACGTACTCTTCTTCACTACCTGCTTCATTAGTAGCCTGTATATACATGGACTCGAAGAATCGATAATATTTGGGTGTGTTCAGCGACTAGATCCCCTCAACAGTGTCAATACAGATGTTGATCAACATAGCACCGGCCAGTCAGAATTGATTGATCCATGGGAGAATAGCACTTACAGTCCTGTACATAAATCCAAGCACGTGATCTAGCCTGCCAAGGCAGCCCAAAACACATTACCCGGTCCACGCCTAAAGCAGCAAGACATAATGACAGAGGTGGGTGTGTCTGGTGTGTACACGGTCGCCGATTCTACCCCACGCAGTCTGGACACAAATAGACATACCGATGATTTCAGCTCCATACATCATACGCGCAAGGTCGCACGGTTAGAGCCCATACATACAGTAGAGGTACTGTAACTTTAGCATTCGTTGGAAGTGAGTTTGTCTGGAGAAAGGTGCAGTAACCCTGCCCTGGTAGGGAGGCCACGCTGGTTGCAGAGCCCTGCTACGGCCGGATTGGATTCATGACGTCCACCCGAACCCGAACGATCTAACTACAGTAAGCTGCTGGTTAGCGTACGGCCGAGGGCCTTAAGTGAGTAACTCGGGCGCTAAAAATTCCTACAGTAAGTACCTCCTCCAGTAGGTGCCAAGATTTTCGGAGAATGAGTTAGTCACGTTAGTCAGGGACGGAGAATGCATAGAGGTCTTGCTGTTTTATTGTCACCTACTGTGTACCTCTGGTGCTAGAAGATACTTAAGTGGACGTAATAATTATTCCCTGTCATGAACCGGTAACCTAGCAGGTCACCGAAAGTCCTGAACACTCAGTACGAAGGAAGGTTAACCAACCCGAAGGGAACATACTCCGTACCTAGGGACGAGGCTCGGGGTTACGTGACGAGGCTGTACGGACTACGGAGTACTGATATGCTGACGTGCTGGTATCCTGATATGCTAGTATATCAACATATCAACATATCAACAGCCTAAGCCAAAGCCTTGTATCGAACACGATCATTCAGTATGGTATATAGAACCCACCTGCCTACGAGCGTGCCCTCTCCTTCTGTCGTCAACTTCGTTTAATATCTCGCCCCTACGGTCTACCTTTTACGATACGATAGTTCGTTCCATGTGTATAGACCCGCTCTGCACTACTCCTACTACTCTCTAAGCCCTCTCTGTGATACTGCACTCTTCGAAGGAACCCCTTGGCGACTTGTGACTCACGAGTCACCTTGTGTGCAACGAATCGTAACATAAGATACCTTTTAATTACTAATAGCTTATTAGAATTATCGAGCGTGTAACGCGCCAGGCCACTGCCACCATATGCTTTGATGGAAACCTGGGGAGTTCCGCTCTAGTGATACCGAATCGCTAAGGCGTGCCAGAGAACTCGAAGACGAAGGAGAAGGAGAAGGAGAAGGAGAAGGAGAAGGAGAAGGAGAAGGAGAAGGAGAAGGAGAAGGAGAAGAAGAAGAAGAAGAAGAAGAAGAAGAAGAAGAAGAAGGAGAAGGAAAAACGCGGCCCGACTTTAAACAGTGCATCGAAGCGTTCTACACCAACGAATTCTCTATTTCGACTTTAGACATCCTCACGGGATGAGACGAGTCGGCAGTCCATCGAGATGCTCAACTCAAGTCAACCACGATTTGGACGGCCAAGGCAACCCGAGAAAGGACCCTGCCCGGCTGAAATGGTCAAAACCTCCCAAGCCATCAAACCTCCCAAGCCATCAAACCTCCCAAGCCATCAAACCTCCCAAGCCATCAAACCTCCCAAGCCAGCAGGACTACATCTCGAGCCTCGACTTCTTCCCAAACCCTAGACAACCTAAGTATTTGATGATCAAGGTCGACGCTCATCCGCAGGGCAAACCCGTCATGGCCGGATTCGTTGTGAGCGGCGTTATCCTGCAGCCCCGCTAGATGTGATGATGGCCCATGAGCTTCGTGCCTCCACTCCAGTATCACGAACATGATGGTTTTGTCGCGGCCCTATACTTGAACCGCATGGCGCATGCGATGTATTCCGTGCGCGAGTATGTCTGTTTCGCTTCAGGGGGCCCATGATCTGCATTCGATCGACCACAGGGTGGTGGCTCCATTCGATAATCGCTCGCGCGGTTGCCATGACGCGATCTGGCGGGCTGATCGGATGCAGGGAAAGTCCAGTGGATGATGTACAGTACGGAACCATCGCGGTGGATAAGACATCCAAGGGCCAGCCCTGCAGTTGTACCAGAGCATAGCATAGCAGCCCATGGAATAGATGAAACACGGTGCGGCAGAGACATGTCTCCACCCACGGTACTGGTAGTGGGGCCGAGGCGAATCGAGCCGGTGCCATCCGCGAGGAACGGGGATTTTGTTGTCCGTTTGCGTATGTTGTCAGGAAGCCTCGAACGGGATTCTGCGGTCCTCGGATGTGGTGGGCCGCGAGGGAAGGGAGGCCAGGCTCAGTAGTACATCCTGTCAGCATTGTGGACTAAAGGTTAGGAATTTGTTCGGGTTGGCTGGGAAGCAAGGATTGGTATATGCGTAACAATATGTGTAAGAATTACAAGGTGATATCAGAATGCTATGTACATTGATGATTAAAAAGGTCTATTCGTTCTATTAGAATGGTCGTTCACGTTGTCGTCTTGACTTTGGAATATAACAGGGTCCCTCTCAACGTAGACCCTTTGTCATCGAGGCCTACTTAATAGCTACACTTGATGATTTCGGCGGCCTGTTCAGCCAGAGCGTAGGTGGCTTGCTGCAGATGGGCAGCAATGGCGACGGGAAACACACTGGTGTCGATGATTCTGAGTTTCCGGACTCCCTTCACTTTCAAATCGGTATCGACCACTTTTCCCATTGCCGCTGTGCCCATGGGATGGTATGTAGTTCTGGAGGGAGAATGTCAGTTAGGTTCACTTGGTTTCCAGCGCACTAAAGTACTCACACTGCTGTTTGAGAAAGTCTCGCATCGATCTCAGCATCTGTACTGTTCACGCTGATGGGCGCAAAGCCATCCGGCGGAGTTTCTCCCACGACGATATCTTGTCCGGCTGGGGTGGTCAAGAACGCCTTTGCCACTCTCCTGACGCCGTCTCTGAAGGCATACTTGTCAACTTCAGTGGTTAGATATCTTGGGTCGATGATTGGACTGTCCCGTGGATTGGTCGAGGCCAGTTGGACGGTGCCTCGCGAGGTGGGCAAAATCCCCACCATGGTTGTGGTGATGTGAGATCCGTTCAGGAGCACCACCGGGTTGGCAGGGCTGGTGCCTAGGTAAAGGACAAAGGCTTCCATGAACGCCCGCGTAGTCTTCAGAAGCGGGTGTGATGAGCTCGGCGCCTTCCCCTCGTCTTTGGTGATGGCGGCTTTGAGACCGTCCTTGGGGAGTGTGAATGTGGTGAGCCAGTCCGCCGGTACACCTTTTCCGAAGACCGGGTCGGTGAACAAGGGATTGGAAGAGCCGATGGCCTGACCCAACTCCGGATGCTTGAGCTGCCAGTATTGGAAGTACTGGACATGATCGGCCAGATTTTTCCCCAAGTCGGGAATGTCGAGTAAAGTGGTGATTTGCTTCGATGCCAGATGGGATTTTGGGCCGAGGCCAGAGAGCATGAGCAGCTGGGGGTCCGGTATGCGCCTGCAGTAACGAGGACTTCCTTCTTGGCCGTGTATTTGGTGCCGTCCTCGAGCTCAATGCCTGTGGCTTGAAGCGAGCCGTTGACCTTGGCAATCAGGACTCTCTTGACCAGAGTGTTTGTCAAAACGGTGACTCCTCCGAGAGGATACGCCGAGCTGGAAAGTTGCCGTAGGCCGTCCTTGCGGTTCTCGTTCAGCTCCACAGCGCCCAGTGGATTGCCACCGTTTCCGTCCGGATTGAAGTCAATACCAGATTGGTTCCACGCAGCCAGAACAGGCTCCCGAAGTGGATAGTGTCTTCCCGAGGCGGTGATAGAGGTTGCGACGATGGGACCATTCACCCCATGCTGTGAGAGATCCACACCTGGGATCACGACCTTCTCGGCCTTTTTGAAGAAAGGAAGCTGTCCGTTGTAGCTCCAGCGCGAGTCGCCAACCACGCTGGCCCAATAATCGAAATCATCTTTGTCGCCTCTGATCCATCCGCACGAGTTGATAATGGTACCGCCACCAAGCCCGTGGCCTGAAGGGTTCGGTATGACTCGGTTGCTCATCCCGACTTGGGGGACAGTGGTGTAGTTCCAGTCCCATTCCGAGCCAATGAGCAGACCCTGATTGGAGGCATATGGAATGATGGTGTTATTGGAGACGTCTGGGCCAGCCTCGATCAAGAGGATGGACCATTTGGGATTTGCGGTGGATAGTCGGCTGGAGACGACTGCTCCCGCCAGACCACCACCCACGACGATGAAATCCCACAAGTCCGACAACATGTTGCTCCAAAGACAAAAGAAGGACTGGAGATGAAGAAGAGGGGAGATGGGGGAGAGAGGGAGGATGTTGAAGAAGGCTTGGACGTTGAGATGACAATGGCACGAGATGATTGATATAGTTCCTTCCACGTGGGAACCGGCAGTTTCTAGAAGCAGGGATGCTCATGCAGCCTGACTCAAGACGACAGAAGGTGATGATATCCTTAGAGACATCATTTGGTCCACATAAACCAGGGCCTGACCAAATAATCTCGCTTCCCACCATGTGTTTCCTGATATCTGATTTTGGTTTTTTGACTCGTGGGCGAGATGGGACCTCTGCCTGGATTAAAAGTGTGTCTCCACGAGAGGTCCAGGCTGGGATCGTTTTCTCTTAGCCCAGGTACAAGGATTCGAAGACTGCAGGGACAGAACGGGGGATAAGCCAGTAAATATACACGGCGCATGCATACCTAGGACCGAACAGGCGCAGAGTCAAACATGGATTCCAAAGCCTTGCGGCCGCTCTTGATCCTCGCTGCATTAGATGCAGGCGGACCAAATTCGCTATCAATTTCCATTAGTTCAGATACTATCCAGTAGTGTGGTATCTAACCACTAATGATCATCGCAGAAGTCAGGTAGAGTGGGCAGAGCAGCAGGGACTCTGCTTAGCTTTGGGTGCCCAGGGTACTTTGAGCTGCATGTAGAATGACATGGGCCCTGCAATCGCCCCAACCTATTGTCTTTGTGCCACTGGATACATCTGCACACCCGTGACACCGCAGAGCCTTGCGGAAGAAACCTGGGTTGAAGGCGAGGGGTCCCCGACTTGCCGAGAATAACAAAGCAGGGACATAAGGGTCTGCGTGATCGTCCACCCACTCCCTCCACAAATTGCCAAATTGGACAAGTCGGGGAAACCTGGACCAAGCTTAGCCAACACGGGTTTGGATTCGAGGGATGGCTTGCTCTGCCCTGGTCCTCGGGTCCGTTCCGTCAAACCCTAGCGTGCCGTTGAGGCCTTAGCATGCACGACCCACCTCTCTGCGCCTTTTCTATCTCGTCCTTTCTATAGCCGATACATACTCTTACATGGCACACAGCACTCATCATACAAGTCGTTACATCTCTCCTCTCTCCCTACAGCAGACAACGTTTGAATGTTAGAGCGCCCCACATCTCTGGGGATTCATTCATTCGCTCATGTTGGTGACATCCGTATCGGCATAGGATGGACAGTCTGCACGACTCCCGACTATCAAAGCCCTGGGCACCAAGGGTGGTGGTTTATGCCTGGTTCCACTTGTTGACCAGTTCCATGGCCAGTCCTGGAGTGTTCCGCATGCCAGCCTCTGACATGAGCTCGTCCAGGGGACCTCGCCCATCTGGAGAATGTGCTGGGGATATACGGGGTAGTGGTAGGTTGTGTTGCTCTAATAGTGTTCTTTATCCCCTTTCGATGCCTATGATTTGAACCTGAAATGTAAGGGAATGTGCTCATACAAAGCTGAGCATCTTTCGTCTTTCCATCCACTTTGCCAGCACCATGTCGGACGACACACAGCCGCAATACTTTACAGGTGACCTGCTTCCTCTCTCATTTGGTGGATCGCAAATCGTAATCACCGACTCGGTCCTGCTCTTTTTGACGACAGTATGGGTTGCCCTCCGACTTTACTCGAGATACATGCGGAAGATCAGGATTCAGACTGAGGATTGGGTCGTTCTGGCTGGCTTGGTACTATACGATAGATTCGGTGCATCGCTACGCTTCCGCTGACAGTTGTCTCAGGTGGCCTTCTATGGATTCGTCATTGTCAGTTTCCTCATGGTGTACGTCGGGGGTTTGGGCATCATTTGAGCGCTCTTTCTCCCAAACAGATCGAACGTTGTTTGAAGGTATGTGTCTCGGTAGTGGACGTCAATTGCCGGATCGACGCTGAGAGACAGAGTAGCTTGCTTTCGCCTCCCAGATTCTATATGCTTTGACTTTGTGCTTAGTCAAATGTAGCATCTGCTTGATGTTGCTCCGAATCTTCTTCCTCCGCGAGTTCAAGATTGCGACCCTCTGCGCCATGGTCTTCGCGGCTTTATGGGGCGTCATGACGGTGTTGATAGGACTGTTCATCTGCCGCCCTTTTGCATTCAACTGGGACTCGACCATTCCAGGGGCAAATGTGGCAACCAAAATGCCGGCTACGCATCTGTTGGTGTAGTCGATATCTTGACAGACCTCGTCATCATGATCTTGCCCATTCCCATGATACTGAACCTGCACTTGCCCACCGCCAACATCATCGCACTGTGCGGTATTTTCAGCTTCGGCTTCGCGTATGTCGCCCATTGTTCCATGCATCTCGACACTGCTGACCAGTACAGAACCATGATTATCGGAGCCTTGCGCACCGTCTCCGCGTTCAGGGTTGACTTTAACGATTTCACCTTCAGCGCACGAATCGGCCACATTCTTTCCATCGCCGAGGCCGGAACCGCCATCATCGTTGCGAGCAGCCCCATTCTTCGACCCCTTTTCGATAAGATTTTTCACACCATGAGCTCCTTCAGAAGCAAGAACCCCAGCTACGCCAACCCGGGTCAAAGAGGCACGAGTGTTCCATCGGCATCGAAACCGCGGACATTCCAGACCATGGATGATGAGGTAGCCCTGTACGAATTAAACGACAGAATCGACGCAGTCACAACTTATATTTCCGGGGTCACGATGGTTCCGAGGCTTCACTCGATGCCGATGTTTCGGACAAAGAGAGTGGTCAGCCTTCAAAAGGGATCCAAGTAACAACGACAGTATCTCATGTTAGAGTGTCTCAAACCCAGAGAAAGGATTGACGGCCTCGGCCTAATTCTAAGAATCACGGACAGGTATAACTGATACATGTTGGGGTGGTTCATCTACCCGTGTCATCTTTGCGAGAGTTCTGGACGGGTTGGTTCAAAAACTGCAAATACAATGGTGTTGAAGGCTGTCTAACTGTCTTAAGGAGTCGGAGGAGGAGTGTTTCTGTCCGTCCCTTTCAAAAATCAATGTACGAGTGAGAGGGCTTGCATTCAAACGGCAGGGATAGTTGAAGACTTTTGCTGTAGAGCAGAAGGGCCTTCGCCTAGCTAAAGAGCCACTTAGGGGTCATATTACCGCCCGCAGTTTCCGATTTAGGGGTAACTAGTCCAATAAACACAACAGAGAGAGCTCTCTATATAGATTGGACACAAGATGCTCATTCGGGGAGCACATCTCTCGATTGATATTGTGCGACGAATGTAATGTCTCACGACAGTTAATGCTCAGCCAAACACGAATACATCGGTTCCCAGGCCCTGTTCTTCCCGCGTTGCGCTGATCGCATTGTCGAGAAATACTCGTTCCCTCCGCCAAGAGAGACTTGAGCGTTCTATACTCCGGACTGTATAGATCATTCAATGTCGCCCCTCGGCAATGGCGCCCCTTGTCCTGTTCCCCGGTTCTAGTTCGGGCCGATGAAAAGTGATGGTCGTCAAGTTGGAAATTGTACGAGAGGAGACAGACCCCGTATCTTCTATGGCCTGTCAGGGATCCCAAGGATCCACAATGCCGCGGACACTTTAGGCAGCGTCTGTCCGACTCCCCGACCCCTACTGGCGTTACGTGATTCAAGGACTGCATGTGACTCGGCTAGCATGTACGGCGTACACAAGCGCGATCGACGATGCTCTTTTCCAGCCGCCATTGCTGTCTTGGCCTGCGTCCTGTTATAGATGAATCGTCACACAGCGATGGGAGAGCTCACTGGGGATCGGAGAGAACCCGCTCGCCGTGCACGCCAAAGTTGGGGTAATATTGCCTGGGTGACTACGAAGGCCGTGTTCAAGATCACCCCCTTTAATTGCGCTTCTTAAACAATGAGTGGTCATTAAATAGCTCGGAGGATGTCTAGCAGGGGTATACTGCACATCTCAAAACAAGAACTCGACTATACGGAGTAGACAACGGAGAACCAGGTTCAGCACTAAAACAGAGTAGCGTTGTGACGCGGTCCTTATGTAGTATAGTGGCCCTCGTCCTCGCGTTGTAACATACTCCAGACAATGATCATCATCTGAGGAACTAGGCTGCAAGTGTTGCATGTCGCTTGTCACTTGCCGTTCCGAGAACCCTAGAAGCGATCATCTTTATGGCAATGATCGACGTTCTGCATGAGATTTGTTTCCAACCTTCTCCACTATCAAGAGATAACGCATATTCAGCAGGGCGCAGCCGACAGCATTTAGACTCACAAAAAGATACAGAGTCTTGTTCGTTTGCTGGAATCTTCATAGAGGGCAGGACACGCTTGTATGGTGTCACTTCAGGGCACGAACAACTACCCGGCGTCGAGGTTAACGTATTCGCTCCTCTAGCTCGAGATATGTAGAACGGCCATCACAAACCGTCCTTTTGTCAGGAGTGGATATACTCTATCAGCTCGTTTACTCCAAGCCTTAGGCAGATTAAATCTTGGCGCTTTTCTAAGTAACGATGGTCTCGAGTATCACGAAGGCGACACATTAGTCCGAATAAGGCTTAAATGCCTATGGAACTAGTCAAAGGTACCTGTGCAACTACCTTCCAGGGATAATTTTCCCAATTCCATGACCGAATAAAGTTATAGCTATTCCTAATTGGGAATAGTCCCCTCCTAATTAGGAAGGACGTGTGACGCGTTAAAACAATAAACCTGAAATATAAATTTTTACTCCTTAGAAGAATTCCTTCTCTATAACTTATCTTCCTTAACTATTCTTCACCCCTAAAATTATGCCTAAAACGCCTAAGTATTACGATTCGCTCCCGTAAGGTCACAAGTCGCCAAGGTTCTCCTTAGAAGAGGGCAGTATCACAGAGGGGTCTTAAGAAGTATAGTATAAACGAGGTGCTAATAGCGAACTATCCTTAATCCTAAAACGTAGGGGTAGGATAATAAACTAAGTTAACTACGGGTTGCTCCCTTATAGGGAATAACCTTTACTATATAGTAGTAACTATAATACGTCTTAGCTTAATATATTAATATATCGCTATATTACTATAGTCTTATTACGTATCCTAGCCTTGTCCGGTACCCTAGTATCTATGCTAAGTTATCGAGCTACCTTCCTCCTTTAGCTAGTATAGTTAATTAGTTAAAATGAGATCCCCTTACGTTAGTTACTATACGGTCGACCCGTAATACTCGCTCCCTCCTAGCTAAATGTTATCTTTAACGTACTTAAGGTCGTCCTCCCCGTAGGTTAGTCCTCTATCTCTTTCCTTCCTTTACCTATAGCTAACTATATCTACCGTCGCTACTAGGTATCGAAAATCCTCTAAATCCCTTAAGTCTTAAAAAGAGCGCCGCGACGAGCTCGTATCCTTAATTTCTCGTCCTAAAAATATCGCTATAGTAGCCTATACTAAATATATAAATTATAGGGTAGTATATTATTATAATAGGGAATAATCTATAAAGTATACCGAATATATATAGTACTAAAGGTCTTATAATAGAATCTTCTCTCTCGAAGAATTTCGTAAGGTTAGTAATTAAAAGAAAGAGTTATAGGAAAAGTCTAGGCGGAAACGAAAAGAAATTACTCGTCTCCGCCGTCTATTAGCCGATCTAGAGGAGGAGGACGTCTAGGCGTAGGAGTCTCTAGCTAAATTAGAGCGCTAGTCCGAGAGTATACTACGTCGCGAGATATAAGCGTTAGGTATTTTTAATTCTACCGCGCCTTTCTCCTCCGTAGCCCTAGCCGCCCTTAACTTTATCTTTAACGGTATAGTATTAATAGACCTAGTAGATTAGGATAAAATCTTAAACGGTATTCCTAAATTATCTTACGGGTAAGGTATTCCTCTAGTTCCTACGTATTTTCTAAATAGTTATATTCTAACTACTTAACTAGATAGTATCTTTTATAGTTAATAGGTTAATAGTCTAAGACTTCTTTAACCTTATATCTTAGTTCTTATATTTCTTTATTAATCTCTACTAGTTTCGGCCTAGTATTTTCGAGCGCTTTTTCTAATAGTAATTTATAGAAGATATTATAAATTCTTATTATTTTTAGTAATTCTAATTTAAATATTACTAGTCCTTTCTTTTTCTTAATTTTATATAGTCCTAATTTAATATAGTTAAGTTTATCGCTAGGTCTCTTTATTTTTATATTTTTTCTAAGTAGGTATACTACCTCTTCCTCTTTAAAGTCTAGTCCCTTAGACCTTCTCTTATTCGCTATTTTTATTATATTTTTTATTATTTCCGTAATTCTTTCCGATAATTTTCTATATAGTTCTTTAATCTTATTAACTATTATTTTTACTTTTTCTACCGTAGGTTTTAATTCTCTTTCTTATCTATTAATATTTAGGTAAATACTATAGTTCGCGTAGAATAGTAATATTCCCGTAATAGCTATACTATTATTAAACGCGAACTAGGCTACTAGTAGTAGCTATACCTAATTATCTTATTCCTAGTTAATATATACTCTAAGGTATTATTCTAGTATCTAATTCGTTCTTTCTATCTACCCGTTTAACTATAGGTAGTATATCGTTAATAGTTTCTAATATATTCCTATTAGGTCTATTAGTAATTACTAAAATTATAATATAAATAGTTTATTTCGATTTAAGTATATTTCCTTTAGTACTTTATAGTTAGATATTATATTCTTATATAGCGTATATACTAAATTCTCTACTATAGATACTTCCTTATATAGTATAAAGTAGGCGTATTTTATAAGGATATCGTTAATAACTAGAATACTATTATAAGCTATTTCTATTATTAGCTTTTTAGACTTTAGTAGCTTAATAATAAAATTTAGTGCTATTATATACTTATTACGATTCGCTCCCGTAAGGTTATAAGTCGCTAAGGTTCTCCTTAGAAGAGGGCAGTATTATAGAGTAGTCTTAAGAAGTATAGTATAAACGAGGTACTAATAGCGAACTATCCTAGGTCCTAAAATATAGGGGTAGAATAATAAACTAAGTTAACTACGGGGTAATATTATATAAAGACTATATATATATATTTATTACTAGACTATAATATATAGTAGACTACTATTATAGTCTATAGTCTATTATAGTCTATCCTCTAGAGTAGACTATAGTATATAGTAGACTACTATCGTAGTCTATAGTCTACTATAGTCTATCCCCTAGTTACGTAACTTAGCCTTATTCTCTATCGGCTAACTTCCCCCTCCTAGGACGGGTGCTTTAGAACCCTTAGCGACCCTTTAAGTAACCTAGTTCGTAATATTACTCCCCTCCTTCCTTAGTCGTTATCCTTAATATATTTAAGGTATATATTCCCCTTCTTCTTCTAGCTTCTCTCCTTTCTCCTATTATAGCTAACTATATCTCCTAAAGCTCTCTTATTTAAGTTCGATTAGCTAAAACGTCTTACCTTAAAAATTAAACTTCTAGGTTACGAAACTATAGCCCTTACCCTTAGTATATAAAAACTAATAAGATCTATATAGTCCGTAAAGGGTATTCGCGTTATATAATCTACGTATAAAAAAATATCGTCTATAGTAGTATATTCTCTAATACCGAATTTAGCTATTTAAAAAATAAGAAATAAAAGCTTCGTAAAAAGAATAAAAAATTACGGCAAGAGCTCGTGTCCCTTACCCGTCGAATCCTCGCCGCTTAGGCCGAGTAGTCGAAGGTAGAATTATAGCTTAAGCGGATAACCCGTAAGTAGAGTAAAATAGTAGATCGGGAGGCCCGTCTCCTAGGCGAGTTAGTTAAAGATAGTGCGGAGGATTTTAATTTCGCGGTAATAATCGACGATTTTTCTATTTTCGATCCTTCCTAGCTTAGTCCTAACCTTAGTAGTACTAGTTAATTAATATTATAATATATAATTAGGGCTTACTAGAAGTCTTAGTATAGAAACGCTATTATTTCTATACTAAGCCTTTTATCTATACTAGAAGATCGGTAGGAGTTAAATAAGGAGAGGAAGAAGGTAACGAAGATAGATAGTAATAGAGATATTAGCTTCTATCGATAAGTTTCGTTCCCTATTCTCGTTTTACCTAGTTTACTTAGTTACTATAATTACTAAATAACCTAGTTAAATAGTTTCGGTAATCCTTAAGACTTAAGTTATTTAGTTAGTTAGTTCTTACGATATTAAGGTCCTACCGACTAGTTTACTTAATACTACCCCTAGATATCCTCCCTACTTAATAGGTCCTAGGTACCGACTTAGTTATCGCTAGTTATATTAGTACCTCCTAGCGGAGTCGAATCGATAACCTTAGTATTACTACTTAATTATTACGCTCCCTAAGTAATTTTATCTTAAGAAGAAAAGGGTTAGGCGTATAGAGAGTAAATTAGTAAAGAGTAGATAAGTTAGACCTTTAATAACTAATTTAGAATAGGTTAATAAGTATTTATTAGGTAGCGACGATATTTATCCCTAAAAAGCTATCGTAAACTTTAAAATCGTTATCTCGGAAAGGGATTCTAGGCCTTACTCGCTTAGGAGTAAGACTTTAGTAAGATAAGGAGTACCTAATCAGAAATCGCGAATATAGTTTTAGCCTTCTAGAAGAAGGAGTACTCTAGATTTTTATTAGCGAAGGGCCGAAAAGGTAGTAGTTACTCTCTAGAATAGAAATATAATCCTCTAGAATCTCGAAAGCGACGAAATAAGGAAGGATTAATAAAGAGGAAGGAATAATATAAAAAATCGTCGTAAATAGAAAGAAAAAAGATTTAAGGATAAGTAATTAATAACTAGAACGACCTTAAAAAGTTAGAAAATACCTAAAAATATCTTATTAGCTTTATAATTATTTTATTACTATTATATATTACCTTATTAGGACTTCTTAAATACCTAAGAGAGATAGAGAAGACCTTAAAGCTTACTTTAATCGACTAAAGGAAATTATTTATTATTATCTTTTCGTCTATTATAATAATATCGTTAGAGGAATTATCTTAAGGATCGGCTATTTTACCTATTAGCGCTTCTTTAAGTAGTATAGGTAAGATCTTAGAGGAATATCGAAATATTTAGTATAAAGTAATACCGGCTACTATATTAGATTCTTATACGATAAGGGTAATACCCTAGGGTTCGACGGAAGAAAGTAGCTATCTATACTTCGATAGTAAGAATATTATTAACTTTCTAAGTACTTTTAGCGAAATATATAAGGAGTATAGGGTAGCGGATAAAGCGAAAATATCTAGGGTAGTTAGATTCTATTTCCCGAAGATAGGTAAGTATCTAAGATATACGAAAGAATATTAATTAAAAGACTAGAGTAAAATAGAGAAAATAATAAAAAAGAAATAGAAATATATAAATAAAGATTACTAGATAAAAATACTAGAATTCCTTTAAGCTATAGCGAATAAGAAGTAGCGAGTAAGTAATAATATTTAATCTTATAGCTAATAATTTATAATAGCCGCTAAACTAATAATATTAGGCTAGAAGATTACTCCTTATATTACTAGTTCGCTATACTTATTAGGTCTTCCTAGGATAATAAGAGAAAAGACGATAAAGAACCTTAAGATAGATATAGATAAGCTAGAAGGATTCGACTTTATAAAGATTAGTAGTAAAGCAATAGAGGTTTAGAAGGTATTAGAGAAAGTAAGCGAATTAGGAATAGTAATAAGGACGAATAATAAAGAATATACCGAGGAGATAGTAAAGGCTATACCTAATCGCCCGAAAAGAGATAAAATAACTAGAGAGAGTATACGTATTAAGGGAGAGAGTAAAGAATTAAAAAGGAAAATAATAGAAGGTAATTTAGTTCGGATTATTTCTACTTTATAAGTACTATTAAAACCTAGATATAAGGACGAACTAGTATAGGTAATATAAAAATAGTTAATTTTATTAATTTAAGTTAAACTTAAAGCTATATAAGCGAGAATTAATAGCCTTAGTTAAGTATAGAGAGTACCCGTTATAATAAATTTCTAATTTATGAGATAAGGATCGGCCTATTAAGGAGATTAATAGGCGAACTAGACCGGTAAAATATTATATTTCTTCTATAGAGAAGAATATTACTATACGAATTATAAGATAATAAAGGAAATAATTACTAAAGGGAAAATCTATAAGAATAATAAAGATAAACTTTACTTAGGCTAGAAAAGTAAAGGTACTTATATTATTCGGTTCTCGCCTTCTAGTTAAGAGCTAAACCTTTATTATTTAGAAAGACTATTAGTAGGTAAAATATTAATAAGTCGCGTAAATATAGTTTCCTCTATTCGGCTAGGAATATATAGTAATAGAGGAGTTATTAATAAGGACACTAATAAGGAATATAAGGAAGAAATAGTAGGTATTATAGTAGCGAGGGCTAATCTAAGATCGAAGGCTAAAGACTCGGAAGCGAGTTATAGGTTAAGAAGAATTCCTAAAGTATTAAAGAGTAGATAGAAAGACGAGTCTTAACTCTTAACTACGAAGTCTTTAAGGGAAGGAAATTATACTTAGATATTAGAAGCTAAAAAATAGAGATTAGAATAGGCTAAACTAGTAGTAAAAGAGAGACTATAACCTCTAGAAGTCCTAGAAACCCGAAGCTAGACTAAAGAAGGAGATTTCGAAATAGGTAAAGTATCTATAACTATAAGGAAAGTTCGTCTAATACCTAATTTAAGACTTAGAAAAGAAAGACTAAATAAAGTCTTAGGGCGTATAGAAGGTCCTAAAAAGCTTACTAAATTAATCTTAAATTAAAAAGTAGAGGGCTTAATAGTTAAAGGTTTACTATTAGCTTCTAGTAAGTTACATTACTTTATTTTTACTAGAAAGAATTAGGAGTATAATAAGATAGCTAAAGGAGTTACTATTAAGACGAGATTAAATTTAGTATAACTCGATAGAGAAGGAGAGGAAAAGGAGTATAGGCTAAAGAAGATATTAGCTTACTCTCTACTTCTAATCTAAATAAGGATTAGAGAGATATAAGCTCTTTTAGACTATAGTATCGAAGTTAATATTATATCGTAAGAACTTATATAGAAGCTAGGACTACTAATATTAAAAGCTAATCCCTATATAATTATAATTAGATTTAATAAGATTATATATTAATTTACTAGAACTATACCTAAACTAACTATAACTATTAGAGGAGTTAATATCGAAATTTATACCTTTATTATTAATATACCTAACTCTAGCTATTCTTTAATCCTTAGAAATTCGTTTATTAATATAGTATAAATAGAGTTATACTATAACGGGAAAGGAAGCTATATTATTTCCCTTATAAGCTTAACGAGTAGAAAAAGAGTATTTATATCGTCGATCCCTCTTAATAAAGGGGGAAGTTAGCGGATTTAGATATTAGCTTTTAGGAGAAGAGATAGTATAGGAAACTAGGTCGCGAATAAAATAAAGAAGGGTCTTAGTTTATATAATCGAGAGGCCGTTATATTTTATAGGTAATAGAAAGAGTAGTAAGAGGAAGAAGGAGTAGAGGATTAGGAAGAGAAAAGGGTAAATTAGAGTAAGACTAGTTTACGGAAAATAGACTAAGGGACCTATAAAAGCTTAGTATAGAAATAAACCGTTTCTATACTAAGACTTTAAGTAAACTAGAATAGAAAGGGATAAGGACTAAGATTAAAGATTAATAGGCTTATAAGAGAATAGAAGATAAATTAAATTATTAAGAAAAGGATAAAGTAGAAGAACTTTTAAGAGCTAGAGTACTTAAAGGGCGTTTTAAGGTAAAACCGAGTAGTAAGGCGAAATTTTAGAGAACTTTAAGAAAGGTTAATATATTAAGCTTAGAGTAAGATTTAGCTATAGAAAAAGAGAGTAGAAAATAGAGAAGAGGTACCTATAAGATATATATTAATACGTTATATAAGCGGAAAGATATAAAGGTACTACCTTAGAATCCTTCTAAGAATAATAATAGTAATCTAGATAGAGAATTAGACTAGAGAGAAAAGGTAATTACTCGTAAAAAGAAGGCTCTAGCGTTCTTTTCCCTAAAATATAAGTATAATTAATAGCTACTACCTTAGCTTTATATAGTAGTAAGGGGCTATCGGTTAAAGCCTAAAAGGGTAGAGAGATACCTAATTAGGGATTCCTTAATACTAAATAAGAAGAATATCCTATTAGAAGTTTTATATAACTATAAGCTAGTATTATTATAGACCTTTAAAGAGATAGGGAGGGTAAGAACGGAAATTACTCCTCCTTATATAATTAAGATAGTTCCTTATAAAGCCTAGTAGGTAAAGAACTTTTATATTCCGAAGATAATTAAACTAGAGGTAATTAAAATAGTAGAGAGCTATTTAAAAAAGAATATCTTAGAATATAGATATAGATCGTATAGGAATATATATTTCCTAGTTAAAAAGAAAAATAGGTAATATCGGCTCGTTATTACTATAATATTAATAAATCGAGTAACTATTAGAAATACGAATCTATCGCCTTCGTTTAATAACTTTTTTAAGGAGTTTACGGGAATATTTATACTTTTATTAATTAATTAATTTTCTAGATATAATTAGTTATAACTTACTAGATAGAGTAGAGATATAATAGTAATCTAGACGCCTTTAGAGATAATATATTAAATAACCCTAGTATAAGGAGCTACTAACTTAGTACTATATTTTATAAGAGTATTAAATAGAATTCTAGCTACTTAGATACCGAGAAGAGCGAAACCCTTCGTTAATAATACGAGTATAAAAGGACCTAAGATAGACTATAGAGGAGAAAAAGTAGCGCTAGAAGTTCGATATTATATTCTCGAATATATTTAAAATTTAGATAAAGTACTAATAGATATTAAGAGGGCGGGGGCTATAATCTTAGAGGAGAAATTATAGTTCTATTAGAATAGTTTAAGGATTATCGGGTATATCTATAATAAGTACGGACGGTATCCGAATAGTAAAAAGGTTAAAAAGATATTATTATAGCTAGCCTACTCGAATACTATAAAATTAAAGGGTTTTCTCGGAATATATATATATTATTGAATCTAGATTAAAAAGTTTACGTAAAAAGCTTTACTATTATATTATCTATTAAGGAAAGAAGTACCGTAGGAATAGACTAAAGATTATAACGAGACTATAAATATTATAAAGGAGGTACTAACTACGGCGCTAGCCCTAGTTAGTTTAGACTATTCGGAAGAAGTAGAAGTAGTATTTCTTAGTTTTAATACGAGCCTAACTAGATAGGGTATATAACTAAGGTAAGTAGAGAGAAAAGAGAAGAGACGATACTCGTTAAGATATAAGAGTAGCTTATAGTTAAAGGCTAAATCGGGATATAATATAGAAAAAAGGAAATATTAAGCGCTTTTAAAATCGTTAAAAAAGTTTCGCTACTAGTTATATAGAGTTTATTTTATTATTAAAACGAATATAATAACTTTAGCTATATAGTTAAACCGATAAGTAACTAATCTACTAGGTACGTTAGTAACTTAATAGTTAATATAGATAAGACTTTTTAATTTTAAGATATAATATATACTAGAAGCGAAAAACCTTATTATAAATACTCTCTTAAAACGTCTCGCTATAGAGAGAGATCTATTAGAGAGAGAAAGTAAAGAAGAGATTAATAATTAGATAGAGAGGTAGTTCTACTTAATTAAACTTATATTAATTAGAGTAAAAGGAGAGCGAGTAGAAGAAGATAAAGAGAGAGATATATCGTTTAAAAAAGAAGAATATTCTAAAGACTCGATTAAAATTATAAAAATCCTAACTAGAGAATTAAAAAGATCGGAGAATATATTGAGAGTAAAGTTTTCTTAATTAAGGAAGAGAGTATTAAATTATATTATATATTAGGAATATCTTTTTCGAATAGTAAATAAGATAAATTCTATAAGAAGGGTATTAGATAGGAAAGAAAGAAGGGAGGTAGTTTTAAGACTACTTTACGATAAGTCGAAATATTAAATAAAAGAATCTACCTATCGAAAGATTATAGATTAATACTACTAGGATATAATATACGAAGATATAATATAGTATATTAAGACCTATAAGGTATACTAATTTTAATTAAAGGCTAGAGTAAGAGAGGCTCTTTTTCTAACTTAGATAAATAAAAGATAGGCTAAAATATATATTAATATAACTTATATATCTCTATCTTAGGGAAAGCGATTTCTAGTAGTAGTAAAAAGTAATTTTAGTAGATAGATTAAAGCTTAAGGAATTAAGGAGAATAATAGTAAATTAGTTATAAAGTTCCTTTAGAAGAATATTATTATAAGATATAGAATCTTTATAAAGATAGTAATAGATAGCGGACTAGAGAATAAGAAATTAATAGAGGAATTATTAGCGAAATATAATATTAAGAAAGTACTAATATTAGCTTATAATCCTTAAGTAAATAGAGTAGTAGAAGTAGGATATAAGCCGATTAAGGATATACTTTCGAAGATAAGTAGATTATTAAATAATAGAGATTAGATAAAATATTTATATACTATCCTATAGGTAAACCGTATAATAGTAAGGGCTAGTACTAGGATAACTCTCTATAAGGTAAAGTACCTTAATTAAGTAGTTCTACCTATTAAATTAGAATATTTAACTTAAAGTATTATACTATAAGAAGAAGTCTAGAATATAAGTAGTTTACTTACTAGTAGAGCTCGAGCCTTAAAAAGAAGAGAAGAAGATTTAGAAGAGATAAAGTTAAGAATTCGTAGGATAAGAGAGTTAGGGAAGACGTACTTTAATTAGAGGAATTAAATAAGGAGAGAACCGTTATAACTAGGAATATTAGTACTACTATATACTACTTTTATATAAATAAATATATTAAGTTTAAAAGTACTATAGTTTTATTAGAATAGGCTATACTAAATTATATTAATTAACTAACTATATAGGAATTATACTTTATAGGAATTAAATAGTATAATATTAAGAGAGACTTTTACTAGTTACCGTTTAAAGCGATTTTATTCCTATATAGATACCTTTCTAAGTACCGTTTCCGCTATTAAAGAACTCGTAGATTAATAGTATATACTTAAAGTAAGAAGGTAATCTAGAGTTACGATTAAAGTATCGAGAATATTACTATAAAGATCGAAAGTTAAAGAAAACTAAGAAGAGATAGAATAAGTTAAAGAAGATAAAGAAGATAATAAGAAAGAATTCTAAAGAGGATAAGGTTAAGAGCTAATAATTAGAGAGGTAGATTAAGATATAAGATAAGGTTAGAATTAAGACTATAGGGAGATAAGAAAAGTAGAGCTATATAAAAGCTTAGTACGAAAACGAATTATTTTTATACTAAAACTTTAACTAGCGCGGTTTTATAATATAAAATAGAAATACTTATAAGTTTAAGTTAAGAGGATATTAGTAGAAAAAACCTAGGGAGAAGTAGAAGTTAGGGGTAGGTTAGTACTAGAGAGAGTAGGGAACGAGAAGAAAGTTATAGTAAATAAAGTATAAAATAAAAGTAATAGTAGGAGATAACTTAGAAAAACTAAAATAGAATAGAGTAATTTTAATAAGAAAAGACTAATTAGGAAGGTTTCTATTTCCGGGATATATAAAGAAGTAAGGAAGAACTTTAATTAAGGAGATTTAGTTAAGGTAAATAGTAACTACGAGTAATAAAGAGAGGGTTAATCTCTTAAGAGATATATAAAAGTTTTAGTCTATATAGACCTCGATCTTACCTATTCTTAGGTTATTAACTTCTTTATCTCTTCCGATACCTTTTCCTCGTTAGGATCCTTCTTCTTCTTCTCGAAGGCTTATTATTAATATAATTATAAGTCCTAGAGGTAATTTTAATTCTTTTCCCTTACTTTATCTAGTTAATCTTCCCTATCGCTTCTCTTCTTAAAGAGAAGATATTAACTTATACCGTCTAGAGTCTAGAGTCTAGAGTTTTTCTTCTTCTTTCTTTTCTCCTTATTATTTTTTAGACCTAAATTTTAAGTAGTTACTTAGTTAAATAGTAGAAATATTATAGCTACCTAGAGATTCTTATAAGAATAAGAATAAGAAAGTAAAGCCTTTACTAAAGGGTTCGCTATTTAAAGCTTTAGTAACTTTATATCTTATTCGTTATCTCTCCTTACGTCCTCCTTCTAAGCCGCCTATACTTAGCTATAATAGTAAAGATATTATAGTACCTATTAGAAATTATATACTTAAAATTTCGAATATATAAACCCTTAAGTTATTTTACCTAAAGACTAGGAAATCTACTTCGATAATAGAATATCTAGAAGCTATTTACCTAGATAATTAAAGAGGCTATATCTAATTTCTTTTAGATTTTAATATTACTTAAACTTTATTATAATATACTATAGAAGAGGCGAGCCGTATTTTACTAGAATAGCTTAGTATTAGGCTACTTCTTAAGAGTAATATTTTAATAAACTTAGAAAAGAAGATTATATAATAGGCTAAGAATACTAGAGATTAGAGAATAAGATCGAAGAAAGTATATAATAACTTATAGAAAGGAGAATATACTAACGATAATACTAAGGCTACTAGCTTTTATAATTAAGAATTCGTCGATAACTTAATTATTCCCTTATATAGAGACGGCTATATTATTTTAGTTATAATTCGAGAAATACTAGAATAGCTTTCTAGTTATACCCCGCTTCGTTTACTTTAAGAAGCTAGCTACTAATACGTCTATAGGTTAGCTAGTTTAGATAGAATTAAGACGTTAAAAGAATTTAGACTTCGAGCTATTAACTTTAAAGAAGTTAGTAGAAGATAAATAGATATAGCTAGAAGCGATTTTACTTAATATAAAGAGTTTTTATCGGTAATAAAATATTATTAGTTAATCTAGGTTAAGAGAATTTAGCTTAATTATAGATAAGTACTATATAACTTTATAAATATTATTAAGTCGAAAGGAAAGTTTAGAATAGTAGTAGTAGCGCCTAGCTATATTAAGAAGTAAGCTATAAAAGGAAAATAAATTATTAAGGTTAAAAAGGAACTAGATCCTCCGAGAAGGTTAACTTACTAAAAGAAGCTACCTAAAATTAAGGCTAGTAACTTTAATAAGTATATTAATAATAATATAGGCTTAAATAATAATACGGGAATATAGCTCTTACCTCGGCTAAACTTACTAGTACCTTAGCCTATTTCGATTCTAGTTTTATAATAAGAACTAGTTATTTTAGTTCCTTAGCCGGTCGTTTCCCTTAATTATAGGCTTAAGTAAAAGCCTATAACTCTAGATAATATTTAACTTAAGAATTAAGAAGAAGTATAAAAAGATATTCTTAAAGCTCTTAGCGAAATAGATTAAAGAAAGATTCGAGAATTAAGCGATAATAGCTTATTATCTTTAGTACCTATACTTATACCTCGTCGTAAGTTTTCCCTAGCTACTAAGTTTAGGGTCTCGATACTAATCTCTACTAGAAGAATAATACTAAATAGAGAAGAGTCGCCTTAGGTTATACCTAATTCTTTAAAGAGGTTTTTTTATAAGAGGGTACTAAGTATAGCTTCTTCTATTATTTCTATAAGAAATATTTATATAGTAAAGAAAATAAAGGATAGAACTAGACCGGTAGAGGCTTAATTAGTATAAGAGAGAGTTAAGTAAAGTCCTCTTACCTTATCTATTAGAGTTAAACTTAATCTCTTACTTAATAATATTAGCTACTATAACCCTATTAAGAATCCTATCTAGACGGAAAGTACGGCTTAGATAATAATTATATCGAAATATAAGGCTCTAATAAATAACTAAGAGCCTAAGCTATATATCTTTTATTTTATAATAACCCGAACCGACGATACTATTCTTCTAGTATAGGTATTTATAAAGATTACCGAGAGTATTCCTTAATTATATATAGCTAAATATTTAAGGATTACCTAGGCTTATAGGGAAGAAGTAAGTAAAATTATTAATACTATTAATTTATAGAATATCGGACTTGTAGTCTTAGAGGAAGTATTAAAGTATTAGTACTAGTATTTTAAAAATAAAGATATCTTAGTTCGATAAGGAGTAGTAGCTATTAGAGGATATAGTCTAAAATATAAAGATCTTTTAACTCTTTAATATAGACCTTAGGAATAGGGATAGGTAATATTAGGCTAGTTATCTAGAGAGGTTATCTTCTATATAATTAGAGTAATTAGGAGATTAGTTCTAGATAATAATTTAAGGATTATTAATCTAGTAGAGTTTATAGTAATAAGAGATATAATAAATAAAACCTTCCCTTATATATAGAATATTTATAATAAGGATAAGATTCGGATTATATCTATATATTCTCTAGAATATTAGTTTCTTATTATTATTAAACTAAGACTTAAGAGATATATTATTCTTAATTCTAGGATTAATAGGCCTAACGAAGATATTAGCCTAAAAAATATAAGGAGGCTAATTAGTAGTACTTAGAATACGAACTTTATAAGGGCTCGAGTTTAATTAAATTAGTAATAGAATCTTATAGACTATAGACTTTAGGTTATCGAAAACTTTCGTATATATTATAGGAATAAGTAACCTTATATAGTTTAAGTTAATCCTTATTATAGAGTAAGGGTAGTATATAAAATAGTAAAATATACTTTAAAATTATAGCGGTTACTAGAAGGAGTCTTAATTACTAGGGAGATAGTAGACGAGCGGAGACGAGAGATAAGTAAGGAGATTATTCCGGAGGAAGTACTATATATTACGTAAGGAAGCCGTAAATTATAGGGACGACTTAATTAAGGGAATAGCTAGGACTTAAGCTAGTTATTAAAATAATAATAAGCTATACTTTCTTTTTTTTTTTATTATTACTATTGTTACGGACGAGGTCGTCTTCGCTAATAATTAAAAAGGGATATAATATATAATTAGGGCTTACTAGAAGTCTTAATATAAAAACGCTATTATTTCTATACTAAGCCTTTTATTTATACTAGAAGATTAGTAGGAGTTAAATAAGAAGAGGAAGGAAGTAACGAAGATAGATAGTAATAGAGATATTAGCTCCTATCGATAAGTTTCGTTCCCTATTCTCGTTTTACCTAGTTTACTTAATTACTATAATTACTAAATAACCTAGTTAAATAGTTTTAGTAATTCTTAAGACTTAAGTTATTTAGTTAGTTAGTTCTTACGATATTAAGGTCCTACCGACTAGTTTACCTAATACTACCCCTAGATATTCTCCCTACTTAATAGGTCCTAGGTACTAACTTAATTATCGCTAGTTATAATATTAATTCCTATAAGTAGGACTTTATTTACGTATATTAGATAATAGGTTAGGTTTAACCTAAATATAGTAATTAGTTACGCTATAAATATACCTAGCTTTACCCTATTCCTATAGTAGGGTTTAATCTTAGGTATATCCTTACTATATTCTACTACCTAACGAACTATAGGTTACCCTATAGTTATAGCTAGTATATAGGATCGGACTAATCTAGTAGATAATAGTAATCGTACTAGTTACTTAGAGGAAGATATTATATTAATACTCCGTTAAGGATAGTAGTTAAAGTATTACGATTCGCTCCCGTAAGGTTATAAGTCGCTAAGGTTCTCCTTAGAAGAGGGTAGTATTATAGAGTAGTCTTAAGAAGTATAGTATAAACGAGGTACTAATAGCGAACTATTCTAGGTCCTAAAATATAGGGGTAGGATAATAAACTAAGTTAATTACGGGGTAACGTTATATAAAGACTATATATATATATTTATTACTAGACTATAATATATAGTAGACTACTATTGTAGTCTATAGTCTATTATAGTCTATCTTCTAGAGTAGACTATAGTATATAGTAGACTACTATCGTAGTCTATAGTCTACTATAGTCTACCCCCTAGTTACGTAACTTAGCCTCGTTCTCTATCGGCTAACTTCCCCCTCCTAGGACGGGTACTTTAGAACCCTTAGCGACCCTTTAAGTAACCTAGTTCGTAATAATACTATACTTCTTCCGGCGTTATAGGTATTTATAGTAGTCTATATAGCTTATATCTTATATACTTTATCTTATAGTATATATTATAATTCTTAACGTACTCTATTACGTCTCTTTTAAGTCCTTTCTAGGTAAAATCTCTTATAACTAGTTTAATAGTCTTTTCTACTCTCGAATATTTAGCTATTTTATTATTATACCTCGTTCTAATAACCTCTTATTTCTATTCTTAGGTTAATTTAATATCTATTATTATAAGTTATTATACTTATAGTTTAATATAGAATAGCGATTTATTACTATTAATTCTTAATATTGCCGCTAGTTCTAGTTATATATCTTTTATATAGTCTATTCTTTAACTTAGTACGTCTATAACTATATTTTCTTTACCTCGTACGTAGTATATCTTAAAGTTATATAGTACTAATATCTTAGCCTACTATACCTATCTTCTATTAAGTTACTTTATTATTATCTAATAAAGAAGGTTCTTATAGTCCGTATAGACTTATACTTAGTATTTTATACTCTCGAGATATACTCTTTATTCTTAGAGTACCTCGACTACTACGAGTAATTCCTTATTATAGATATTATAATTTAGTTCCGGTAGTATTATCTTTCTAGAATAATATACTATTATTCTAGTCCTTTTATTAGGGTATTTCTATATAAGGCGAGTCCCGATAGCGCCGTCCGATATATCTATTTCTACCTCTACGAGTAGTTCTAGATCGTATATTATAAGTACTAGCGTAGTTATTATAGCTAATTTAAGTCTCTCGAACGTCTCTTTATACTTGTCTATAAATTTTATTCGTTATTCCTTACGGTTCTCCTTCTTTATAAGGTTAGTAAGTAGCGCCGCTATTTTAGAGAAGTCTTTAACGAACTTACGGATATAGTTCGCGAGTCTAATAAAGGCTTATACCTCTATAATAGTAGTTAGCTCTAGCTACTCCTATATTAGTTTTATTTTATTAGAATTTACCTTAATTCTATCGCTAGAAATAATATATTTAAGGAACTTAATTTATTATTAATAAAATTTATATTTACTAAATTTTAAAGGAAGTTCCTTCTCTTTAAGTTTCGCTAATACCTTATATACGTACTAAATATACTCCTCGTATATCTTCGAGAATATTAGTATATTATTAAAATACGCTATTATAAAGTCGTCTAAGTATTCTTAAATTATATTATTAATAAGCTCCTAAAAGATTACTAGAGTATTAGTTAATTCGAAAGATATAACTAGATACTTAAATAATCCGAATCGTATCTTAAAGGCCGTATACTTCTTATAGCCTAGCTTTATTTATACTTAATAATAGGCGTCCCGTATATTAAGTACCGTAAAGTATCTTATACCTAATAATCTATCTTATAGTTCGTTAATATATAATAGAAAGTATTAATTCTTAATTATCCTAGAGTTTAATAGTCTAAAGTTAATATATACTTAAAGCCTTCTATTCTTTTTCTTCGCGAATATTATCTTATAAGTAGTATTAGATTTTAATAGTTTAATAAAATTCTTCTTTAGATACTTCTATATATAATCTTATAGATAGTTCTCCTTTATCTTTAAGAACCTAGGTAAGTAGCCTAAGTAATTTAGCTCTAGTTCTAGTATAAGTATAATCTTATAGTCTTATAGTTTATATTCCGGTAACGCTACTTTACCCTCTTTCTTAGTAAAGAGATTAGTAAAGTTCTTATATTCTAGTAAAACCGTCTATTCTATATAGATAATAGTAGTATACTAAGGACGGACCTAGACCCTATACGTCTATTTCGTCTCCCTACTCCCTTTTCCGTAACTATAATTTAAAAAGGTAATACTACGTTACTTTTAATTAATTCTTAAGTTATACTCTCTTAACTACTTTATTCCTAAGATAAGGTTAAACTTAATTAGCGAGATATCTAGTATAATCTCTTTCTAGTATCTTCTTATTTTTATAGATATTTATCGTATCTCTTTTTATATTTATCTATCATTATATTTTATCGGTTTCCCGTTAGCTATATTAAGTTAGTATAAATCCTTCTTATTCCGTTAGTATTCTTTAAATTATTCCGCTATATGTATTAATATATAGTTTTAATTAGCTCCTAAATCTATTATAGTATTAGCCTCCTTACCGCCGATAATAGTCTTAAAGACTAGTAATCTTAGTTATATCGTATCTATAATTAATAGGCTATTTTATACTCTTTTCTTTTATTAAGTAGACCTTTACCTAATGAGGTCTACCTCTAGTTATTTTTTAGTACGTCTCTTATTATTAGGTTAATCTTTCCGAAAATTATAAGGGCGATTAGATTCGGTATTTTAATAGGGAAACTATTTAAAGGTTCCTTATATAAGTAAATATAGTCTACATATTTATAGTTATTATCCTTATAGAATAATATCCTAACTAGTATCTTAATTATCTTCCGTTTTACCCTAGGATTAAATATAAAGTATAAGTATTATATTTCTAGGTAATCGTCTCTTATATAAAGCTTATAATCTTAATAGTAAGTTCGTATAGAGATTATAGTCTACGATATCTCGTCGACGATAAATTTAATCTCCTCTTTCGAATCTTCCTTATCTTTAGTTATTTTCGCCTACCCGTTATAGGATATAGATTCTCGCTATTCTATTAGTATAAGGTCTTAGACTTTCTCCTATTTACCGTCGTTATTATTAAAGTCTAAGGCTCTAACGAATTCCTCCTTTACTAGCGGTTCGTTACTAATAGTTTCTAGGTAATAGGTTCTTTATCTAATTATATTATATATATATTTAAGGCCTCTATCCTTATAGGTACCTTTTTTATATTTTTCGAGCCTAATTATTTAGTATATATAGTTTTGCCGTAAGCTAACGGTTAGGTCGAAGTATACCTTCTTACTATTTATATCTTTCCGATAGAAGTAAGTCTAAATATATAACGCGTTATTAGTCTCTTTATATATACGGTAGTATACCTTAATTCCGTCCTTATCTATAGAGTTTCCTTCCGTAATAGGTATCTCTATTCGGCTTTCCTCTACGAGATATATATATAGGGCCTATTTATTCGGGTAGTCGTAGTATCTCTAAAGAGTTATCTTTTATTCCTCCTCTTAGTAGTACTATTACCGGAGGTTATATTTATAATATATTCTTAGGTAAAAATATAGATTATTATAGTAGGTTTATTTCTAGAAGTATATCGTAATCCTTACGTAAGTATTCTTCGCTTCCCTAACTATATAGTTCTTTCTTAAAAATAGCGTTTCTATATTATCCTCTCCTTTTACGTTATATATATATAGCGGTAGGTCCTTATACTCCTAGTACCGTACTAGGGCTACTATTCTAGTTCTTTTCTACTCTTCCCTATAGGGGCTAAATAGTATATAGTTACTTATATATTCCCCTTTCCCTAGTTCTACTCCTAGGATTTCGACCTAATATTTTATTAATATTATTATTATATCTCCTATATAGTATATTACCTAATACTTATTTATATACGGTATCTCTTTTACTTCTATAACTAGGACGTTATTAAGCGCGTATTTCGTACTAGATTTTAAGTTTAAATCTAGGGCCTAAATCCTCTCTTTCTAGCCTCGTCTCTTATCTCGCCGTCTTTTTAGTTACTACGGGAACTATCCCGAGTCGTCCTTTTCGCTATAGTATATATAATAGTCGTCGTTATAGTACGCGGTCTATAAAAGTAATCTATAAGTATATTCTTTTTCTATTATCCCCTATAGTATAGGGTTATAAGCGTTTCTCGGGTTACTCTAGGTCTCTATAGACCCCTTCTATACTTTCTCTCCTTAGCTAGCTTCCCTATTATCCTTAGGGCTAAAGAGTTCTCTTTTAATTAAAGTATTAACCTTTTTTCCTTCGATACCTACTAATTATTCTATTACGTATAGTCCTTAAGCCTTTATACTATATTCTTAAGCTTAGTATTCGGAATTTCTATAATTATAGTATAGGTTTTCTTTCTTCCTTTATTCCTTCTTATAATTAGATTACTCCTTATTACGAAAGTTACGTTATTTACTCTTAAAGGGTTTATTACGTTCTATATTATTAAGGTCTATAGGATTACTATAGGCTTATTAGTAATTATTTTTCTTAAAGAATCTACCTAAGATTTTATCTTAATATCCTTTACTTTCTAATCTTTTCTTATATAGCTAGTTATTAATCTTAATAGACTTATCTACTAGATTCTTATAATTTATTAGTTAATTTAGCCCTATCTCTTATCTTACCGACTCCTTTAGTCCTATATAGTAGGCTATCGTAAAGGCGTTATTATTTTAATTAAGCTTATTTTATAGTCGTTAAAATAGCGTATAATATTAGGCGGCGGATTAAGTCTACTTAATTTAATAAATCTATTATACCGCTAATTACTTCTCTTCCGAAGTTCTAAAGATCTATTTAATCCTTTCTATAAATACCGTAAAATCGTTAAAAATATTCCGAGTTTCTAGATTATATTCTTCTTCTACGTAGATAAGGTAGTCTATTATAATAGGTTTAAACTAGTAGAAGGCTAAGCCCCTTATATTAAGTCTAGTAAATAAAACTTTATTCGTATATATTAGGTAATAAGCTTAGTCTAGCCTAAATATAGTAATTAGTTAAGCAATAAATATACTAAGCTTAGCCCTATCTCTATAGTAGGGTTTAACCTTAGGTATATCCTTATTACGTTTAATTACTTAATAGGTTACTAGCGCCCCTATAGTTATAGTTAGTACGTAGGATTAGACTAACCCGGCTAGTAATAGTAATTATACTAGTTATTTAGAGAAAGATATTATATTAATACTCCGTTAAGGATAGTAGTTAAAGTATTACGATTCGCTCCCGTAAGGTTATAAGTTACTAAGGTTCTCCTTAGAAGAGGGTAGTATTATAGAGGGGTCTTAAGAAGTATAATATAAACGAGGTACTAATAGCGAACTATCCTTAATCCTAAAATATAGGGGTAGGATAATAAACTAAGTTAACTACGAGTTACTCCCTTATAGGGAATAACCTTTACTATATAGTAGTAACTATAATACGTCTTAGCTTAATATATTAATATATTAATATAGGATATATTAATATATCGCTATATTACTATAGCCTTGTTACGTGTCCTAGCCTTGTCCGGCACCCTAGTATCTATACTAAGTTATCGGGCCACCTTCCTCCTTTGGCTGGTGTGGTTAATTAGTTAAAATGAGATCCCCTCACGTTGGTCACTATACGGTCGACCCGTAATACTGAGTTAACCCCGGAACTTCGTCCTTTAACCCCCGAACCGCCTTAAGAGTCCCCGAACCTCCTCCCCAGGTACCTATACGGCGACTAGATATAAGCGAATTACGGCCTCCGGGTAAGACCCTCCTACGATCAGACTCGGAGGTGGGTAATTAAGGCCTAGAACGCTATCGGAAGTGCCTATTTTAGGGAGCTTATAGGTACGATGCAACAGCGCTGTTTAGATGTAGAAAAGGCGGAAGGGAGTATACGGAATAGTGACGAAAGATTTCAATCTTCCTTCCTAAAATAGCTTAGCCTATCTTTTTCACTAGCCCAAATAGGAATAGCTCTCTGGTAGCGTAGATTGGGAAAATTATCCCTGGAAGGTTGTAGGAGGCAAGTGTTGAAAGAACGTCTTTAGAAACAAAGCGAAACTGGGCAGGCCGAGGGGTATCAGAGAAAGACTCCTGTCGGCGCATAGTATCCTGCCCTTTTTGGCAAAAGCCGTTTGAAGTCCTGACGTTAGCCACCGACTGCAGGCAGGCTCATAAGGACCGTCCAACTTGAATCCTGCCTTTGCAATTTTGACACTGGCCGCGTCTTGGTCGAAACAATTTTCGTCGCACCGGCCATACAATCGATGTTCTTTATTTACAAATCCCTCCGTAAGGGCGAACATCATGTAGGAATTCTATCTCGTCCATGGTTCAACGCGTCCGTCAATTGGAGAAAACCACGTGCTACCCATTATTCCTACTAGGTTACGGACATGGTAGGCAGTCCGGTGATTTCACAGGACGAACGGCCCGGCGGAGAGCCATCTGGTCGTCTGGAAGCGTGTATACCTACTGGGACTCTGTCGACATGCCGGAAGCACAGTCGGCGCCTCGTTGCCGACAGACCAGCAGACGTTATGGATGAAGGAGACCTGATATAAGTAAGAGCAGGAGCTATATCCGTGAATCGAGTTGTCAAGAAAGGGGTCAAGCGCAAGGCGCTGGCTCGTGCCGATGCCTCGACAATTTAAGTCGCGGGAGGTTTGCTCCGGCCCGATTTACCGAGAAAGGCCCTAGGTACTTTAGACGAGATCACAGCCACTCACATATGTGCAATATTCTAGAGTAGAGTAGAGCAGAGTATCATTATCTCTGTGCAGAATTAAGCCTCACTGGCAGCAGTCCTCCCATAATATCCACCCCGAATTACAGAAATTACTAACTAGTCCACCATGGCGGACAAAGCAAGGTAGTAGCGCTAGCCTGATCCTTGAACGCTCTCGACACCAAACACCAACCAACCCAGAAGAGCTCCCGCCGACTAAAGACTTCCCACCCCGCTGCTCCTTCTTCGTTATCGCGCACAGCCGCCCGCCGGACTTTCTGGCCTAGTCGCCTGCGTTACGGGAAGCGCTGGAATTCACTCCTTAGCAAAGCAGTAGGTAAGCCGATGGCAAGCAAAGCGGCGAGAGACTAATTAGAAGAGGAGGACGAAAGATAGGGTTCTCGTACGATACTAGCAGAATACGGAGGATATGCTGCTGGATCGGAGAGAGTATAGGTTCTAGTTATAGAGGTATTTTTATATTCTCAATCGGTGTACGGCTTAAAGCGGCCATGCGTGTACCACAAATCGGTGTTCTTAAGACTGCCCACGCAATTGACTACTCCGTAGACCACACTGCGTTGTATATTCAACGATGATGACTACATAATTACAAATCCCGCCATTCAGATATCCGCAATTTCCCCTCCGTTATTAGCTAGTGATAACTTGACCCGATATACAGTACAGTATTCGTGTTCCCCTAGACAGCCCGCCGAACTGATAGTTTAGTTACAGTGCCATGCACAAAGCATTTCCCCACTCTTAAAGTAGCCTGCTACTTTGATTGGCTCAAGCCATGTCTTGAAGCTTATGATTGGTCTGCGTATCATATTAAAGCGGCAAGTGAGCAAATACTTTACAAGAAAGGAGCGCACCTTGTCACACTCTAATCCTGCCGCCGCCCTATCCAGTCGGCCAGAATTCTCTCCGAAATGGGTCGTAGCACGCCTGAATGGGTGGGTTGTCCAATGACTAACATATTCCCGTTTCAGGATCCCCGCCTGTTTCTGAATGAAACTCCTGGTATGGTGGACCATGGTATCCCGTACTTTACTTACGGCCGAATGCCACCAAGTTCGGTTAGGCACAGTGTCGGTACTGTACAGTGCTGAAGGCTTCGGGACAGATAAACAGGCAGCTTACTAGGCAGCAAGAGAACTATACCTCTCAAGTTCTCAGTTAAGATACAGTTTTTCCACCAAATAACGCTACTCTGAAAAGGTTGGAGACTCGGAGCCGGCTTAATAGCCAATTTATCATCATCATAATCATCATCACCACCACCCCGCCATATTCAGCCACGGAGTTAAGCCCTTTAGTAAGTGGATATATATAAGAGGCTACGCCTGTATCTTAAGTCTCGTTGCACCTGTCTTTAACATAACACCAACTATCAAGCGTGGTGTCGAAGAATCGCACTTCATTCAAGGAAAGATACCATATCTACTGGCCTCGAGGAAACTTCATACATATTATATTGATTGAATTGCTCGCATCTTATTTCAGATCAACCAGCAGCGAACAAAAAGACTTGTCGACGACAACAAAACCACAATACCATCCTCCACTATGGCTATGAAAAGCTTGCTCCCACCAAGAGACAAACACCCACGATCTCAAGCGCACTGGGGAACGAAAGCGTCAGCGTTCCATGATGTGCTGAGACTCAACTTCAACATCTCAACGTGGCTGCTGTTCGGCGCTTTGATCCAATCTCTCATCATCTTCATCATCCCCAGATTCTACGCCTTCCTCCCCGTTGTCTTGATCCTGCTATTCCGGTTCGCCGACACATTAGCCATCACATTCGGGTTCAAAGCCAATCCCTACCTCCAAGATGCCATCTTGCACCGAGTGGCACCACAAATCCCCGACGAAGACGGCAACTTCTCCAACGAACCATCTAATGAGAAAGTCACGGTACTCTTGCTGGGCGCTAAATGCAACCACCCGCTGGGCATCTTCGCACCGAAACTCAAGGAGATGGGCGAGCTCTTGACCGGGATGATCAAAGACCTGGAAAGCAATTCCATCGAGCACGGCTTCTACGGCGGCTCGCAGTGGACCACCCAAGACCGCAACGGCGCCACCGAGTTCCTGTTTATCAGCTACTGGCGCTCAGCCGACGACGTCCACAAATACGCCTACGCCGACCTGCACCGCAAGACCTGGGATTGGTGGATCGCCATTAACAAGGACACCCCGCATCTTGGTATCAACCATGAGATCTTCGAGGTCGATCGCAAACACTGGGAAGGAGTCTATGTCAATTTCCAACCCACGGGCCTTGGCGCCACGACGTATTTGAAGAAAGGCGATAAGATGGTTGGTGGTATTGTTGAGGATAAGTGGATCTCGCCTTTGATTGATGCCCGGAATGGCAAGCTGAGGACGAGTTCGGGCAGGTTGGGCCGTGACTCGGAGGCTTTGAAGGAGAAGTTTGGTTATGATGGGTATTCTTGGGAGAAGCAATAGGATGCATATCTTGGGTCTAGCAAATTGTTATGATGTACGATACAAATCTGGCTTGAAGCATGTTTGATGGTGTTGTTTAACATAACGACAAAGTTCTGGGGTTTGTCTATCAACGGGAAAATGGCTGTATCGAGATGATCAGGTCACTGAAGAGTGAGATATATGGCTCATAATGGGCACACGTGGCACAATCGGTTTGATATCCTCGGCGTTCGGATTATGTATTATTCCTGATCTCTGGAGTCGCACACAAATAATTTAATTTGTCCCTCCAAAAATCAACCACACTCTCATAATTCTTTAGTTGTCCTTATTCTCCACCAAGACCAACGAAGGCACAAAGCATGGCTTCCGAAGCTTCCTCAGTAAGGTGTAATCGGATCGATCAAGTATCAACAAGGGACAGCTATCGCAAGCAGACTGCCACTCTTCTAGAAACATATTCCACACTCTAAGAAGTCCCACCAATACCGTGAGTGCCACAGTGCATTAATGCCACAGTGCCTAGGTAGGTCCAAACAGGTGGCTCGGCAGATCTCACCCGCAGGACTCACATCAATCTCCATCAGTTAAGCTACTGGTCGAAAAAACCGTCGCTTCATTGGACTGATTCCAAGGTCGGCCCAAGAGGTGGCGAGCTTCAACCACCGAACCACCGATCAACCTCGGCCGTTGGAATCGTTCATTTCCCCGCCTCAATTCACTCAGTGGGACCAGCGATTGGCATTGTTTTTGCCCTTCCCCAAAATCTACCGCCTTGGAGTCGCCCTCTTCCCCCAGATCTTCAGCGGTAGTTCTGTACATTATGCTTTGTTGCGTATTGTGGCCTCCCCACGACGCGCACCACTGGCAACGTCGTTCACTTCGACTCAGTCAGCTAGCTAGCTCGAGCTTGGTGTTGGTTGGTTGGCTCTTGTGCAAAGACTGGCTCCAGATCCAGCCTCGGTCGCTCGCTCGTTCGACTCCTACCCTGCAGGTAAGTGACTGCGGTGTGTGTCTGACTTGCAAACATACATATATGTATGCTTTGGAATCTCACACCTCTCTGGGGAGATTTCGGTGGCTTCCGACACTGGTATTGATCCCATTCAGCTTTGTAGATCAACATTTGTCACTCTCGCGTATCGCTCTCGCCGTCCCTGCTCCTCGTCTTTCTTGTAACATCACTGGACACCACTTCAGGTCGTTGTCGATACCTTGCTAGCGCTGACGTTGTGCGGGTTCTGATTACCACAACCTTCGGCCACATTGGGTGTACGACAGACATTGTCGCAAATCTGCATTGGAACTTGCGGTTGTATTTATACATCTCTTTCAACTGCTTGTAGTGAGTGCGTCGACATAACTCACGATATTCACATTGACTGCCACCCGACCCTGTTACAGCGACCACTCGATTCGACCAACTCACAACCCTCCAATCATGCCTTACAAATCTCGCTGGACCGTCCCCATCCCAGACTGCTCCCTGTCAACCTTCCTCTTCCAATCGCCGAATGTCGACCTAGGTGAAAACAAAGCATTTCTCGAAGCCGCCCGACCCGACACCCACTACCTCACACGAAACCAATTCCGGCTATGGGCGCAACGGTTCGCACTGGGTCTGACAAGGTCCAAGCATTTCAAAAAGGGTGATCGAATCTTGCTCTTCAGCCCAAATGACTTGTTCGTCCCTGTCGTCTTCATGGGCACACTCACCGCAGGAGGCATCTTCAGCGGCGCAAACCCGACTTTCGTCCCGAGAGAATTGGCTCATCAATGGAAGGACAGTGGTGCAACTTATCTACTTTGCTCGGATGCAGTAATCGACACGGGGATTGAAGCTGCGAAGCTAGCAGGTCTCGATCCGCAAGAGAGGGTGTTCGTGTACAATGCCAATATCTACGACGGTGAGACTACGGGGATCAGGGGAATCAAATACTGGAGTGAACTTGTGGCTCCAGAATCAGACGCTCGATCCTTCCAGTGGGACGACTACTCTGGTCCTGGTGAATGCGACAATACTCTCGCACTGAACTACTCCAGTGGAACAACAGGTGTTCCCAAAGGCGTCGAAATCACACATAAAAACTACATCTCCAACACTCTCCAAGTCGCCCAGATGGCCACTCTATATGCCGATTACAAAGAGCGCACCGCTCGTGCACGCTGGCTGTGTTTCTTACCACTATACCACGCGTACGGCCAGACCTTCTTCGTCGCGGGGGCTTTCCATCGTGGGGTCCCCGTGTACGTCATGCCCAAGTTCGATTTTTTGTTGTTCTTGGAATATACCCAGAAATTCCGCATTACCGACTATCATATGGTTCCTCCGATTGCTGTGGCATTAGCCAAACATCCTGCAGTGGAAAAATACGATTTAAGTTCCGTCGAGAGTATAGGATCAGGAGCGGCACCTCTGGGCCGCGATACATGCTCGCTAGTCGAAAAGAGGTTGGGAGGGAATCTGAACCTGAAGCAAGGTTGGGGTATGACTGAGTAAGTGGCTCCCAACCCTCAAAACATGGTTCAGGCCAACAGGACGACACGCTAACCTACCATCAATAGATGCACCTGCTCCCTCCTCGGCTGGGACGTGAACAAGATCTCGACATCCGCCGCCGTCGGCGAGCCCAACGCCAACTGCGAAGCCAAGATCATGTCGGAAGATGGACTCCGCGAGATCACGGAGCGCGGACCCGAGCACGTGGGCGAGCTGTGGTGCTACGGCCCCAACGTGATGAAAGGCTACTGGCGCAACGAGAAGGCCACCAGAGATACCCTCACGCCGGATGGCTGGCTGAAGACCGGCGACATCGCATACGTCGATCACGACGGCATGTTCCACATCGTCGACCGCCTCAAAGAACTCATCAAGGTCAAGGGCAACCAAGTCGCCCCGCCGAGCTCGAGGCCCTCCTGCTCGAACACCCGGGCATTGCCGACTCGGCTGTCATTGGCATGCCGACGGAGGATGGAGACGAGAAACCCCGTGCTTTCATCGTGAGACAAGTTGGACCGGTCGGCGAGAAGTTGACCGAGGAAGAAGTCAAGAAATTCGTCGAGGACAAGGTCGTCAGGTATAAGCGGTTAGCCGGCGGTGTCGAGTTTGTCGATGCCATCCCTAAGAACCCCTCTGGAAAGATCCTCAGGAGACAGTTGAGGGATGCTGCTAAGGAGAGGCTCAGAAAAGCCGGTGCGAGGTTGTGAGGAGGCGATCCTTACTCTTTTTTCAGCTGGATAATACGTAGAGAGATCAGGGAATAGAAAATGCCGGCTGGGCGTGTGGAATTTAAAACTCGCAAGTTCTGTACCAAGTCTTTTGTCTTTATGTCTTCTTGACTGATCATACCATTGGCTCTCTTCTGAGGGCTGTGTAGCGCCAAGTACACCGTTTTGTTTTCCCTTCCCATCCCTTCCCTGACGGTTCTGTCCTATATTCTCCTCCTCTTTTCGAACCATGGTACATACCGGCCTTTACGACCAGGCCAAGTTCGGATTACCTGTATGCTTTTCTTTCTAACGCTCCGATACACACCGTCAGAGAGTGCCTCACACAGGGGACTGATACAAAGTCGACGAGACTCAGAAATCACGAGGTATAACAAAGAGACGACCGTTAGAAGAGCCTTGAGATTGAATGAAACTAATCGAGAAGATGATGTTGATGATGAGCCTCCAATAGATGTATTTCCGTGCACGTGAGACGTCGATGAACTCTGATGAAATGTTGGATGTTGAAACTTGAGGATTACAGAACGGTGCCCTTACGCTTATTCCCCGACTCGACACCTCTGTCGATCTATGTATGAGGAAGCTGAGCATCGATCCATCGAATTGTGATTCTGCTCTCCAAGGCATTGCCTTCCTCTTGAAATGAGCTGCAACTGCACTTCTTTTCCACACTCTCAATGTACTTTTGGGTGCAAATACAGCTAACAAACCCAACCTCCATCAACATTATACACCGCGCCCGTAACGAATGATGCCTCGCCACTCAGCAAGAACGCTATCACGCTGGCCACCTCGTGTGCTTCGGCACGTCGCTTTTGTATCGTCACCTGTAAGCCGCGCTTGACGTCTTCAGGGTCTTCGGAGGCCGAGAGCGGTGTGTTCACGGAGCCTTCATGATTCGGTCAGTCAGTCACATTCCGGTTAGCGGTAAGGAGGGTCGAATTAATGTCAGGGTTTTCTGGTGTTGAGCTTCGAAGCAATTCAAACCTTTGGTACGGGCAGGATAGGAAAGGAAGGGGATGTGAAGTGATGGCAGAACAAGGAGTACTGAAAAGGCGATACCTACCAGGCGCAACACAATTGATCCGAATGCCAGGATTCTCCTTCGCTGCTGTCCTTGTCAGTGCGATCACTGCGGCCTTGCTGGCGCAATAGGCTGCATTGCCTGGAGCACCGATTTGTCCGAACGTGCTTGTTGCTGAGACCTAGGATATTTGCAACCGCTTTCGTCAGCGACTTTGTTTCTTCTGCATTTGTAGTTATCCGACCGCGTTGTGAGTTCATCTGCGCAGGGGCAGACAAGGCTCAATGGTAGGTCAAACTAGGCACAAGGAATGACGGAACGGAGGACGATGAATCGGAGAAAAGGAGGGAAACTCACGATCGCGCCTCCCTTGCCACCAAGTTCCAGCAGCACCCTGATCTGCGCCCTGAGACACAAGAAGACCCCTGTCGCATTCACGCCCATAGTCCGCTCCCAATGTTCCTCGGTCTCTTCAGCAATAGGTGTCGCTGGAGTGATGATCCCAGCCATATTGACTGCGCCGTCGAGTCTGCCGTACTTGGAAACAGTAGCGGCGATCCAAGCGTCGACGGATGCAGAGCTGCGTACGTCGACGACCGTTGCAAGGTGGTGGTTGGGGGAACCGTTGGGGGAGAGAGTGGTAAGAGCGGCGTCGAGGCCGGGTTTGTTCACATCTGCGAGGGAAACAAGTGCACCATGGGAAGCGAGGAGTTGTGCGGTCGATAGGCCCATGCCTGATGCACCGCCGGTGATGGCGATCTGCTTGAGGAGAGAGGAAATTTGGTTAGTCTGACTCTGTCCTCGGGTGGACTGCCATGGACCTGAAAATCACTCGGTAAAATCCATTTATTCCCATGTTTTTGGGTAACCACGGATGTCTCAAGCAGCCACATGATGTGCTCAAGACTTTTCCAAGCCATCGTGGATATCATATTCGAACTCCAAGCCATATCCCTTCAGACGAGCTGGAACTTGACAAGCTGAAGCAAGATACCAGGTAGATATGCAACTTACCACTTTTCCCTCGAAAGACGCCATGGCCGTATCCTGTTCAGTTTCGCCCAGATGAAGGTCCAAAAATGGAAATCCCCTGATATAGAAATTTCCTGTCGCAGTGAATGGAGACCTTTGCGATACCAGACAACTCAAGATCGGCAAGAACTGGCCCGGGTATAAAGGGTTGAGAAAAGGAGGTGTGACGTGCGGGCACGTGGTAATGAAGAACTTGTGCGATATATAGGTAACAAGCCGACCATCGACTGGATCCAAAGACTTGCCTTGGGCTCAGAACTTTGACCTGCTGTTCGGGTTTTCTATTCACGATGTCACCACGTACCCACCTGCGACGCAAACGAGCGTGAGTGTTTTCATAAACATTAAGCGTGCCAGGGTGGATTGCTCTTCCAGAAAGCCTGGGACATCTGCACGAGAAGGGCTTCCCTCATAGCCAACACTCAGTAGATCTAGTCATACTGTAACCATCTCGGGGTACCATGATACGGCGCAATTGATCATAGAACAGATGCTGAGATGGTTGGATATTGCGTAACGAGGAATTTACAGAAGTCTGGAAGGGCAACTCCGTCAGTGTGGCTTCAAAAGAGGAAGGTTTCCCCGTTATCGATTGCGAAAGTCCCAAGGCCGAGGGGCAGGGCGTCCGGGCGTTTTATGGGATCGATAAGGCTTCTCCAGGCGTGATGGCAATTCATCCCGCTGACTACGTAGAACTCAAAGTCATTGACTAGGGTCGAGGACTTGTGAAGTCGAGATTGTAAAGTCTGGTTTCGATCTGTAGCTCCTTTCAGCCACTAGTTCACTGTCGCTACCTGCTTCGAAGAATCCATTTTGAATTGCTTCGAAGTAGTCAAAATGCAAGACAAAGTGCTACTTAGGCGAAGATTTCGTTCATGGGATGGGATGGCGTCTACGCGCCGGGCAGTGCAATAATCGTTGTGCGTGAGGAATGTTTGGACATGTGGTTCGCTGGTTAGAAACTGAGTGCCTTGATAGTGATTTGGTCAAAAGTGCGAACTTTGCACTATGCCAATTGACTGTATCATTCGTTCATTATATTCGAATAAATAGCACATATAACCACTACTTTTGGACGAATTGACTCTGCATCGCGCAACGAGCTCGTGAAACATTTTTATCCGTCATCTCTCATAACTTGGTTGTAGACTCCCCGACATTACAGCGTGAGCTCAAGTCATACTGCTGATAACAACGATGCTGGATCACCATCAAATGTTTTCTGCATCCAGATCTGCTCGATAACGTCCAGCTTTTGTTGGAAAAACGACAGTCCACTTCTACGTGCTACCGTTTGGAACCAAAGCGAGAACGAGCTCCGAAGATCTGCATCCTCAGCTTCAGAGGCTGCAATGGATGCTGGCCAGAGAAAACTAATTGATGCGTATACTGTGGCATCCTCACCGAGATCGCATCGTAGGAGGCAATCACGGACGGCAATCACTTTTGACTGTAGCATCAAGGCGTCGATGTCGTAGATCTTCCGATAGAAGTATATAGATAATGCGTGATGGAAAGCCTCCAGCATGTTGTCGAGAATATAGGAATCAACTTGTCCTTCCATTCTGGCTGGTGGATTTCTGTTGACCGTTACACCCTGTAACTGATTAATTTGTGTTTCGAGAGTCTTTGCTCTCGCAAGGAATTCTTGTAGGTTGAGAGGGTTCGATGATCTGCGTCTCGAAATATCATTTTTCTCTTTGTCAAGTCGGATGATGAGCGAGAAGAGCAGCATAGAGGACTCGGGAACTCCGAAAATCTCAGGATAAAAGGTATCTGGAAAATCCCCAATTTTTTCAAGAAAAAGGTCATTCTCACCCTCTATCTGAGTTTTGACTCTTCGCATTTCAAGATTTAAATTTCTCCAGGCTGGAAGGCAGAACGATGCACTATCTTGTCCATACACGATGAGTCCACTCTTTTCCACAGCTTTCAAAACGTGTTGACGTTGGCTCGAGTTCGTGCTTCCGGTGAGGGTGCTCTCATAAAACAGTCGTTCGAAAACATAACAGTGATGCAAGAGACGGACTTTTCTAGATTTCCTACGATCAAGGCCTCGAAGTCTGATGAATTTCTCCGCCTCCAAGAAATAGCATTCCGTCTGATCTCTGTTGGCACAGAAGAGAGACAAATGAATCATGGTCATCAATGCTAGAAGGATAGATTTGTATTTCGCGGTTTTGGGAATGTCGTATGCAGCTTTCAGCATCAGCCTGATATGGTGCCGAGCCTTTTGTCGATATAATTCTCCTTGCTTCAACCACATATCTGATTGAAAGACACCCCAAGGCTGAATGCACTCAAGGCTAGTGTTCCGTAGAAAACGCAGCGACTTGCATGATCCAATTCTTCTCCCATTGTTAAAGCAGCGAGACAATGTTTGACATGAGGCACAAACAGAATATGCCATGGTGTTTTGGCGTGACGAAAAGGTGTTAATAGTGCAATGACTTTGGTGATGAAATGCTTGAGTAAGAACACGGCATCCTGAGGCACTTCGCTTGGCGATCTCGAAGGTTGAATAATATCGTCAAGACCTGACAACCCATTGATACCGAGACAGAACCCTGAGATCTCGAAACTATCAGCGGGATCTTGATTCGATAATTGCTGGCCAAGTTCGAATCTACTATCATTATCTCTGAGATTCGTGGAAGGGGATTCTGGCATTATGTCCCATAAATCTAGAGACGGTATGAGGTAGGTATTTTCACCTAAACATGAGAGCGAGCCGTCCAGATTGTAGTCCGGGAACATTGTGGGATCATAGTGTACACCAGACGAAGTGCCATCCGTTCGACTGTAAATAATCAAGTCTTGGGCAACATCATCTTCCACACAGGGATCTTCTAATTCTTCCCGGGATTCGGTGGCCGACCAAGTGTCAAGCCGAAATGCACCGAATGGACCACGCGTGATTTGGACAGGTGCTCCGGGCATAGTTGCCTCGCACAACTCGTCAATCTTGGATACCTGTTTCGATGCTTGATGAGGTGGGACAATTGAAGTGATAGACAAGCTCATAGACTTTCGCTCAGCATCTGTGAATAGTGTTTGGCGAAATCTCGCTACTCCACTTTCATCATGCTCTTCGCCAAAATTGAAGACGACTTTCTTCTTGAAACCTGAGCATACCAAACCACGTTGGGAACAGTTGCCACAAACAGGTCTGGTTTCATCGCACTTGACGTGACGATAGCGACACTTGCGATATCAGAGTGAAGAAAAGAGCCTCGGAAGGTAGCGCTTACCGTAGAGCATCCTCCGAAAGATCGTGTTCGTGAAGTTGAAGCAGGTTGAACAGGACTTGTCCGCAATATGCTTGTCATCTCATTGACGACTATCGAAGTTGAGCATTACCTCTAGCCTTTTTCTCCGCATCCCAATCGAAAGGGTTGATATGTTGGGGCGTCAGAGAATGAAGAAGTATACGCGAAGCACGCGAAGCAGGAACATCGCATACTGTGGATTGGGCGATATGCATACACAAGGCAGATGTTGAAAGAACGAGATGATGGGTCGGGTGTTGTTTGCCGATTAGGAAGATTCTCGCTATAGGTGACTTGCCCTTAGCTTAAACATCAACCACCCCACCAGTGCCACCACCTGATTCGGGGAAGCCTTCCTTTTTCTTTTGCGCCGTACCTAAACGTCCTGCTCATCTGTGGGTTTTGGGACACCAAAACTTACACATTGTGGTCCAGTTCGAATGAGAGCCATGAACACAGTGCCCAGTAGACGCCATTTCCCAAGTTCAACGACTGTATCGACGACGAATTGATTATAGGCACTTAAAGGGGTGACCAAGACTGGGGGCTTGAATCAAGGCAGTCAACAGTTGTTATCGATGTGTAACTCACCGTTTCATTCCTGGCATTATCTCCGGAAATAGACAGCGAGGCTCAGCGGCGGGGAATGTTCTGGGAAACAACATTGACAACGACTCAGATGTTAGACTACTGGAGATTTGCGCTGAACGGCCTCTTCGAATTGTCGCAATACCAATATTGTCTTTAATCGTCAGAATTTGCTTGGTTTCCAAAGCAATAATCAGGTAATGGCCATTCATAAACTGTCAATCAGTTGACTGTGGCGACCGAACGCGTTTCCCATTCGCGTTCCTGGACCTACTAGTTTTAAAACCAAGGAGACGTGCATGCGGGCACTGAGCAGTGATATGGCGCGGCAAAATCAGGGGATCGCTGAGAGAAAGAGAGTTTGCATTTTCTCATTTGTTAAGTCAATGCTTGCTACCTTGCTCAGGCACAGTCTATAACGGGCTACAGCACCTTCTACAACGGATTAAGCCGAACACTTTTAATTACTCGGGTAGTTGGTGTCCGGTGCACGTATATTATGCAAGCCTCTTCTGGCCTGTAGGGTGACCATTTCCCAGTTCTAACATGATCTCAGAACCGCCGCAGAGTGGACTCTTTGGCCCCATCGTTGCCTGAAGCAAAGTTGAGAGGGGTGCAACAGGGTCCTTGTTGCTAGTTACAAAAGTCGCCCACAAGTCCTGCATTTCAAAAGGCGCCTTGGCGTAACAAGCGAAAACGTTTTGATTTGGGATCGTCGGCGCTATACGTGGGTGACACATTGCTGAGATAGTGCAATTCGACCACCAGATTCATACTGGTCAATTGATCAGCGATGCAGCTTGACCGCAATACCACGAGCACAGGGTCTCTTCGAAGTTCTTGTCACCTGTTGGTGAAAATAGTTCGTCTACGCCAACATGAGTATCCTTGAGCATCACTACTAGGCTTTAGTAAGTGTTTGTTCCACAATTGCCAGCGCCGTGCAGCGCCAAACAATGGGGTACCGGAACGGAGCGAATAGCGTTTCTCAAAGGCGCATTAGAGCCTCTTGTTGAAACACAAGGCCCCTACCTTAGTCGAGGTCTGGTTCTATCCCTGTTATTTATGGCATCCGTCCGAAATCTTCAGCAGCAATCACAATTCGGGGCTAAGGCTACCACGGCTACTCACGAGTCGACAACTCACCTGCACACTTGGCGGATTCAAGTACAATGGCCAAGATGCGCAGCCATACTCGGGTATTGCACAATAACATAGCATTATCAGGACAGCCTCATACGTGGAGGTTCTCAATGGGATCTAGCCATCCCTATCGACTCAAATTCTTCGATCCATCGTCCTTGACTTCGCGCGTTGGCAAAATCCTGCCAGGTGTGCAGACAAATATATCGTACCAGGCCAGACTTCCAGAATGGTTCGTCTAAGATCCGATGTCATTGCATTTCATGAGAATATTGCTAATTGCTATGGGTAGACGAAACATGTTAGCGCGGCACGAGATTCGACCAAGCCTGCAGATACCACAGGAGCTGATGAAAATCTGCCAGAAGTTTACACTCCTTCGGATGGGCTGGAATCCAATGTCCTAAAAAATCCAAGCCCAGATGCGGACTTACCAGAAGTCGATACCTCATGGAAAGCAACGCCGGGAAGTGACTTGCCAGAACCATACGCTGAAGGGAAAATTGTTCACACGGTGGATAAAACGGAGCACGGGTCATCACAAGTCAACATTATAAATGACGAGCCTGTGAAAGAGTTTCCCAAGAAAATCCTAGGAGTGCGCCGACGCATTTTCCTGGTGATACTCATCGTCTTCAGCCTGGTAACGATTGGCGCAATTGTTGGTGGTGTGGTGGGCAGTCGGTCGTCGAACGAGTCGAGTAGCGTTGAGCCCCCAAGGTACTCAGCTGCTTTTCAATTCATCTCCGTTAGATCGTGAAGCTGATCTTTTTTTAACACAGCAGTCCGACGGTGACAACCACCGGAAGCTTGCCAACAAGTACACCTGGATTGATAACCTGGAAGGATAACTTCAAATACCCCAGTGTTGCGCTCGTCAGTAGCGGAAATGTCAGAACACCGAAGCTCTTCACCCTACATAATTCCAACAATAGCATCACTTTCCACATCAAAGGTTCAACCGGATGGACTTCGCAAGGCACCATTCCGAACGACTTTCCACCGGCTAAGTCTTCATCACTTACTGCATTTTCTTGGACAGGCGTGAATGAATATGTATGTACATTGAGTAGATTTGCGGAATTTTACCCTGGAGAATTCATAGCTAACCCCCATTTCTCCAGGTACGGCTTTACTACATTGACAATGAGACTCGTATCATCGAACTAAGTGGCACATGCCAATCTGGGTCAACAGCTTGTGAATGGACGGATCACAGACCTATTCTAGACTCACGAGTATCAAACACCACTGGCTTGGCAGTGTTGGACTGGGGAAATGGCACTTCTTCCGATCCTCATCTAATACGCCTGTACTACTCAGATGAAACAAACAACTTGTGCGAAATGGTGTATGATGGTATCTGGAGTACAAGTGGCCGCAGGCTTGGTTGGACAGTCGAATCAGGGGGAGGGTTGTCTGCCGAAGCTCAGTCAGATGTCAATTCAAGAATATTGCGAGTATTCTTCATGAATTCCAACAACCAGCTCGCGGGACTAAGGGCCGATGCTGGTTACCAGTACGTCTGTAAGTGTTATCTGCACCCTTGGATTGGCCACTTTGTTCATGGCCAGGTTGCGTCCGACCTTACTAACCGAGGCGATAGGGACCGAGGTGAACAGCAACTATGCGACAACATTGGCGTCACCAGTCAATCTCGCCACATGTTTAGTCCCCGACAGCCAAAACTCGACTAAAATTTACCTCAAAGTCAAGCAAATCGCAGAAGACGGCTCTCTTGTCGAAGCAAGCAAGGTCGCCAGTGTTGGTGATTGGCCTACAAATGGTGATATCATTGATCTTGATCGAGGAGATGATCCTGGGGGTGCCATCGCATGCAATGGATACATTGATCAAGACCAATCCAGGAACCAACTCGTGGTCTATTCGGTCAATGGCTCCTTGACAGAATTTTGGCAACAAAATGGCATCTGGACGTCAACTACTCTCTTTGACGACTAAAGAGGTCAGGGAGGTCAGCTCAGCAGCGCAAGGATTTTTGGTTTGAACTGGATCAAAACATTGAATATCCTGAGCCTCACAGCAACGCTTTAAGTCCATGTCGGCTCTTACTTGGTGCCTTCAAGTCATATCATACCCCCTGCGCGTTCTTGGGGCAGCCTCATGCTTCCTTTTCGAGAATCCGTGGAGAGTTAACTACCATCAACTACCCTGGCCGAAAGACACTGGTCGCATGAATTCCTAAATACGTCTGTGTCTCATTCCACCAAGGCCGAATTGAGCACGGCAGGAATCAGATTTTGCACGAACACTCCAGGGATTACCTGCAGACAATGCAATAATATCCGTTCGGTTGAAGTAGCAAAATCTCCAGGACTAACAAAAATTCATACTGCCGGCAATGCCTCGAGGTGTTGCCCTAACTACATAGGGTTCCGAAAAGAGACGTTTTATTGGAATAGATTTCTCTATCTTGGAACGCGTCCGAGTAGAAGCTCGAGACACTAGCAACTCAAAACTTGGGACTCATCGACGGCGCAGTGCTTTGGAGGCTTTCACGTACTGTTATGAATCTGATCTCGGGACTGACACCTTCAGCAGCAGAAACATTGATTCTCTATCATCAATGTCGTGGTGGAGATTCAAGGACAATTGTTCTGGGCGAGACATACCTGCCTCAGGATGGTTGATGCTTAAATTCAAACATCTATGTCAGACTCCAACGAGAGCCTCATTGATCCTACCAGCGTGCCTTCCGTTGAATGCAGACCATTGGGACAGGACTAAGGGTATCTGGTTGTACGTGGTGCTTTCTCAGATTGCGTATGCTTATAAGCACTCTCTATTCTGCCTAGCATGTGCACTGAGGTATGAACGGCGCTGAACTTGGTCGTCTCAACAATGCCATTGCCTATGTAAATCAACACGTACTTTGAGAGCGATGCTTCCTACTCCTCGATGACATTCAACCGCGTCAACCACTAAAGATCTGCATCATATCAACGGTGTTATCGGATAACATTGGAACAAAGTTTCAACTGCGGAGATGTCCTCTTGGATCAAGGATGGAAAGTAATCCCGCAAACCAAAGATCGAGCCCTCGGTAAAGTGCCGAATTTGGAGAAATCTGTGTTCCACTGATGATTGGTAACTAGTTAGCGGGGCAGGTCGAGAGGACATGCTTGTAGATGATCTTCGAAAGTTCGGAATGATTTCGATTCGTCGGTATCTAGAAATTCTTCGGATTGTAAATTGATATCAGGTGGACATTTTGAAAGATTATTCGCATTGACCTCGTTGATGGACTGGGCCAGGTGTATTTAAATTTTAACATCTCACAACATCTCTCCATTTTTCCCACCCAACAACACCAATAATGGGCTCGATCGATGCTCACTCTGAAGATACCTACGATGTATTAATAATCGGAGCCGGTCTGTCAGGAGTGTGCAGCTTACATCATATTCGGGAGCGATTTCCATCATGGACGGTGAAAGTTCTAGAGGCTGGCACAGATGTCGGCGGAACGTGGTACTGGAACAGATATCCCGGTGCGCGTTTTGATTCCGAATCAGTATCATATTGCTTCTCATGGGATCAAGACCTTTTAGCGAAGTGGCATTGGAAAGAGGCTTACTCGCCACAACCGGAGACTCTGAAGTACATCCAGCTCGTTGCTCAAAAACACGACTTGTACAGAGATATCAAATTCAACACGCGCATTAAGTCTGCATCGTGGCATGAAGAGGATCGTGCCTGGATTATCGTTGATGAAGCAGGGAAGCGGTACAAGACGAGCTTTCTTATCAGCTGTCTGGGCTTCCTCTCTGCGCCCACCTTACCCAACATTCCTGGTGTGGACACCTTCCAAGGAGAATCATTCCACACATCGAGGTGGCCGAAGGACTTCGACCTCGGTCGTGACTTCAAAGACAAGAAGATCGGCGTTATTGGGACAGGGGCAACAGGAATCCAAGCAATTACTCAGATTGCAAAGGAGCCCACGATCAGGTCTCTAACCGTCTTTCAACGCACGGCAAATTGGGCAGCACCACTCCGAAATTTTGAAGTCTCGCCACAGCAGATGGCAGAATACCAAGCCGAATACGATGAAATTTTCAAAAGATGCAACGAGACAACAATGTGCTTTTTACATCAGGCGGACATGCGCAAATCGAATGAGGTGACCGAAGAAGAGAGACTGGCCTTATGGGACAAAGTATACAGTGAACCTGGATTTGCTAAATGGCTCGGCGTCTTTCGTGACACATACACAGATCGGTCAGCCAACAAACTATATTCAGACTACATGGCCGAGAAGATTCGAAGCAGAATACAGGACCCCAACGTCGCTGACGACCTGATACCCAAAACTCATGGCTTCGGCACACGGCGAGTTCCACTTGAAAGTGGATACTTTGAGATATTCAATCAGGAAAATGTACGTCTGGTGAATTTGCAGAAGTCGCCCATAGAACGCATCTCAGAGAAGGGCATCATTACTTCCACCGGCGAGCAACACGATTTAGACGTCTTGATATATGCTACCGGGTTTGACGCGATCACAGGCGCATTTGGCGCCATCGAATGGAGCGCAAAGGATGGGCGACCATTACTTGGTGACAGCAACACCACCGAAGGCGACAGAGCGATCTGGGCAGATCATCGACCTCGTACGTTCCTCGGATTGACTGCACCGGCAGTGCCAAATATGTTCATGGTCTTAGGTCCTCACCAGATGTACGGGAACGCAACGAGGAGCATTGAGCATGCCGTGGACGTCATCTCCGACTTGCTGCAGTACTGTAAGGACAACAACTATACGTACGTGGAAGCGACGGAAGAGGCGGTGGAAGCGTGGACAGAACACGTGGTCGAGTGTAGTAAAGGACTGTTGTCAAATGAAGTAGACAGCTGGATGACGGGAGTGAACAAGAATGTCAAGGGAAAGACTGTTAGGAGCGTTGCGCGATATTCTGGAAGTGCTATAGAGTTTCGAAGGAGGTGCGAGGAATGTAAAGGGTCTGGGTGGAAGGGTTTGACGTTTGCGTAGATTGCTTTTCAAGCAGGTGAAACATTTGACAATCTTCAAAATCCATCTTTATTGTAATGTCTAGAATGCAATTTCTGACCATATAGCCACATGAAGGTCTACCTAGGCAAGCGAACAGTCTCCAAAGTTCGGAAGCACCACACATTTGATAGTACGATTCCAGTTCCGAGATGAATCGAAGTCCATTCCGAGCAACGAGAACCTTCATGCCTCATCGACCGAGGATCCCAAGTTCCTCCGCATGAGATGATTGCGGAGAAGACTCAAGGCAGACGTAAACACCAGCAAATCAGATTACAGACCCCGTGACACCCCTCACGGGCGTAGCCTTCTCCTCCTGAATAGCAGGGATGGCAGGGTTCTCCACACGCTATCAGAACGGAGTATGGAGAAGACAGACTGGAGACAGGAAAGCCATTCCTTCGTAGTGAGCGAACTGTGTCGCAATTGCATCCCGAGAATGAAGCCAAGATCGGTGTCGTTCCGAGGGACCAATTCATATTCTTTTGAATACGTTCGATAACAAACACTTTGAAACCCCTCAATCTGTCCTGGTCTTTAGGATTATCAGCCCGTAAGCGTCCACAGTAACTATGGACGTGTCCGGCTATGCATTGATCACCGGTGCGGCATCGGGCATCGGAAGAGCATGCGCGCTTACATTCGCTCGAGATGGCGCCAAGGGGATTGCGCTGGTCGACATCAACGAACAAGCGCTGAACAAGGTCAAGGCCGAAGTAGAACAACAGCAAACTAGCGCCCAGCACCAACCAGTCCAGATCGAAGTTCGGGTTCTCGACGTCCGCAACGAAGCCCAGGTGGATCAAGTCGTCAACGACATCGCTACAAGGTTCGGCCGGCTCGACTACATTGTCAACGCCGCAGGAGTCGCGAAGAAGCACGAAGGTGGCGCGGCGTTTGTCGAGACCGGCGACTGGCAGCGTGTTATCGACATCAATCTCAGCGGGACATTCTTTGTGCTCCGCGCCGCGGCGAGGATCATGCTGAAGCAGGACCCGATCACGTCCAGTATCGACGGACGTCCGCTGCAAAGAGGCGCCATTGTCAATTTCGGATCGATCCTAGGCGCTGTCGGCGTGCCCATGTCAACAGCGTACACGGCGGCGAAACACGGTGTGCTGGGTTTGACTCGGACGGCGTCAGAGGACTATGCGAAGGATGGGTTGCGGATTAATGCCATTTGTCCGGGATATACCGAGACGCCGATGACGACGACAGATTCATTGGTGCGACGGGTCATGGCAGAGAAGATCCAGGCCGATGTCCCCATGAGGAGGATGGGTACGGCGCAGGAGATTGCTGACGGCGTGGTTTATTTGTGTGGTGGCAGGAGTTCTTTTGTTACGGGTACGGCACTGTTTGTGGATGGTGGGTATACTCAGAGATAAGGGGCGTAGAAGAACTTTGCTTAAATGTGTGATGTCCAGAGTCGGTGAGAGAGAGTTAGTACAAGGACTAAGAATCCACCAGCGAGAATGGACTTCATCTGTGTGAACTGAATTATTCTTGATAGTCGTACATCTCCCTGACCGGGCTGAACCTTGATATCCCCTATTTTGTGTACCCTGTATCAATAGTGTTATCCTTATGCTAAATAGAGTGTATTCGCAAATCATTTCTCGTCATCATCGTCATCCTCTTCCCTCCTCAATGCAATTAACGCCAAACGAATCTCCTTGGTGAGCTTTGTATCAAGTACATTACCATCCCCAGAACTCTGCCAAGTGACTTCGCGCTCGTCCATAGGCACAGTCACCTTCTTTCTCAACTCTGGCTTTAGAGCTAGAACATCCTTCAAGTCATCGATGATGGCTTTCCTATGCTCGTCATATCCTGCCAAGGGGAGCACGGTTTCAGGATCCACTGCGGCCGAGGCACCAGCCTGTCGGAAAGATGATAGCATATACGAGATGAGAGCCAAGGTACTGGCCTCATTCGCCACGGCCAATGTCAGAACATCGGTTCCCTCCTTGCGAGTATGTAGAGCGAGCATGAAGCTTGAACTAGCTCTTGCAAGCTGATTTGGGAATTGATTCAAGAAGTTGGAAACCTCACTAGCAATCCCTCCACCGATAGCATGAAGAAGATTCAAACATAGTGAAAGTAATCCGCCAGCCCACATCTTGTACAGAATCGCACAATTGGGTCTCTGGTCAGCATGAGAAGCACCCCAGGCACACGTTGCAGGATTTCTGTTGTCTTAGAGGTAAGGATCCTGTTAAGAACACCCTCCACAGCAAGTTCCTCTGCGACCAGTGGTAATGATGACAAAGTGGCTAATAGCTGAGCACACAAGTCTGCATAACGAGGTTGGTGATCATCTTCGGCATTCGTCAGCAGATGTGACCAAGAATACAGTAGCAAACACGACGATATCAATCCGGAAGAGGAAATCCGTTGGGATAATTCCGAGGAGAATTGAGCCAAGTTTGGTAGTTTTAGAATGGCCTGCAAGATGGTCATGACCAAAACAACATCGCGCTCCCCGACTTGGACGTCTCCGCCATTCTTCAGCCTAGAGGAGCCAAGTTTCTGTTCTTGAAGCGCCGAAACAACTGTCTGAAGGCCTTCCGCCACAATTTGTGAAGTGATCTCGAGGAAGATGATGTTTGCAGGGTCTAGCAATACAACAGACGTACTGGTGCCCGGTATTGTTGTCGATTTTGGAGTTCTGTTGACATGAAAGCGGATGACCATTAACAAAACGTAAAGGATTGATCGCCAGTAGGTAAGGTCATTGTTGATGATAGCCTGCTCATACGATCCATTCCGGAGTCTGACAGCATTCCAAGCGGGTTCAAGGAGACCAGAGATGCTAGAGCTCTTGGCATTTGCCGCAAGAAGCTTGCGTAACAGTGCTGTCGATAGATCAGAGCGCGTTTGGAAGAGTGTGTCGAAGATCGCTTCAGGCGGGTAGTTCTCTGAATTGGATTCAAGACAATTGCGAACAATAGACGCCAACAGCTTTTGATCTTCGCGCTCTTGTGCAAACAATTTAGCGTGCTCAGCACAAAAGTGTTGAAGGCTAAAAAGGAGCGCGAGTTCTGAATCGACGAGGGAGAGATTGGCATTAGCACGGCGGAACTCGGCGGCGAATGATTTATCTGCCGGTACAGAGCCTCCACCCGACCAAAATGTGTCGGAGGAGAGAAATCGATTGGCAAAGTCAATATCATAAAAGAAATTGATGCCATAGCGTCGCTCGATTAGACCTGTTCGACGGATTGAGGAAACAGTCAATCCGAGGTACTTAGATGCAAAATTTTTCTTCAAGTTCGTATGAAGTGATGCGTTGTAACCTGAAACTCGAATGGCATTTTCCGAAAGCCAGATTAGAAGAGGGGTATATCGTTTGATGGCGTTTTGATCTTGTGCAACCTTGGAGTGGTGAAGATGAATAGTGGAAAGATCGGTGACTAACGCCGCGATTGAATTATGAAGCGCCCGCCCGACCTGATCGTTTGCTTCAATTGTGGAATTCGTGACGAAGGATATAATCTTGGTGAAGAGTGCTTCAGACGATCCAATGCTATCAGTGACCCACGTCCACGTAGATTGTGCCTGCAGGACGAATTCAAGCATTGATATGGCGACAAAATAGGACAGGCTTGAAATGACAGTAAGCTCACTGACAGCGACTTTCAGAAATGAGCTGCCCCTAAGCAACTGCTTCGGCTTGTCCTCTCCTTTGGCTTTGCGAGAAGCGTCCGGCGAAGAGCCCGTAAGGATCACGGTTGCCAACCAATGTTGAGATCCATTTACCAGTACCGGCAGAAGCCTCCATACCTCGTCACGCGCTTTGTTCGACTCGCCTGACTGATGCACGTGCTTCAAGAGATGGAGAAAGTCAAGAGAAGAAGCAGCGCCAAGATTTGTCAGTAATGATGAAGATTGGTGTTTGTCGAGGTATGTAAGAAGTGACCGTATCAGTGTGAGACAGGTTGGTCTGATCGAAGAAAAATTGTGTAGAATGCGAATCAAGGTCGGCATGGCGTGGAAGAGGTGGATCTCGAATGATGTTGGAGGAAGATCCAAGATTTGACTGTATCTGACTAACAGGGTGGCAAGTTCCAGTATTGCTTTCACTTGGCCATGGCCTTCATTACGCTCTTGGTCAATATCAACGGAGGTCACTTCGTAGAAGAACTTGATTATTGGTGCTGCTGTAATGTTATCGCTCGTACCAGGCCGGAAAGCAGTAACGAGGAACTCGGCTGCATCTGCAAAAGCCACACTTGTTCTTTGGCATGACTTGACTGTCTCCCCGAAGTTGAAGGTGAAAGAGATTATGTCTGAGAAAGCTTTTGCAATCCGTGAACGAATACGTGTTGCCTGGGCTTGAGACTCGAAGGGCCAAGACTGAAGCTGTTGAAAGGCGGCAAACAGAATTTCCGTTGCTGCAAGTAAAAGGGGTGCTTGGTTGCGCTGAAGGATGGACGTATTGACCGTGGACCTCTTCGAGACTTCACCTTTGGAGGCCGTAGCTTCGCATAATGGCGACGCGAGAGCAGAGTCGACCAGCGCATGATACACGCGTGTGCACTTTTCCAGGAACTCGTATCTGCGTAGAGGGATCTCGACAGAAGACGCAATACTCATGATCAACCCACCCTCAACCTGGCGATTAAACAAGCTCGTCTTATTGATATTCGACCAGACCTGGTTTGGGTGAATTCTGGTAAAGACGATGATAAAGTCCAAGCATGCAACTAGAACTCTGCAGTCGAACGTTGGCGTGGAGCGTCTTCTGAAGGCCTGTAACTCTTGTTCCAATACTTCAAAAACGTACGACGTGAAGTTCATCTCTCCGCTCAGGTGGCTACTCAGCTCGTTAATTACACGACTGGCATGCCACTGTGCTTCTTCCTTGTCGTCTTCGTCGACTAATGTTATTGTGGTTATTAGAACCGCAATCAATGACAGTATTTCAGCAGCAACTTCCTTTGGTGACTCGAAATCCGATAGTGCAGTCGAGGCAAGGCCCATATAGTACAATTCTATCAGTTTTCCGATATGAGCTAGGCCAGAAAACTCATAATGCCACCTTATCACAGAGGGTAATGAATCTCCAGAGATGACTTCGCCAACTGTCTCTGCGGGCATAATCTCGACAGTCTCAGGCTGCTGCTCTGAATGAGCTAGAAGTAGATGCTGTGACATGTCTAAGAGATTGACGGATTTGGTTAGGGCGACAAGATTTGCATTCTCATTCTCTCGTGTGGTCTTGAATTCTACGCCTCTGATAGCCGCCTGTGTAAATGTGGTGAAGTTTTTCAAGCGATATTCGACAAAGTGTACGCCATTACTGAATATCTTGGCCTTTGCAAGCTCTTTTGAGAATTTGAGGAATGGAAGTGTTTCGTAGGGAAACCTCGCCGCGGAGACTTCGTAGAATCCTTGCAATAAAGAGTCATCTTCGAGTACAGCCATTGTCGGGTCGAATAGCATTGGATTGTGCGAGGCGTTTGGCTTGGGCGACATCAAAGCAAGTTGCGCAGTAACCAATTCCGGAGTGTAGTTGAGGAATGCTAGGGAAACGGTGACTAGTTCTTGCAAAGTTTGCAGCTTGAAGGCGGATAGCATTGTCAGAGCACTTTCAGTTTCAAGGGCAAGATAGCTGATGAAATCAAAGGCATGACACTGCACAGCAGCAGCTTCGAGCATCAAATCAATTGAGTCCAGCTTTTCATTCGTTTCTGGATCGTCGGGACTGTTCTCCTTGATTGTGTCCCAGATGTCCTCAAAAATGGACTGTTGGATCGAGGCACCACTGCCACTGGATCCACGTCGACTTGTTGCAGTATCATATGCTGTGGTACTGGCGTGGATACTGAGTTCGCGATGCTCTCTAGCAGCTAAAGCTGACTGTCGTATCTGTTGCAGAACAACTGCCCAGGCCAGGATTGCTAAGCTCGCTGAGACATTCCTGGCAATAGCAGGACCTGATAAACGATCTTGGATCTCACATGCTGCTTCAGGGTCAAGAAAGTATGAAGTGGAGCCAGTCGGCCTGAGAGCTGGAGTTGAAGTTGCAGCTTCGCTCATGATTGAGACTGAAGCTCCTGGATTGAAAAGACTCACGCTAACGGATGCTGCGCTGATTCGTAGGCTTTGGATTGCACGTCGCTGTTGTGGGATAGTGGAGTCGAAGGAATCAAAGTGCCCGTACAAACCCACAAGTTCCAACCAGGAAAGCAACGACTTTGTGGAACAGGCAGACTCGCTGCTACGGACAATCAGAAGCAACTCTTCAACTAGGATTGATATCTGTTCCAAAGTTGTTGTATGGAACACTTCATCAAGGACCAGAGAATCAACCTCATCAAAATCCCATTCACGGGCATTCTGCAGAGCCTCCAACAGTGTAGAAATCGAGCTGATATACGATTCCACAGTTTCGTCCAAATCCGTACGACCCGGTAGTGGGAGCACATCGGTCGCGAAACTGTTCAACTTCGGAAACCAGTATAGAACCTCCTTTGGTAGTAACTGAACGTCCAACAAATGCCGATGTATGCGGAAGACAGCTACCTTCTGGCTAAATAGGTTTGAGATTAGCCTCGAACGGCGGGCAGCTTGGGTATCAAAGGCCTGATCATCGCTGGGTCTAGGACGACTGCCAGTTTGCTGATGTCTGGACAGATAATCCGCGCCCAACGCTTGTCTCAGACTTGCAAATTCAGCCTCGGAAGGACCACTGTTCAATCTAGCTTCTGGACGATATTGCCATTCCAAGGTGACTATTCGCAGGGCCTCCAGCTCATCCAAATTTTCTTGTTTGCTCAACCACAGAGCGTCAGACTTGATCTCGTCGATATTATAAAGGTCACTGATTGTTGGAACGGTTCCAACAGTTGTGTCAAAGGCAGTCTTGGAATTGGCGGATGGAGGAGGAAGTGTAGGGTGGAGTTTTGAAAGGACCTGCTTGGGTCGGTCGCCAGACAGGATTTCGATCGCTTGCTCACACTTTCTGGTGTCATGCGAGAGGATTGCATCAAGAAGGTCCTCCCACGAACTAGCTGAAATCAGTCATTCATCCACACTTCAACAGCAGCAATACATACGGAAGAAGAAGATCGCCTGCAAAGCATTTACCCAGATCTGGCAAGTAAACTGGACTCACTGAGCCGGGAGCCATAGTCTGAGACAGAATTGTGCGTCTTAAGTGATCATCTTTGATTGAAGGTTGTATGTGGGAAATGTCGCAGAAACAAAAAAGTTGTTTACACTTCGCGGAGATGGTCAATCATCTATCGGACGGCGCGCGGATGGAGATACTGCGTGTTTGGTTCAAAAAGTCGGCACTATGGGTCTTGGCACTGTCTACGGTGGAGGACCAGCTCACGCGGCTACGCGTGATATTCTTGGGTAGCCACGTGCTCGCATAAATCCCACCTTGGCTAAAGAGTCAATAACAACTTGTGAGCTTCTTGAGAAAGTGTTGTGATCAATGAAATGCAGCAACTAGTGGATCTTCCCCAGCCCTGAGCTCCGAGGCCCCAGCGTATTTGATCGGATTCGTTCAAGTGAGAGCTCTGGCGTACCGCCTTAAGACACAAAACCCGAATACGAAGGTACTTATCACCCAAGACTCGATAAGGAGATCATGATAGCAAATTTATAGGACACTAGTAGGTCATTGGGGACAATCTACTACAGATAGATCCTTCTCCTTGGATGTCAATTATTTGTGCAGTTATAGCTCTCCCATACCTCAAATCCCACGATCACGATGGCGATCTTTATCAAGGCTCGATTCTTGACAGTCACCGCCGCTACTTCTGGAGCAGTGTTTTTGACATGGTGCGCCCTGATCAACAATCGAATATCACGTATCAAGCCGTCTCAGTTCGTTACCAAGGATGAAGCTTCGTCTACAGTCCTTGAATCTCGATCAAGTCGATCAGTAGTCAATCCAAGACAGCATATGGTAGCGTCAGATTCAAGGACGATGCGAGTGACACTTCCAGCAAGCAAGCTAGGCTGGTCGGATGAGGAAGTCCTCGCTTCTTTTGTCTATGGATTTTTCGGCGGTTGGTCTTTTTTCCCTGAAATGTTGTTCTTGAAAGTGAGTCGAAGGACCTGGACAAACTTTTCAAGTAGGTATTTTTGAAACACTTTGAGATGGTTTTGTTGAGGCTCATGTATCCCTTAGCCGTTCCAAAACGCAGCAGTGCGTCCATCTGGTCTGCTACTTCTTTGGACATGCCAACACTTCCTCCATTATACTCGACTCTATTTGGAGCCTTTCAGGTCATTGACAAAGGCACCCTCAGTGATGACTCAACATCCCTTGAGATTGCCAATGGAAGATATATTGATTTCGGTTATGGCTCAGACCGAGCGACTTTCAGCGGCTTTCATAGGTTCAGCATCATGCGTCAAAAGCCGGCCGAGACCAAGGATTGTGCGGCGAAGGAGCTGGCTGACACGGTAACAATCACATTCGATTCCATGAGTTGTAACCCTTCTTTCAACACGCCGATCACACCGTCGGTGCTTTTGATGCTCCACCGCTTTTACGCCATGCTACTGTTTCGGGAAGGTATGGCTCAGGTCATGGGATGAGGATTGTTGAGTGGCGCCATGATCGTGATAACAATGCATGATATTTGTTTTCTTTATCTCCACTCAATCTAGTTCAGAGGGACACCTGTGAGCCAATTTGGTCTATGATCCACGGATGTTGGTGTGTTGCATGACATGGCGTGAATTGCGACCAAACAAAGATTGTTGGATGTGGCTATAACTCGGGTGGAGAGAAAACCGTGGCAGATCTATGCTCAAGCACGTCTGTCCAGATCTCTTCCAAGACCACTGGAACTATATCGGCAAGGTTGACGAACTCGACGACAAGAGGATAAATATCTTCCATACTTCGAAGCTCGGGGTAGTGCGTCGCTATCAATTCCACAAATCTTCCTCTTTCCCAGCGCCCACGGCTTGCCATTGCTGCAGTCATCAAAATATTGAATATAGCGAACCTGCACGTGGTGACCATGTAACGGAGGTCCATTCGCACAAGTTTCTTGTGCACCGAAGTCACACATGCTCGAATCCTTGGTGTCGAGGTGTCGAAATTGATTGCATGTAGATGGTGGAAAAAATAAAGGGCAACCTGGTAACAGAGCAAAACCTCGTTTCGTTCCTCTACTGAGAGATCCTTACTTCCAGGGTCAATATGGAACAGCAGCGCCTTGCTTCCTTCTTGTACGCCTTCGAAAGGTTCCTCAAGGCGCCATGCAAGCATGCGAGCTTGAAGAGAGGACTGCTGGTTATACCACTCCCGATCTGTGTGCCAGGAGTGGCGCTCAATGTCAATCGCTTCTTCATCACTGTTCTTTCCCGGCGCTGAAGGGGATTGGGTGATGACGAGCGACTTGCTGTGGATGAGCGCACTAATCAGGTTGACCTTAACCCTGCAGAGTATCAGCATGGAGATACTCATAGATGTGTAAGACCAACAGAGCAAGTTCGGTTTTCAGTGCCGAATCTTTATATCTAAGTGCGACTGACAGTTCGCAAAGAGCCTTAAGGTGCATTCTTGCCGAAACTCCGTCTCCAAGGAGCACCTAGAAAGTAGTCAGAAACTGAATCTTAGTACTTGCATCGAAACGCTAATAGTGAGAACTTCAACCTGCACAGTGCAGAGCATACCGACGACTTGAAGAGGAACAGGATTGCCTGGTAGCAGATGTCCAACGTTGTCGAATCCGAAATTTGCAAAAGATTTTTCAGCTCAACCATGCAGCTGGTCTGCAGGCGGATGTATGGAGGAACAGCCCACAATAAGTCCTTGGGGTCTTTCGCCATGGGTGGGAGTACAACTGCCCTTCCGCCACCTTGGTAGCCTGACAAGAATATCGACATGAAAGATGACACTGCATACGCGAGTGCTGGCGTGCTTTGTATCTGGGATAGACTGTCGAGCCAGTGCCATTGCTTCATGAGCTGCGTGGCGAAAGGTCTAACTATGTCAAAATAAGAATGAAGAAGAAACCGAACTTCTCTATCCGAGTACCAGTTGTTTCCAGAAAACGGGTCGAGACTTTGCACGTTGTATCTTGGAATTGACACAGAAGTGGAGCCATTCAGGAGTCGCTGCGACCTAGGGGTCTTGCATGACTCGCTCAGTAATGTCCCGGCTACATGTCTGGACTTGCCGACGACGGAGTTCTCATCACCGTCCACCACAAGGGGTACTTTGCTCCCATAGTTGCCTTTTGACAACCTAGATTTCGAAGCAAGGATGGCCCTTGTGCTGGGGTCGAGAGCCAGGTGGCGTGGGTTAGCCTTTCTCCAAGTACGATACTGTGCCGTGACATGTGAGTACACAGCTTTAGCAGCATTGGCTGTTGCGGCGTATGTTTTTGGACCTGTGTTGATGAATAGTAACGGGGCTTGCTCGTGGTTGTCATTCATATCTCCAGTCCGATATTGCTCGGCGAGTAGTTCACTGGCCCATTCTCCGACGTATATCTGTCTCAAGCATAGTCATAATTCAGGACTGTTAGAAGTATAATTATGGGGTGGCATATACTAACCTAACCTTGCCAGCACATATCAATCAAGAAGCACAAGATAATTGAAGCCATGCTAGCGAGGAGGCAGCGGCTGATGATGAATGCCTCCGCCGCATTAGTACCAGTGCTTAGTCCACTCACTTCGCACTTTTCAGGGATAGTACAATTCGCTTAAATGCTTGTGAAGATCTTCAACCGGGGTTTCGTTTTCTCCTTGCGTGTAAAGTTGTCCTTGGTTGTCGTCGGTCTAGCATGCGCCACATTATGCCACAGTCCCCCTCACCAGCCACAAAATTCGTCGGGGAAACTGCGGCGTGGAATTGATGAATGGGTGCTGTAAGTTTATGACTCCGAACTACTACACCTTCTTTCCAGTCGCATGATAGATTCCTCGCCCCTGTTCATATCCAGAGACTCGACAGGTGCGGTACCATTCCAGGCTTTGGGATCCGTCTACTTGAGCACAAAATGGCCCCGGCCGCTCTCATCGATCACTCGCCCCAACAACCAACCTCTGCCAAAAAGCTCTCCACCGCATCCAACCTCATCCTGATCGACAATTATGACTCCTTCACTTGGAATGTCTACCAGTACCTTATTCTCGAAGGTGCTACTGTCACAGTCTATCGGAATGACAAGGTGACATTAGAGGAGTTGATTGCAAAGAAGCCAACCCAATTGGTCATTAGTCCCGGTCCTGGCCATCCAGATACAGATGCTGGTATTAGTCGAGATGCCATAAAATACTTTGCGGGCAAGATTCCCATTCTGGGTGTATGTATGGGACAACAATGTATCATATCCGTCTTTGGAGGAAAGGTCGATGTCACCGGAGAGATCTTACATGGCAAGACATCGCCCCTAAGGCATGACGGAAAAGGCTGCTACACGACTTTGGCACAAGACCTCCCAGTCACAAGATATCACTCCCTTGCAGGCACTCATCCTACTTTACCAGCGTCACTAGAGGTGTCTTCCTGGATCGCCAAAGGCCCTGATGGTGGGAAGGGCGTCATTATGGGTGTGCGCCACAAGGAGTACGTAATAGAGGGCGTCCAATTCCATCCCGAGAGCATACTCACGGAAAATGGCTCTGTCATGTTCAAGAACTTCTTGAGCATGACTGGAGGGAAGTGGACAGACAATCCTCAGATTGCCCAGTCAACACCACAACCCAAGTCTGTTACGAACGGTCAACCCAAGAAAGAATCCATCCTGGAAAAAATTTACGCCAATCGACGAAGACAGGTTGCTGAGCAGAAACTCATTCCCTCACAGCGTCCAGAAGATCTCCAGGCTGCTTATGACCTTGGTCTTGCTCCTCCGCAAATCTCATTTCCCAAGCGACTGCGACAATCAGCATATCCTTTGGCTTTGCTGGCAGAAGTCAAACGAGCTTCTCCCTCAAAAGGAATCATCGCCCTCAACACCTGTGCCCCTGCTCAGGCTCGAAAATATGCTGCCGCCGGAGCCAGTGTTATCTCCGTACTCACTGAGCCTGAATGGTTCAAGGGAAGTCTGGAGGACATGCGCCTGGTCAGACAGAGCTTGGACAGCATGCCAAATCGACCCGCCGTACTGCGTAAAGAATTTATATTCGAAGAATATCAGATCCTTGAGGCACGGTTGGCTGGCGCTGACACTGTCTTACTGATCGTGAAAATGCTCGACACGCCAACCCTGACGCGCTTGTATCATTACTCTCGGTCACTCGGGATGGAACCTCTTGTCGAAGTCAACACGGCTGAAGAAATGAAAATAGCTGTTGACTTGGGCTCTGAAGTGATTGGAGTCAATAACCGAGATCTTACCAATTTTGAAGTTGACCTAGGCACAACCAGCAGATTGATGGACCTTGTACCAAACTCAACAATTGTGTGTGCCCTGAGCGGGATATCCGGACCACAAGATGTCCAGGCATATCGCAAGGATGGTGTCAAGGCTGTCCTTGTCGGAGAGTCGCTCATGAGAGCCTCCGATACTATTGCCTTCATCTCGAGATTGGTTGGTGATCCTGATGTTGAACCGAGAAAAAAGAGTCAAGCACCGCTTTCTGTCAAGATATGCGGTACTCGAACACCTGAAGGTGCCAAAGCAGCTATTGAAGCTGGAGCTGACTCAATTGGAATTATTCTTGTACCCGGAAGAACACGATTTGTCCCAGATGATGTTGCATTAAAGATTGCGGATGTCGTCCGCAGTACACCTAAGAAGTCGCCCAACAAGACTGATCCTCCTGAGGTTGGTGCTTCAGATTTTTTCGACCATTCATCACGTGTTTTGGTGCGACCAGATCGTGCACAATTGGTCGGTGTTTTTGCCGGTGCGACAATTGAACATATTGTTCAACAAGTATATAAGCTTAACCTTGATGTTGTGCAGCTTCATGGCAATGAGCCGATCGAGTTCGCCAGAAATATACCTGTCCCTGTTATCCGAAAATTTTCACCAAATGAGGAGGGCCTTTCAGCCAGAGGATACCATGACTTACCACTTCTCGATTCAGGTATTGGTGGCACTGGGGAACGTCTTGGTCTTGAAAACGTCAAGTCTCTCTTTGAACGAGACTCCAGCATCAAGGTCATATTTGCTGGTGGTTTATCACCGGACAATGTACAAGAAGTAATATCTTCACTGTCTGAGTATAGGAACAATCTTGCCGGTGTGGATGTTTCTTCTGGTGTTGAATCAGATGGAAAACAGGATTTGGACAAGATCCGATCTTTTGTTACAGCAGCTAAGAATTTATAGAGGAATCAAGGCGAGTCCTGAAGATAACTAATTGATCGATTACCACCTTCTGCAGGGTGTCCAATGTTTCCGGCTTACAGCGCCTCGCTGGTTCCTTCTCTAGCAGCATTCTATCTTGTGAATTTTCGCGTATCTTTGCGCTCCTGGTAAGTCGGCTCTCGAATCCATGCAAACTCTTCAGAGGCCAACAGACCACGGGAACCTAGCAACCTACACCATCTGAAGCTTGCTTTTTATTCGAAGGCATGCTCCCAAATGTCTCTGGCTTGATCTCGTTGAATCACTTACACTTTCTTACTAAAGACAGACATCATTCGCTCTTTTCACCAGATTGATCTAGTCGTTGAGTCCATCGACCACTTCTCTGATACGTAGTGAAGAGATTCACCTTCGACTTTGGCTTCATTTCATCTTCACGTGCTTTCAGTCAAGCATGTGCCTCCTCTGGTTCTTGTATTGCTATAAGTAGCAGGAATCAACTCTTCCTCTTCTCTCAAAGGCAACATCTGCCACTCTCCCGCTTTAGACACTCAGTTTCGTCCTCTTCTTCTGAATACTGCTTTGAGGTTTCACACTCAGTGAGTGGTTACCAAGCCGTTGGGATCCAATATCAGCAGCCTGCCTGATCGAATGCTGCAAGTGCAGTCTTCGGTGGCGAGCTGGTTCATAACAGCATCGCAATAGTCAAAGACGATCCCTCAAGCAACTAATTGTCTATCTACCAACCTGTTCTTTTGCCGATTGCACATCTACCCCGATCTGAAAATCGCAGATCTTCGATCGAGATTTCAGATCTATTTGTCAACGACCAAACCAGAACACTCCGACAGCATTCTCCCTACGAATACTACCAGCTCAGAATGCCTGGTCCATTCGCCTCCGTGGTCGCAGCATCCACGAACGATTTTCCTGGTGACAAGAACGACTCAATCAAACGATGGGTTGAGGCCAATGGCGGAAAGTTCTCCAAGGATATCAATGATCGTGTCACGCATCTGATCTGTAGCAAGAAGGCTTGGAAACAGTATACCCCGATAGGTAAGTCTATTGTTGGAATTTCTTTCTTGTTTTTAGTTGCGTTTCAGAGCGAATGTGCGACGAATATGTGGTTCGACTCTTTGGCTTTTCTTTCTGCGCGAGACTTGAGTATAGCCATGGACTTACGGAAGCGGGCCACGATATCCTCCTGGGATCTTGACACTTGCCTACTGCCAGCTGCTACTGGCTCATCTGGAAGACAAGGACTCTTGCTATGGGATAGAGAGCTGTGTCTGCAGCTCGTCTGGCTAATCAAGTCCCATACAATTACCGAGACCTTGCCATTATATGGTGCTTCTTGTACTGCCCATGAGCACATCAGCTCCATTCCTCTTATTATCTCATCTCTCTTTCCTGTCTCAGATCATTCCCCTGCACCAAATCAAAAGCATGACGGCCCTTGCGCCACGGCTCCATCCCGGCCCATGCCGCGAAAGCATCTCTCGTTCCCCATCCAAACTCCTTCCAACGAAAGCAATGGACGATTAATTGACAGCCTCCCAGTCCGCGCCGCTCGACACACGCGCACAATCGCCATCGTCAACTACGAATGGTTAGAAGACAGCCTTACCAAGAAATCGCGCAAACCGCTGCCCGTGCTCAAGTACGCCTTCGAGCAGCAGAAGATCACTAAAGTGATTGCTGCGCAGAAGAAGACGAATCGGCGGGCTGGGCGGAAGAAGGCGAATGATGCGAAAGAGACCAGTGAGACAGCGACGAATGAAGACGATGATGGCGGTCTGATAATTGCGAACCACCGATCTACCGACATTAACCACAATATTGTGGAAATATCCGATGACAGCGGGATGGAAATAGATCGAGCGTCTTCCAAATCCGACATCAAGACCGCTCTTCAAGCAAAGGACGAGCATGGAGAGACATCCCTAGCTGCGAAATCTGCAGTATCTGCAAAGACAGTTTCGACTTCACCTGTTACCAAGACGAAAGCAAAACTCAAGATCGAAGACATACCGCTGGCCAAACTGGTTAAGAGCGAGAAGATCGAGATATCAGGTTCGTCGCCTCTCTTTTGCTTCACATATCACGTCCATCCCACGCCACCTCTCCGCAAAACCCAAACCCCGGGTTTTCGTGCTTCTGACTTGACGTTGAAGAAGCGTGTGGGTATACGATTTGCTGACTTGGTGGATCACAATATAGGTCGAGAATTCGACGCTGAATGTGCAACGTTCGAGAAGGACATGGCAATATGTGAGTTCCCATTTCACCACAGACATTCGTGTCATATAATTGCTGAAGAATGTTAACCGACATCGTTGGTCTATTACAGCTGGCTATCGTCCATTCGTTGATAGCAATGGTTTTGTCTACTTGATGACACTGGTTCGCAAAGACATTCTTCGGAATCGCTTGGAGAAGCATCGACTCAAGGTGCGTTATGCATCTTGTTTTGCTGCCCAAACACAATCTAGCTATGAGATGTCCCATGAGAATCCTTATCAAGGTCGGTATAGGGCGACGAAATCCTCAAAGTCCAACGATGGCTTGGTTCCTTCTATCGAAGAGGAAACACAGCATCCTAAGAGGAGCGGGTGGAAAAACTTCGATGACTCTTGGTCAATGCCAGCACTGTCCCCTTGCCCTGTCCCATTGTTCTATTTTCCCAAACCCTACCCTTACTCCCGATACCCAGTCATGTCATACTCGCACCCCAGATCGCTCTCCAGATCCAACCCAAAACTCAGAGTGCACATTCCATATCCATGGGCTCAGACTTTGCAGCTTTACGAATACGTTCCAGAATCGAGTCAGCCTGAGGGGGATGCCAAACGTACAAAGGAGTACGCTTGCTATACCGTTTTCTCCCGGGCAGGTACTCGAGCTGTTACCACTCTCGCTCCACCAGGCAGCACCTTCGATTTTGCGTGGACAATGTTTCGAAATTTCTTTAAACGGAAAGTTGGAGTGTCCTGGGAGGATAGGGAAGCGGTCCAGCTGAGATTGACAAGCGAGGTTGAGAAGGAAGACGGTCATGCGGGTGGAGAAGATGGTGCTGGTGACATGAAATTCAGGTCTTTTGGTCTTCTACGTCTCAAACAATCCCACAAACAGTTGTTGGAATTTGAATCAGGAGCAACATCGCCCAGCCGGCCAAGTGCGACTGTCGTCCTCAACGCATCAGAAGTGGAGGCCAGTGAACTGCATGCTAAAGCCAGAACTCCCGAAAGCGGTTGGTAAAATTTGGAAACCCGAGTTGGGATGCTTCTGCAGATTTGGTAATTGCGGCACCGTTTGATGATGAAGCCTTTGATTGAACAGCGTTTGATGCGGAAGTGCTTTCAGGAAGAAATTCGTGCAGAGAGTGGCGTCAAGTTTTGGGAACTGCATTTGGTCGGGGGATTGCTAGCACCACAACTGCTTTGCAGAGACAGAAGCTCGAATCAAGTGCCGAACTCAGAAATAGCTCTGGTCGTGATCAAGCTATGGGTCCAAATACTTGAGTGTCCACAAGTCATCAGCATTTCGAGCTCCAGTCGAGTCAATCATGATTATGTTTGTTGAATCCTCGCCGACCTCATAGATAGTCCTTTTTCCTCGAAGTTCTCGTATATTGAGTCAGGGCCCATTCAACCTCTCCGCCTGATTCCTTTTCCAGAGTGCCTCCCTTGATTTCGAAGCATCTCATGGTCATACGAGGACCAACTTCTGCCAATTCAACTTCGCGATAGCTGGTCTGCACAAAGACATGATGTCTGACCTCAATACTATCCTCGACATTCTTGAAGGTGACTACTCTGTTGCCAATTCTGTGAGGCCCATCTCTTGGGGGAAATATGTGTTTCAAGATTTGGACAACTCTCTTTCCCAATCGAGTCGTGAAACCTTCGAAAATAAGATGAGGGTACGATTCTGATACAGTTCCTCGAGAAGCATCTGGAATGTCGGCTCTGAGGACAACATTGTGTAAAGAAAACGAGGCTGTAGGCCCATGGGGAGATGAGAGATTGTCATAGCTGTCGGTGTACCACGGTGCTCGTGGAGAAGAATAATGTCGGTGAGTGCTGCGGCTTTGGCGCTAGAGATGAGGTTCGGAAGGATGAGATTTCCTCGGTTTAGACGTATAGAAGTAGGTAAAAGAAGTCTGATCTCTTTGGAGAAAGCAGCCAGCCGGGTTGAAGGACTTCGTGAAGTGGTGACCAAAGGACGAGGGTCGGACAACCCGGACAGCATGGCATACTCATCGTCAAGAGAAGCCTGGGCGGCGGCGGTCTCGGGGTCGAGAGACTCGTCGTATTTGTAGTCTTTCCGAAGGGTCTTGTCTTTTGCGATAGAAGGGTCTAAGGATTTGCCAGTTGCCAGAGATTTCTTCAACAGTGCTCTCTTTTCGGCGATGCTAGCATCTCTGAGTTGAAGAGCGCGTCGGTATATATAGTCCCGACGTTCGCGGGCTTGCCTGCGCAGCATATTTGCTGGCTATGACAAGGCAGAAGGGCTTTGCTATTGTCGACGAAGGCGATTGAGAAACATGCGGTAGTTAAGAAAGAATACTTGGAGGGAACGGAACTTTTTTCGATACGGGAAGGTGGGGCAACATCCAGACGCACTTAGGCGGAAGGCGCAAATCACAGGCGGGAATTCTCCTGCGGAGGAAGGAACGACCCTGGCCCTGCGAATTTGCCGCATCCTTTACCAGAACATCTTCATCCCTCATCCGGAACGACATTTGGCGGCAACAACAAAGTCCTCTCCTCTCTGCCCTCTTCCTTATACACGCTCATTCGCACAACATCTACTACCAAGGTCCCGGGGTCTTCTAGGGAAGTTGTGAATGTTGCGCGGTGATGCCAGATCAACCCTGAGTCTTTTTACCAACCAACAAGATCTCCTCATGAAATCATCTGAACAAGATACCGAACCCGACTCACCCGCTCCTTTCCCTTTACCTCTTTAAAGCCTCGTCTGCATGGCCTCTTCACTACACGGCCCAACCATGGACGCCTTCAGCACCATGGGCAACCACATGGTGTCCAATTCCGCCGCCGCAATCAATGCAACTGATGATATCTCTACTCTCGATCCCGACGAAAGTGTTCTCTCGCTTGCCAAGGGCCCCAGAAGACGTCAACATGATGATGAAGAGTCGGTCAGCATCGAAGAGGACGACCTGGAGAGCCTGGCCAGTGCCACAGTGGATGCAAATGGCAAAAAACCAGTCGCGAAACCTGAGGAACAGGATGAGAAAGAATTACCTCCACATGCATGCGCGTATGTTGGTGGCCCACAGGAAAATGATAAAGACTGACAATATCCAGTTATTGCGGAATCCACAACCCCAGCAGTGTCGTACGATGTCTAACTTGCGCCAAATGGTTCTGCAGTGCCCGTGGAAACACTTCATCCTCGCACATTGTCAACCACTTGGTCCGAGCTCGCCATAAGGAAGTCCAACTGCATCCCAGCAGCGCCCTCGGCGATACTGTTCTCGAATGCTACAATTGTGGCACCAAAAATGTCTTCCTGCTGGGTTTCATCCCCGCCAAATCCGACACTGTCGTCGTGCTGCTTTGCCGACAGCCTTGTGCCGCTATGCCTTCTTCCAAGGATATGAACTGGGACACCTCGAGATGGCAGCCTCTGATTGAGGACCGATCTTTCCTCCCTTGGCTTGTTTCTCAACCTAGCGACCATGAACAACTCCGAGCTCGCCATCTTAGCCCTCAAATGATTGCCAAATTGGAGGAACTATGGAAGGATAATGCGAATGCCACGATTACGGACCTGGAAAAGGCAAACAATATCGACGATGAACCTTCGCCTGTTCTCCTCCGCTATGACGATGCCTATCAATATCAGAATGTTTTTGGACCTCTAGTCAAGATCGAGGCTGACTACGATCGCAAGTTGAAAGAAAGTCAATCGCAAGATAATTTGACTGTACGGTGGGATTTGGGTCTCAACAACAAGCATCTCGCTAGTTTCGTTCTTCCGAAACTTGAACTCGGCGACGTCAAGTTGGCTGTAGGGGATGAAATGAGACTCAAGTATGCTGGTGAACTTCGACCTCCATGGGAAGGAGTTGGTTATGTTATCAAGATTCCAAACAATCAATCCGATGAAGTCACTATCGAATTACGCTCTAAGGGAGATCACAAGTCAGTTCCAACAGAATGCACTCACAGCTTCACAGCCGATTATGTCTGGAAGGCCACTTCCTTCGACCGAATGCAACTCGCAATGAAAACCTTTGCCATCGATGAGATGAGCGTTTCAGGCTATATCTTCCATCGCCTCTTGGGTCATGAAGTGGCTGCTGCCCCAATGAAGACACAAATGCCAAAAAAGTTCAGTGTTCCAGGATTACCAGAACTCAATAGCAGCCAGATTAATGCGGTCAAATCAGTCCTGCAAAAGCCATTGAGTTTGATTCAGGGACCACCAGGAACTGGAAAGACTGTGACTTCCGCCACCATCATTTATCATCTTGCTAAGATCAATGGCGGACAAGTCTTGGTCTGCGCCCCATCCAACGTTGCTGTTGATCAACTTTGCGAACGAATTCATCTCACTGGGTTGAAGACTGTCAGAGTTACTGCAAAGTCTCGAGAAGATGTTGAGTCTCCAGTCGGGTTTCTTTCCCTACACGAACAAGTCCGCATGAACGATAGCAATGTCGAACTCAACAAGCTCAATCAACTCAAGTCAGAATTAGGCGAACTTTCTAGCCAAGACGAGAAGAAGTACAAATCTCTGACTCGTGCCGCCGAGCGGGAGATCTTGACCAATGCCGATGTCATCTGCTGTACTTGTGTCGGAGCTGGTGATCCCAGACTTGCCAAATTCAAGTTTCGTACAGTTCTCATTGATGAATCTACTCAGTCAGCAGAACCCGAATGTATGATTCCTCTCGTTCTCGGCTGCAAGCAAGTAGTCCTTGTGGGTGATCATCAACAGTTGGGCCCTGTTATCATGAACAAGAAAGCCGCCAAAGCGGGTCTGAACCAATCTCTATTCGAACGCCTTGTCATCCTTGGCTGTGCACCAATACGTTTGAATGTTCAATATCGTATGCATCCTTGTCTGTCACAATTTCCGTCCAATGTTTTCTACGACGGTTCCTTGCAGAATGCGGTCACTACACATGAAAGACTCCGGTCTGACGTCGATTTCCCGTGGCCATCTTCTCAAGATCCCATGATGTTCTGGTCTAATCTTGGTAACGAGGAAATTTCCGCCTCTGGAACTTCCTACCTCAACCGGACCGAAGCAGCCAATGTCGAAAAGCTTGTCACTCGATTCTTCAAGACCAATGTGAAGCCAAAGGATATCGGTGTCATCACTCCGTACGAAGGTCAGCGTTCGTACATTGTGAGTTCCATGCAGGCAAGCGGAACCTTCAAGAAAGAAATGTATAAGGAAATCGAGGTCGCATCAGTCGACGCTTTCCAAGGCCGAGAGAAAGACTTTATTATCCTTTCATGCGTTCGCTCCAATGATCATCAAGGTATTGGCTTCTTGAGCGACCCTCGCCGTCTCAACGTCGCCTTGACTCGCGCTAAGTATGGCTTGGTCATCCTGGGAAATCCAAAGGTCCTCTCTAAGCATCCATTGTGGCATGCTCTCCTCGTACATTTCAAGGAGCAAAACTGTCTTGTCGAAGGTCCGCTTACCAATCTGCAAATGTCCTTGCATCAATTTAGTCGACCAAAGCAGTCTTACCGTGGACCTCAAAGATACCAAATGGCTTACAACCACGCCAATCATGTGGCAAATGGCATGCTCAATGGCCGCGCTCCTCAACAACGTAGTGAATACCGTGATGGAGGTTCTGTCGTTGGTTATATCCCGGATGATGTTTCGTCGATTCATTCTTCGGCCATGGGTGGCGTTGGTGTTCCAGTGGGTTATCCTCCAATGTTTCAAGGCTTTGCTGCGGATACATGGCCATCCATCCAAAACACTAATGGACGTCGACAAAATGGAGTCAAACCTAGACCTGTTCCTGGTAGCGTGGCAGGAGAGTCAACGGTGCCCACTGAATCTGATGTTACCAGCAGCGCCGTTGGAGGAGTCAGCTTGGACCAACTGTCCATCAATGACAACACCAAGCAAGTCAGCTATAACCAGGCAGATCGTCTCAAACGTTATGTGGAGGGTGGTGCACCTAATGTTGGTTACATCGGCAGTCACAAGCTTGCCAAAGGTCTTCAACATGACGAAGACGCCCAGAGTGTTTCGACAGCTTTCGCAAGTCAAGTTGGTGGTGGCTACGATTGATTGATGACATGACGAGAACAAAAAAATCGATGACCAGGAATGGTTTGCTTTTGGGCAATTAATTCTTACAGTTATTTACGATCAAAATCATCAGATCTGAAGGGATTCTCTGTGAAGTAGAATCCCCAACGATTCAAATTCAGTCTCGGCCATTGATTTGCAACCATGCAAAGGCTAGCCTCCGACCCAACGTCGGGCGCCGATCGATCAACCATGTGACTCAGTGCACAGCTCACCAATTGCTTGTGATGGGAATCTGGATAACAGACCGATATCACGACCAAAGTTCAATACCTTCTTGACCGGCATGTCAAGCAATTGGTGACATCAGAAGGCACATACTCTCAGAAGATTGGACGATTGAGAATGCTACTCCGTAGCCAAAGGACAAGTGCGTCTACATCGGCTTCCCACCGCCGAGTCCACTATGCTGCGTCAGTGCAAGTCCGAAATGTCAATAAAAGTCATGTGCTCAAGAGGGCCTAAGCCGAATCAGATTGTGAAAATGCGAGCAAAAGAATTGCTACTGCTACTACTATTGCTGTTTTATTTCTACGCGTGGCAGGCGGATTTCTCCTGCCAGTTACACTCTTTTCTTGTCAGTACTACCACGTACTGCAAACTTTTGCAAACTATTCACTCATTAAGGAGATATCGGCTAGAAGCTAGACGTTCTACAACCTATATCAGTCACTCATTTATTCATCCACGTTCTTAATCGTGAATGGCAACCTTGACAAACCCGCATAGAACCGACCCATTGAGCTTTGTAGATTCCTTCTGCTTTCACGCGTGGAAGTGACCACTATCCCGTATCTCATCTGTCAGCCACGTCTCCCTGATCTCCGCTGATCCGACTTGGCCATCATGTCCACCCAGTCTCAATCATATTCTTTCTTGACTCGCGCTGGTGAGTGTCGTTACATGCATATAGGTCCTCTGTAATCCGAGTATTGTTAACCAGTGGTACCATCGGACATACCCTCGTTATGTCAAATCACTGTCGAGGATATCCAAATTTGCTAAGGCCTGGTTCGAAAAGCCCGGCAGACCATAAACATAAGTCGTTGGCCTTGGACTCTCGTTGGAATAGAGTCAGGACCCGTCATCAGTTGGACCCTTGCGTCATACAAGAATCGATGGTCGTCGAGTGGAGAATGGTTTCAGAGAATTTCACTAGGTCGATATAGACATCCTGAAACACTAGTTGGTGGCTGTCTACGACTTCTGCTCCCCGGCGACCATAAGGATAAGGGAAAGTTGCCGACATCCAGGCCATTTTGCACTATTGGCCATCCCATTGTTGGAGTTGTCCATCCTTCCAAATGGCAAGCAAGTATATGATAAAATCAACCCCGCGTTTCAACTCCGGTATTCTATACCTTTCGTATCCTGAATCCTTGGCTTCCCGGCTCTGGAGCGGCACAGTTGGTGGTTGAACCGAGTGAATGAAATTGTGAAATGCTCCCGCCAAGGCTTTGAAGAGATATTCAACATCTGTTATCCGATGCTTGACTGCTCGCCTGACTGGGACTGGGACTGCGTACGAATTCATGACCAGTAACCACCTAATAATAGTTAGTTTATCGACTTGAGGATAATTCGGCATTAGAAGCCGATCAGACAAGAAAGACATCATTCTACTTACACCATCAAAGTACCCAACCCCGACTTCCGCATCCATGGAGATAGAGTGACCACCCCAGAAAACGTCATTACGCCTCTGTCATGAATACCAAGGCGACCTAGACCGCCCAGGCCCTGGAGTACATAGTTCATGCAAAGCATGCGAGCTCCTTGGTCCGTATGCGGTGACTCTTCGTCGATAGCAACAAATAGATATCAAATACTCTGAACTTGATATTACTCTTTAGAAATAAAAACACCGGTTCCGGACAGACTCTAAACATCTTGTACCTGTCGTGCTCGTAAGGTCCTTGGGCGTGACGACCTTGCGTATGTCCGGTAGATTTTCTAAGCTCGGCCAACTCAATGGATATCGCATCCAAGCAGTGGAATATAAGGGCCCTAATGTTCAAACACGACTTCACGAGCATTGCCAATAGCTCCGTCTTCGTGTTCCAACTTAAAGCTCTTGTACAGAAATCTGCAAATTGATCGTTGTACCGCTGTAATTCCATGACGCGTTCTGTAACCATCACATCAGCGTCATATATTCGAACGATGCAGGTTTGCAGAGCCAGTATCATATAAATCCCGGTGATTTCCCAGTCGACAGAAGCATTGATGTTCAAATGAATGACGTTCCAGGGATCATGGGACGGCAAAATTAACGTAGTATTTGGGGCCATGCGTTGATACTGTGAGACTGTCATCGGCGATCGAGGACGTGAGGGTAGAATTTGGATACTGGTCGATGGGCACGTGTCATTCCAATTGTGCTGCGAAATATGATGGTCCGGCATTCCATAGGTCAATGCGCCAGATTCTTCTGAAATCGTTCTTGAGAATGAGCCCAATTGCCAATCTCCGGAGGATGTGGAAGTTGATTGAAGACTCTTAAAGGCTCTCTCTTGATTTTGCACAGCACCCTTGATTCTGCAGGATATCTGATGTCGATTCAGCTCTGCTTGTCGTTTAAACGAGGCCTGGCATTGGCATGCAAAGCGTCGGATCGCATCATGGCTCTTCTGATGTCCATGGAGACTACCCTTATTGGCGAAAGATGAGTGGCAGCCCTGGACTTTACATCGATATGGTTTTAGGCCACGATGGATATTGACATGTTCCTCGAGGACTGCAGCTCTGTGAAATGTTTTTCCACATATCGAGCATTGATGCTTGCTGTCCATGTCTTTCGTCACATGGAGCCTTTTTGCTGATCGAGCCCTTTGTTGATATCAGGTAGCCTGTGATTTGACTTTTCGATTGCGAGCGCGGATATGCTTGGTGTTGAGCCGGTCGCTATATGTTCAGTTGATGTCCGAGAAATTGTGCAAGAGAAATATAGTGACCTAGAAATTCGATGATGGCCATGGAAATTATAAACCACATTTCTGAGCGTCGATACATGACAGATCTACGTATGTATGTCTGCCCGACCTTTTGCACTGGTGCAGTGGCGTTGATAGTCATTGGTCGCCTGATCATGGCGTATTCACCGAGCTTGACGCCTGCTTCGAATGCATGAGAAGCGAATTGCTATTGGTAGTGAATGCATGGGGCGGTGACCGAATGTAGTGTGATTCTTTCCAAAGCAATCTTAGCTCAATGAGCATGCACTGGTGCACTTACTTTGTTGCTGGTTAGACTTGTAGACCTCCCTCGTTCCGGACTCGACCAGGTTGATAACCACGACGAGGGTGTCCACAGAGTTTTATTTTCCGGATCCCGCTGCGCATGCATCCTGGAAAGCACTGGTGCAGTGGCTTAGACGAATTTAGCGAACAGTTCCACCGATATCTTCTTTCCCTGCCTTGCTGAGAGCCTCGTCCTCCGAGAGAATAGGATTAGGTAGATTAGAGTAATGCCCTTGCATCCTAGTTAATGCGAGTTTCTGTAGCCCTTATGGTGGGCTGCATGCACTGGTGCACCATGTTATTGAGGCAAGTTTCCTTTACTGCAACATCGTCCGAGTCAACTCATTCAACAAATAAACTTCCAACACGGGAGAGCTGATGCCAAAAACGTTCTGCACTGGTGCAGAACGACCAGTATACCATACGGGGAACAATCCGAGTAGAGAAAATAATATTTCCTTTGGCTGGTCGTTATCAGCCTCAATTTTATGAAAAACATTGATCGAGCCATGAACAACGACAATTTTCAGTCCAACAAAACCAATACCTTTTGAGCACTGGTGCAAAGCAAGACTAAAAGTTGGCAATGGGACTTTTCACAAGAGCAATGCATGCTGCGTGAGTGCACTGTATCGACCCTGCAGTGAAACCTCACAATCTGATGGTGCTATAAAGACTGCCAAAGTTATCTCTGTGCGAATTTGAGGCAAATTTGCTCTGCATAACAGAAAACCACCTTCAAAGACGGGTCTATCCATTTTGTCTATCGCTCATGGACAAGATGGCGTTCTCCATTGATACATGGTTGAACGCCGCAGCCCTGATGCTTGCCTCCTTGGTGGGGCTGGTACAAATACTGCAGAATTGGTACATGATCTCCCTAGCCCGTCAGGTTAGGTTGGCACAATCCAAGTCTGATTAAAGCCAAGATCTCGACTTCTCGAACAAGCTGTGAGTACCTTCAACGCTCTGATGGGCTATCCTAATATTGGTCAGACATTAAACATCACCTCTTCTCCCTTCTCAAAACATTTTCTCGATTAGGAAGATTCAAAGGAGCCCCAGAAATTGGCGGGCATACTGAAGAGGTAGAAAACGGCATCCACCATGGAGACCAAGTGCGATCGTCGCAGTGACCGAAGCCCATTCCAGTTATATACGAGCACAGCCTTTGGATGTCGAATCAGATTGAAGGACTTTGGAGACAGAGGAGCATAGAGCTCTCGGTCGAGATCTTGTATCGAAGAAAGATAAAGTTTTGGAGGCAAGGGCCTTCGTGTGATCTGCTTTCACAATCACAACAGACCCCTGATGGGATGATATTGATCATCGCAAGGAGCAACGCGAACGCCTTGGTCAATGGGCCCTTGGAGAAGTTAGTACATTGCTACCGCCTCGTATGATGTAATGATCTTTGGCAAATTTTTCAGTTATGAGGAGGCGCACGAGTACAGCTTTGTTATCGACAAGATATAGTCGTGATTGACCCATGATATCGAGACGCTTCGGAACGATGACGAATGACCGAAGGGTTATACATCCCCATGTTTCGAAGCATGCTGACGACAACTTTGCCTGACAAGAAAGGGTAAGTTTATACGGTCTCCATTTTATCGAGTTGGAGAAATGCCCCTGCTGACGATGCCGATTCAAGGACCAGTGTCGGGATTGTGGATAAAGAGCTATCACGAGCCGATATTGTTTCCACCCAACTGCGGGCTTGAGTGCTGATTCGACCAATCAGCTCGTCTGGACATATTCAACGGAATATAGCTGGTGTTGGCCGGCTAAAGCGTGGTCACTTTGAGCAGAACAACATTTCGTCAGCACAATCTTGTTCGGCTCTCTGAGGTTACGAGGTATAGTTAGCATTCGGACTTCTGGGTTTGCTAATGACAGCGTACTGGATCCGTCCAATGGAAGGGAAAGAAGCGTTGAAGTATAACGTTTACGAATATCAGCATAAATGGCTGTCTCTCACTCGGCACTGGCTGATTTCAGATGGCTGTCTAGCATGAGGGTGGGCCTCGTCCAAGGTAAAACCTTCGGAAGCATATGTATCATGAGGATTCTAGTGTCTTTCATAGCAGGCTGGAGGAAAAGGATCTGTTCGGCAGATGTTAAACAAAATCTGATAGAGCAGAGAAGCTCATCTTTGGCGCCGGCCAGATTGGTGAGATGCCGAAGCTTTCAATCAGGGGCAGGTCTATCCACTCAACACCTCACTGAAATAAGACTTTTCCATTCCTCTTATCATCAACCAAGAACAAGGCATCGGAAGTCTAAATGGATCATCCACAGAAAGTCAAAGGATGTTACTGTTACATGAGGCTGCCGAGTAGTACGTCGGCGACGTACGTAGGTTGTGGTCACGTCTTGTGTCACGTGCGTGTCAGGTGACGAGGACAAGAATGCCAAGCTTTTGTGTCCACTTGATCACACTTCCACGCACTTTTACCAAGGACCGGCCCCGTCGCTTCATCTGCTTCAAGTCTGAAACTCTTCCAGGGGCCATCTTTGCCTGAAACGACGTAGCCTCAGCTTTCTGACAGCGAATCTGTGGCCATGATCTGTGCTCACAGTTGCCCCAAGTTTCAAGTAGAAACAGTCAAGCACCCAGCTATCCTCAGCATGGGCTCATTATGGACACATACGCACTGACACGTTATCGACCACGCGCCACAAAAGGTCCAGAAAGGCGCAATCAAAAGGAGGATCAATGGCCATCTCCAGCCAAGGAGGCGTGGGAGGCTTCTAGATCAACAAGTCCTGATGATCTTCTGATCGACAATTGGCCTCACTCTCCACAATAGAAGCCATCTCGTGCCATCTCAATCCTCTCCATTTGAGTTTCGGATCATGGGTTGTCCGACAACTTCAGTTCCAGCTTGACTGGTTTCAACCACAACAACTCCCTTTGTGTGGTCACAGCTTCGATTCACACGTCTGATTTCGAAGCTCCAACAGTCATATGGGTGCTGTTACGGCGGCTAGCCTCGTGCTGGACGGAGGTAGGTCCTTTTCCTGATCGTTTAATCCAGCTTCCCTATTTCTGTTGACCTCATATCGGCATTTGCTTTTCTCATAAGGTGTGTGCAAAATACATGACTTTGAGCTGCTTACTTCTGAAATATACCTGGTCTTTGATCCACACAACTCCCCCATTCCTCAATGACTAGAAGGAGTTGAAGAGAGACCTCTTTCTCGCAAAGACTCAAGTCCAACCATCATCATGGCAGTTGAGACTATCCCTTACCAACTTACCATCAAGCAAGCCTTCGATACACCTGTATATGCGGCAGATGGATCAGCACTGTCCTTCGGTTCTCTGTTCACAAATACCCGGCCCAGTCAAGCACGCATTCTCGTTATCTTCATTCGACATTTCTTCTGTGGCAATTGTCAAGAATATGTTCGACGGCTCTCATCTGTTGATTCACCATTTCATCCATCACACAAATCCAACATAAATAATGTCTCTACGACGACTACGAATTTCTCCAAACCTGCTACTCGAACATTACCTGAAGTCGTCATTATCGGTCCTGGTCTCCCAACATTGATCTCAACCTATGTCAATCTCACCAAATGCTCCTATCCTGTCTTTGCCGATCCTTCTACGACCCTGTACGACCTTCTTGGAATGCACCGCACATTCTCTCTCGGACATAAAGCACCAATTTATATCCAACAATCTTTGATCAGTGGTGCTGTCAAATCAGCAGTCCAAATTGTTAAGCGTGTAGGGAACGGGGACGCTCTGGGAGGAGGTGATTGGAATGTCAATGGGGGAGAATTCCTCTTCGTTCGGCCCAGTGTAGAGCAATCGGCCACATCGAGGTTCAGAGCTCGTTCAACTTCTCGATCCAAAACCGATCCACCTGGTGTTCCTTCCACCGTACCCATGTCTAGCACACTGACTAATATCACTTCGGGTTGGAAACTGGCTTGGTGTCACCGAATGCATAATTCAAGAGATCATACCGAACTCAACGATCTACATTACAACACGTGCTTTCCCTTGTCGAACTCTACAACATCTTCCCTGCCTTCGGATATACAGGCGACATCTCCTCCAAGATCCATCTTGATCAATGCGAATCGACCGCCTCAGCCCGTGAAGTCTCACACCTTTCCGATAATGTCCAACTCAATGGTGATGAAATCATGTGGGTATTCGACGGAATGCGATTTGGCCTGTCCTGGTCCTGATATTCCCAAATCTCGAGAAGAGGTTCAAGCTCAACGACAACGGTCACAATCTCCAGCCGTACGTTCGACAAAGCGAAATCGTAGCCGGAGCACTAGCACAGGTGCAAGCACTCTCGATAGTCTCGAATGTAATACAACACCACCAAAATCACAGTCATTTAAGACTCGATCAAGTACTCACCGACATCAAGGCTCAGGTGGATCGTCGACCACAGATACCAGCGTTGAGAGTGATTCGGCACAACCACGCAAGAGCTTCTCCGGCATGATGGGGCGTGTTGGAGGCTTAGTACGGTCCAAGTCGATGTCAGGCAATTCCAAGCCCAGCTTTAATCCATTGAATTCGAAAGATAAGAGGGATAATCATCACAATTCTTCTGAAGACAATGATTTGATCAGACGCCCCTCAACCTCAATATCCACATCCCAACCGAAGCGATCATTCTCAATATCACGATCCAAACCCACATTCCGCTCCAACAACACCAACAACAACACCATAACAGACGCCGTGGCGACTCCATCTACGACGAATGCATCAAAACATACACGCCCAAAATCACGATCCAAGTCTCGCCCACACCAATCCTCTTTAGACAATGATGCTATAGTTGTCGACGGTGTTGAATTCATCAATGTTATCAGTGTGCAGGCACGCGTTGACACCTCCAAGCCCACGCCTCGTCTACCACTGTCCAATTTTAATCCTCTCCATCAACATCCCCCGATGACTCGGCCAAAGTCAAACCCGCCGCATCACAACATATCTCATCCCAGCCTCGACTACACACATTGTCCGAGACTCGGAAACAGGCCTCCACATCGACATACCCCGCTACCACGAGGGCAACACCACATTCCAGTCCCAAGGCCGCCTCCAAACCTAAAACTCCAGAAAGGACAGAGCTACCAAGCACTATGGCGACCGGCAGCTCCTACCCCAGCAGCAATACAGCAGCTCTCAAACCTAGCTCTAACGAGTTGACCAACTTGTCCGATAATTTCAATGACAATAATACCCGTTCTACCTTGAATCACACTGCATTCGAAGATAAGCAACTACCACAAATCCCGAGGCTGTCGCCACTCATGCCGGCGATGGCGACGCCAGTGTCGAGTCATTGACGATTGAAAGACACGCTATGAAGGAAACAGGTTCCGAGGCAAGTGCGGTTTCGAAATCAATCTAACTCAGCATTTTTCCAGCCTCGAGGAGATGTATCGAGGGAGGGAGACGAGATGAGACGAGCAGAGAAGAGCACAGAAGAGACATTCTCATGAATTCAAATACGCTTTTCCTTTTCCATTTCTTCTAGGTGAACTTTCTCTGTCAAGAGAAAGATAGAAGGCGATGAATGAGAGATATGTTGGATGTGAAAAGTCAGCTGGCACTTCAAAAAGCTAGATATCGAAATGTTAAAAGGTGTTGGAATCTAGATGGTAGATGTTAGATGTTAGATGTTCGATGCTGAATGTTAGATGTTAGACGTTAGATGGTAGATGTTTGAACGTTAGAAGTTATACATTCAACATTTCAATATTCTACATTTGAAATTTCCAAATATACGCGCTCGTTCTTCGTGTCTCTTTCCTTCTATCCGTCTGTCTCTTCCCCTGTCTCTGCCCCTGTCTCTGCCGCTTCTCTCTTACCTTCTCTGTTCCCTCCTCTGTTCCCTCCTCTCTTTCCTTCTCTCTTTCCTTCTCTCTTCCTTTCTCTCTTCCCTCCTCTCTTTCCTTCTCTGTTCCTTTCTTCCTTCCCTTCTCTCCTTCTATCTCCGCCGCTTCTTTGTAATAACCCAACAAGTGACCGGGGACTCCAGCTTTCCATCGAGATATGAGATATGCTCGGCATTTCATCATCCTTTCCTGTGGGAACGAGGACGGATACTATATGTCATATTCTGAGGATCGCGAAGATCGGGATCTGACTGTGAATTGTGGCTGCGTCGGAAAGAACAAGGGAGAGGGAACATGTGCTTGGGGAGGATGCGGTGTTCTATTTGTGCTGTGCGTTAGATTGGCTAACGAAGCAATGCGGTGGACTCATTATTCATGAATGGGCGCGAAGGGGTTCAATATACGGGTTTTTTCTAAGGGGTAAAAATAGATCAGGTAGAGATTCAAATCTATGGTTAGATTCATCTACCTGCAAGATCAGATCACGCCTGAAGAGAAATTGGTCGTATCATCCTGATATATAAATTTCTGGGCTGATAGTACCCATATTGATGTATTGCGTGCTACTATTCATTGTTTCATTCGCTTCTTCCTGCTTCGCCTGGAGTTACTTCATTGTTGTCCACCTTCCTCAGCCAAGATCTCTGCTTCGGGTATCGAGCCGTCATATGAATCCGTACAATGCAAAAATCATTTTCGCATTCCTCGAACAATCTGAAGGTGGTATGTGTAGGGAAAAAAGAGAATATTGTAGGCTCAAAGTCGGAAAAACTTGGATTGTTCAACCCTATAAACGCCAATTGTGCATGGTCACATCTGATAACCATCTATAGTCGTAAAACATGACACATAAGAAATGTCATTAGATCATTAGAATTTTGATATGCCGTTTTATGCGCCATTCAGAATCGGAGGAGAATTTGGTATGGATATTGATGATCTCAGATCGGAGGGAGATTCATCAAAAGGATCGATTCCAGGCCAAGCCAAGGCGGTCGTTGTGTTTATGTTGTTATTCCCTCCTCCACAACAGGAACGTACCATTGGCTGTTGAGGTTGTGGTTGATAAGCAGGAATCTGAGTGAAAGATGTAGCAGGGGGGAAATTGAAGGAAGGCTGATGCATTTGAGGCATATTCATTGTCAAACTCTGAGGATGAACACCTTGATTGGGAGTGCCATTGATACTCGAGGGTTGGTAGGCCATGTAGCTGGATGTTGTATTGTATTGTGGCATAGGTGTGTGGATGACATTGGCATTTTCCATTCCGATGGCAGTTTGTAGCATGGAATCAAAGTCGACACCCGTCGCTTGTAATAAAGGACCAGGTGATGGTTGAGGAACCTGCAGACTCATTGGATTTGACATTGAGGCGACTGTTGCTTGACCAATGTGGTAATCAGTACCACGAGAAGCGTCAAAATCCATCCAACTAAAACCATTATCGCCAAGTTGACCATCGGAAAAGTTCCATATACCATTCGAATCGTCGGGTAATAATTCCCAAGGAATGGGATTTGTGGAAAAGTCGGTGGTGGGATCGATATATGTTGGTTCAGTAGATTCGGGAGTAATGCTCATGGAGGCAGAAGGCGAATGACTGTGAGAACAATGAGCGCTCACAGGTTGATTTGTCCATGAATGTTGTTGAATAGGATAAGTGAGGTAAATGGCATTTGGATCGGTGTCGGAAAAGAATTGTTGTAATTGTTGTTGAGAGACATTAGGAGTCCTGGACAGGAAGAATGTTTGACGACCACCCATACATGATCTTGAATCACTCTGAGGCATGAATTGAGCAATCTGAGAAAAGTCTTGACTGGCATAAGCATGCTCTGCGAAGTTCTTGACCTGTTGTTGTGTATGGTTGATAGAAGTAGCGTTGTTGGGATGTTCAGGACAGTAAAGACAAGAACACCCTGAACCACATGTACATGCGCTTGTCCAAGGGTCATTGGTGGATTTGGTGGATGGTTGCACAGGGTCGACTGTTTGGGGTACATTCTGACGATGTCGGCAACCGGAGAGTGGTACAGCGGTGGTAGTGTTGGTGGTGGCGGCGGACGAGGTGGAGGATGGTGGAGGAGGAGATTCTGGTTCTTCTTTGGGTTGTTTCGCGGCACAACATGATTTGATTTCGGGCGTAGGAAGAGATGCTGGAGTGGTGACTATTCCCTCTTCTCTTTCTTTGAGTTTCCGTTTCCTCTCTAGGTACTCCTCCTCGTCGATTTGTTTGCCATTGGCATCAGCCCAGACTTTTTTCAGCGTCATCTTGTTTCCATTTGCGTCCTCCCAAACGGGTTTTGGTGTGGAAGTGGAATCCCTGCTGATTTGTTGTTGAGGCGCCTCGACTCTGACGATGACGAACATTTCCTGGGTACAAGAACAATCTCTTTCGCATTTACATGTCTTTGAAGTGCAGGCGCAGTTTCTGGGACATTGACATCCTCTTTTCTGACCACCGGATGGTCTACCTGGTTGATTGGTCTCGGAAATTGGTCTCGTCTTGCCATGATCGCATTTGTGTACTCGATGACCTCTTTTACATGATTCGCAGGCATAAGTCTTGCCGTTGATGTGTTGAACAGCGGTGGTTTCTGGTTTGGGCTGAGGTTTTAGTTTTCGGATTTTACCATCTTCCACCCTAGCCAAAGATGATTTAGGCGGGCTCGAGACTTTGTCTAGGATTTTAGGCTGCATTGTCCATGAAAGATTGTATGGAAGGAGGGGTGTAGTTTAGATACGATGAATGATTGTGGTTTGATTGACTGGAGCAAGTGAACAGGTGGTACAGAATGAATGGAGAAATGAGAGACGAGGGTGGATTGAGGAGCGGTTCGGCGAGTGAGCGGCTAGCGGTTAAGAGTGAGGTGAGCAAGTTATGGGAAGTGGGAGGGAGGGAGACGGTCACTGAGGGTATAGCGGCCGCGGCGGCGGAGGAGAGTGGTGGTGGACAAGGAAGAGGAGAGGAGGAGGAGGAGCAGCGAGGTTAAGCGTGGGTGATTGTGGATGGGATGGCGGCAGGATGAAAAAGGCTTGTCGTTGCTGTCTGTCAGTCAAGGGAAGGAAGTAAAAGAGGCAGGCACGAGCAGGCAAAGGTCATGAGGGGCACGAAGGGGTCACACATGGAGGCCGAATGGTCTTTAGAGCCTCTTTGGGAGGAATTGGTTAAAAGGGATGTGACTGGCCAGTCGCATTGCTTAACTGGGGAGGGTTTATTAGGGGCGACCTCTAGTACCCAAGGGTGCTGCTGCTGGACAACTTAGGCACTTCGTGGCACCTCCCCACTAAACAGGTTAACCTACAAACTAGTTAGTGGTTAACCAAGTTAGTTAAGACGGGCCCCTAATTGGCCTTTACAGTAGGACGTTCGATGGCAAAGTCTCAACTACTGAACTACCAACCTAGCCACAACTAGCTAAAAGAGGTGTGAGTGGGCGGCCTACTCTGTACACGGGACAGGACGCTACCACGACCACCGTGCCGTGGTAGTCGTCGACGATCATCAGGCAAAGTTCAAGACGAGAAAACTTAGCGTCCGGGACAGGTTGATGGCACGTCAGATGAATTGGTTTCAGGGGTTTGTCTCATGTGGTTGAGGGTCTCCAAAACCACCTACATCTGAAGTCCTCGAGAAATCAGTCGCCAGGTAGATTCAGTTCAATATAACGAATGTCGCTGACCCAAAGATCGGTACGTTTGAGATCGAAGACGAGTAGATCACCTCTTAGTATCACGTGGATGGTGAAAACGTGGGGAGGACAACGAGGAAGGACCAGGGAAACGAACTAGTTAGTGGTTGGTGCCTTTGGTACGGACTAGTGGGAGTCCCTAGGTGCCTCGTGGCCCAGGCACGTAATACCTGCAGACACAATAGGGCTTGGGTCTTGACTTTTGGCTGACAGCTTGACAGTGATCGAGACCTACGACGCCATAAGTCAGGGATTCGGTACACCGTACGGAGTAGATCATGAGAGCATAAGCCTAGCTGACATGTAAGCACCTTGTGGATATTTATGGCTTTGATGAATAAACCATCTACCGTCTGAAGTTTACAAACGAACGCCTAGCAGCCGTGTTGCTTCTCAAGTGCTTCAGGGGTGTTTCGGGTCCTGTTGTCATAGTTTTAGGCGGTCGCAGTCTTGGAGTGGATACCTGGGGGTGCCTAGAAGATATCACAAGACGCCCACAATGCCTATAAGCTGATACCTACTGAATGTGACTCTTGAGTGGTCTGTCCGTAAACTCGGGTTGCTCTTGCCTCGGCAGGCTCCCCGGGCACCTTCCCGGCTTTACCACCTACTAACCGCCTTTGGCCATGTATCAATTCTTCTGCAGGCAAGTTTCAAAAGTCTGAGAAAAACATCCAACACCACCACTATCCAACCGCAACAATCATCCTCCCTCCCCAAATGGGCTCTGAAGTGGAAATGCCAGAACCAGACAAATCATCCACATCCCGTCCCTCCTCGAGACAACAGCCCAAACAATCAACCAAGTCAAAACCACCAACACAATCACAACCACAATTACGCTCATCATGGTTCTCATTACCTCCACAAATTCGACGCGTCTTTGATAAATTTCCTCTCATCACTTATCCCGCCAATTCTCTCCCTCAACGTTCGGCAAAACAACGGAATGAAAATGTCCTCTACATCTTCCAAAAGACAGACCCTAAAAGTCGAGATGCTCCTTCTTACAATCCTTCGTGTCTAAAATGGCAAGCCTATCTCAAATTTCATGGCATCCCTCTTCGGATTCGCCCTTCCAACAATCATGCCTCTCCCTCTGGCTCTCTTCCATTCCTCTTGCCTGCCTCCAACGATCCTCAAAGACCATCCTCACCTGTCCCCGCAAACCGTATCGCAAGATGGGTCATTTCACAAGGTGGAAAGGAAGATCCTCTCAATTCTCATCAAGAAGCATACTCCTCTTTGATTGACCATAATATCAGAAGTGCATGGTTATACTATCTATACCTGGATCAAGACAATTTTCGTTCCGTCGCGTGGCCCATGTATGTCACATCATCCTCCAATGCACCACCTGTTCAATTGGCTCTCGCCCATCAACTCCAGGTTGCAGCAAGAGAAGAATTACTGAAGACCAGCACCATCATTGATCCTCACGACCTGTACAAAAAAGCTTCAGATGCATTCCGTGCATTGTCGACCCTTTTGGGCGAGAACAAGTTCTTCTTTGGGCAATCCACCCCCGGACTATTCGATGCCAGCCTCTTCGCTTATACACAAATCATCCTCGATGATGAACTCAACTGGGTAAACCCTGACTTGAAGGTGCAATTACAACAACACCAGAATCTCGTGGATCATCGGGATCGCCTGATTCGAGGTTTCTTCAAGCTGAGCAGGGATCGAACCGAAAGTGTTTCTGTTGCATCCTGAACATGGCTGTCATGAAGTCTTCCTCAATAATCCACCAAACCAAACAGTCACTCCCACCCACTTGCCCGAACGAAGACCAAGTTGAGATACCATGGAAGAATCAACACTTCTCTCCTCAATCTTATCCACCACCTCGAACCCGTATTTCCAAGCCTGAGCCTTGATCTCATCCACGGTATGAGCATAGCTGGTCGGTCGAACCTTCTCTCCCGTTTTTGGGTCGACAAAACCGGCTTGACTAATGGCTCCCATTTCGGAATGCATGTTGGTCAAGAGAAGGATCCCTCCGAGCTTCAAGATAGAAGCAGCCTGTCTGAAAAATATATCTGCAGGAACATGCTCAATCACCAGTGTCGACACAATCATGTCTGCTCCCAAGGCAATATCAGGTGGTGAAGCTTGTTCTATCAGGTCAAACACCTCTAACTTGAGTTTCCCTGAAGTGTCTGCCGTGGTCAACCTTTGTCTAGCCACATCCAACATCCCAGGACTGACATCCAATCCCACCACTGTGCTATTCGCAACTTCCAACAACGCCGCCGTGTTCCTGCCTGTGCCACATCCCAGGTCGACTAATTTCCAAGGTGGAGCCAATGTCGATGCTTCGAGTAGAGACAAAGCCTGGGGCAGTAAGTTTCTCATTTCGAGTGTGTCCAGCGCTTGGAGGAAATTCCCATCTGTGTCGTATACACTCGCCCATAGGTTGTAAGCCTTTGCTGTTTCGACATATCGGATTGAAGGGTCCAAAACTTGAGGGATCGCCATTGCGTTTGCGTTTGAGTATCCTGAAGTCTTGTGGAGCCGTGCACAATATCCGCCCGTGTATTTATATTGCCAGAGATAGATGAGTCATAGCCGGACCTACGACTCCAATTGTACTATCCGGATAACCTGGAAACGGGCTTGTACCAAAAGATCATGTACAAATAAAAGCAGTATTTATGTACAAAAGCGATTCGATCGATCAATATTGAAGATCTACAAGCTCGGATTCAGAGAATCAATCTCGTAGGCTGGGTGAAATATAGACTGTCGATATCAAGGCAGACAAAATATTAAACTAAGAATGAAAGGAACTCAGATTCCCCCATTCTCATCCCGCCAATCAATGCCCGCAATGTCTTGTGCGCCCTCCGCGAATAACAGCATCTGATTGGACAGCATTTTCCACGCATTTGAAGATCATGTGACCATACACCACTTCATCTCAGCCATTCTAACATTCACCAACGTTGTCAGTTGATCATTTGCTGTGAACCAGAATGATATTCTCTTATCGTCTCCAGAGATACAACCAAGACGCTATACACATTCGATGGTCTCCCCAGATAGAGTCATGATGTTATTCATCACTCTGCATTCACGTGAACAGCACTTCCACCCCGATTCTATATCAATCCCACCTTGTCCATCACTGCTCCCAGACCCCCGGCTGCCATTGTCCCACCTGAGAACAAAATCATGGACCCATATATACTTCCATAGCCATAACTCAACGCCCTACTAAGCACCGGTAAGTGCAACAAAGATTGCGACAGGGGTCCTGAAGCCACATTCCCAATCCCTCGTCCAGCGACGAAGAGTGCAAAAATCATAGATGGCTCTGCAGTCAGAGTTGTGTCTCTCTCGACGATCTCGCGAATTACTCCAGGCCAACTCGCCGTGGCACAGCCCGTAAAGAAGCCATGTGTCAGACCAAAGATGATAATCAGTGCCGAGGATGCCGAGAAACCCCAGAGCAGTGTAGCACCACTCATGGATGCAAGCGCCGATGCAATGATGACACCTTTCGGTGACCATCGATCTGTGAGAACTCCTCCTGCAACACTCCCGAAGAGAGTCCCGACGTTGAGTAAAGACACGGATGTGGTCGCAACCGTCTCGCCGAACCCCATGGCTCGCGCGTACGACGGCAGATAGATGCCAGGCAAGTAAACGCCCAGACCCAGAACGATATTCGCTGCACAATATGCCAGAAAGAGCGGTTTCAAGGTGAAGTTCAGACGAGGTCGATAGCGACGAACGGTCAATGCCACAGGCAATCTTGGCTTGAGGACAACAAGAGGCAGTGCAATGAATATCAGGTCGACCACCGCCCATACGCGCAAAGTCGTCCGAAACCCATAGTCCTCCAGCAGCCACGAGAAGATATACGGAAACACCAAGCCCGTCAATCCCGACGCGCCCCAGCAAATCCCATACGCCAACGCTTTCCGCCGCACGAACCATTCATCCAGAAACAGAAACGTAGGATAATACACCATACTGCTGCCCAGGCCAAGAAACACGCCTTGCGCAACAATGAGGTCGTTGACACCACGAGCGAAACTCGCGCCGATCAATGCCACACACGACAACAGCCCGCCAACCACAATACATTGCTTCCTGCGATTCGGCCACTGTCGAAGCAAAGGGAGGAGCACAGGTGAACAAAGATACATCAGACCCGACGAGACGGTGCCGATCAGAGGTAGACGCCCCGCGTGTGACCCTGACTCGCCAGACTCTGTGGTACCCTGCAACTCTGCCGTCCGGCTATAGAACTCGAAGAACACTCCATACGAGTACACAAATCCCCAGACAAGGCCTTCGAGCACGAATGCCCCGAGAAGGACCAGCCATGCGCTGGCGCCGCGGTCCGTGGGGAGGAGCGACTGGTCGGTTGAGGTTCGGTCGTTCAGGGCTTCGCCCTCATCCTCTCCGTGGTACTGGTGGTGGTTGGGGTGCTGATGGCGGTGGTTATCCCCTGTGTCGCTCGCCCGCTGGTGCTGGATCTGGTGCTGGATCTGGTGCTGGGATCTGAGCTCGAACTCTTGTGACGTATCCATGATCGATTATTGCGAAAGACTAGCCGCGTAGGCGTTGAAGACAGAGAATCGATAACCCGCCGCCCACGATGCCCAGGTGAGCCGAAACTTCAACAAAAGGAGGATTTCTATGTGCAGCCAAACGGACCACTATCAAGTATCCATGCAGATGCTATGTGTGTATATATGCTAATAGGTATTTTGCATCTGATCGAGGGACAGAGACAGTGAGAGATGATATATGTAACCAACCTTATGTACCTAGGTATGTAGGTATGTACCCTAGCGTGGAATAATGCAGATCTCGACTTCCCGCGAAGCCATGATTTCAAAGCCGACCTCCGCTTGCGCTGGCGGCCTTCCTTTCCTGACATAATGCCCTTCTTATACGCGCATGTCCAAGTGCCACAGCATACGGACTATGTATACGGGCGTGCCAGTCCCGCAGTCTACCGACGTGTTAATCAATGCCGCTAACTACGGACTGACTGACTGACTGACTGACTTGACTGACTAAATAACTAACCAACTAGGCTGGTTATGCACTTATGGTAGATACAAGCATGGAGGGGTAATTGAAGTCAACTTGACTAACTAGTTACAGTAGATAGATCTTCTCTGGGGCGGGCAAAGATAACCTGGAGATCAACGCAATGCAATGAATAGTACTTCCATAAGTTCAAACTAGTTAATTAGTAGTGAGTCACCCAGTGAGTTCCTCCTCCGAGGGAGGGTAGATTTCCCGAATCCCCCAATCCCGTATCTGATTGATTGATAATCCCACTTATTCTTCATCGGCTCGTCTCGCCGGATACGCAATCCCGAAAAGGTCTTGTTTCGCGGATGGGGCTTTCGATGTGTCTGGCCATCATTGACTGCACTTTGGAACAATATTCCTCATGCGCATTTCATGCTTCTTGCCTTTGGGGTCGTAGGCTTGCCTATGGTCCAGTGGGCTCGGACCCGCGGCTTGAATGCTGAATGCTGAATGCTGAACTCTCAGCGCTTGGGCTAGGGGTTGAAGTCTTGAGAGTGGGATCGTCGTCGACGAGGTGGGCGTGGCTGTGAGTGAGTGAGTGAGTGAGCTTGTCAATGTGTAGAGGTTCTGAGTAGACATCTAAGTCATGCTATATAGTTGAATTTTGATTATGGCTGTATGGATACCTTAGCCTTGGGTCTCTGCCTACGTATATACTAGTAAGAGAGAGCGAGAATATAAGGGATCCTCGGTCCTCTGAGCGATCCTAATATCAACACTTATGCAACCATTTTTATCGACCATGCTCTTTTGTAGATTTCTTGGAATCATGTCTACTTTTGAGGGCCATGTTATTGACATTACACTATCGCATAAATACAAGTCATACACTTCCTTCACAATCGAGTTCTGAATGCCTTGAACGATCCAAGCAATAAGGACTAGCATGTATACAGCGGGTATCATTCGAATCCATCTTCTTTGATTTCCAATGGTCGTTTTCGTGTGGTGACGTACACCATCCGCTCATGAGATAGCCCCGACGCCAAACACACCACCACCTTCCCTCAAGTCTTCGACTAGGTCTTGTACATTGCTCAAATGTTTTCCCAGCAGATTTTGCTTTTCCTCTGTAGTCCTCGTTTCTGATGGTGCCTCTGCATTTGTGTTGTCTGGACCATTCACAGTTTCTCTCCTCCGATCAAATGCAGCAATCAACTCTTTACCTCTGCCACCGAGAATGGCCGTATTTGTCGCTGAAGTTGAAGCTGCTAGTTTAGGCGCAGGTGTCTCTGGCATCAGATAGAAATACAGAAACTCGACCAGCTTGAGTTTAACTTCTCTTGATGTGCTCCGTGATTTGAAGAGAGAGGTCACAACAAGTAAACCATCAATTGTTTCAAATGTTCGAGCATTTTGAGGTTGGTCGAGGAGTGATGTGACCAAAGCCATGATTGTTGAGGATTGAATAGCGGGACAATTCGAGGGGTCTAGAAGATCGAGGAATAGCTGATAGAAGGTCAGTATTATGAAGTGGAGGACTAATTCTGATCTGAACTGTCCTTACATTCATGTATATTTCTTGAGCGAAAAGCGCGCGTGATGGAGGATGCAACAACAAAACGCCTTGAATGAGATCTAGTGTTTGAATAACCAATAGATCATTTGTGCCATTGCTCTCTTTTCCGAGTAATCTCTCCAGACACGCGACGAGTCTCATGGCAATGTTCCATTGAAAGCTTTGTTGTAATTTGAAGAATTCTCGAAAAGCAGGATCTTCAGGTAGGTCTGACAATTTCTTGCCTGACTGGGGCAACGAGGAGCCAAGTAGTAGCATTGACTGCCTCTTGTTGGCGATGGAGGATTTGAGTAGACATAACTGAGCGAGTAGTCCTTCGACTTGTCGTAAACCTTTTCGTATCTTCTGAGGAGATGATGAGGAAAGGTAATCGAACGAGTGTGAGAGGAGGGTTTCCATGATGAGAGAGAGGCTGGCAGAGTGATGGTGGAGGATCTATCGCTGACGAGTAAGTGCGAGGAGTTTTCAACTTCAGTTTTGTCAAAGGAATTGATCAAAGTTCATCATGCCAATTCTTTGTCAAGATAATATGGTGGAGTAGGTAGTGATGGATGTTTCAATCATGGTAACTCGGGTAGATCTGGTTGTCATGGCCAAAACAAGTTAGCTCCAAACATGCGGGGATCGACCGACACGACACCACGAGGAAAGTGCGACCCTTAGCAAGTCACGAGGTGGGGCGTTAGGCAAGCACAGCGAAGCACAGCAACGCCACAAGACGTTCCATTTCCCTTCGCCACAATAGTGGCACAGCACAGACAGAAGTACCACGACTCAGTCACAAAATGTCAATACTGAAATTCTCTCTTACTAAAATCAAATTCAGAAGTTTCAAAATAGTTCGATAACCGTTTGACATCAGGAAGTCTACCGATTCGTCAAGACCCTTCAAAAGGTGCATTAAACTCTGTCATGCTCGAGCCCCGAGCCGAGTCAGGCGGCAAAGATGATGGAGTTGGAGAGGCATGATTTCTCCAAGAGTCCAAGCAGACAAGTCATCCCAATCCAATTTGATCAGATGATTAGGAAAATCCTATGTTGGCTTCGAGACTTGAACTTAAGCGAAACCTCTATCAACAACTTGTAACATGAGGCACTGTCCAACTAATCAGAGTAAGTATTCGTTCATGTGGACTACCTGTTCTCTTGGGGCTCTTGGTATTGAGTCAAGCCCCATCATCTTTCGTCATCATTTCTTCGTACCCACCATCATCAACTGCATCATCGAAGGTCTAAAGGGTACACTTATCCGTGTTCTTGTTCCGTTGACTCCGGCTTCAAAAAGATAGATGCCTAGAATTGCGCCAACAACTCACGACTTGTCTTTTCTAGAGCTTCTTTAGTGAAGACAACAACTGAAAGTAGTGAGACATCTGCGTTGCACCTGCCTTGTTGGATGTACCCCGGTTTAAGCGCCTGCCCCAGCTCCGTTCTTGCTTCTTTTATCAGTGCGCCGCTGCCCGATCCCCATTGCGCCTGCCTCTATCACATGTCACCTCTTTCCTCATAACATCCCACCAGTCGCAGCTTCCACTTCTCTCAACCTCTACTTCCAGTACTCTCTTTGTACCAATCCACGCAGTCCTATACCAATCTTCCATCACTTCCACACCGTCTGCCACGCATGTCGACCGCTACCACCGAGAACCCCGCATCCCGAATGCGATCCCAGTCCGTTACAGCTCTGCCGGCTATCCAAGTGGCATTCTACAACCTCCTTCAAAATCAGTCCTAAGACCTCTACCGGAGGACACTTGGATATCCCAGAAACACTCATCTACTCCTTCTCAATCAGGGCCTTCCACCTCCAACCCCGACTACGCCAATGGCCATAGGCGCACTCACTCCAAGAAGAAATCCACTAGCGAATATATCAGTCCAAGAAAGATGGGAGAATGGTCCCCCAGAAAGAGAAGATCATTATGGGACCGTATGATTATCTCTTCGCACACCCAGGCAAAGATATTCGTGCAGCCTTGATCAAAGCTTTTAATGTCTTCCTCGACGTTCCTAAAGAATCTCTAGAGGTCATTACCCGAGTTATCGGCATGCTTCATACCTCGTCTCTATTGATTGATGATGTCCAAGACGGCAGTCAGTTGCGGAGGGGAATCCCTGTGGCTCATAACATCTTTGGAACTGCCCAGACAATAAACAGTGCCAATTATGTCTATTTCATTGCTCTGCAAGAACTTCAAACCCTTACCAACAAAGATGAAGCCATTCACATCTTCACTTCCGAATTGCTCAACTTACACAGGGCCAGGGTATGGACTTATACTGGAGGGACACCTTGACTTGTCCAACAGAAGATGATTACCTGGAGATGGTACAAAATAAAACTGGTGGACTCTTTCGTCTGGCCGTCAAGTTGATGCAAGCTGAATCTGCTGAAAAGGATCGCATAGACTGTGTTCCTCTTGTCAACCTGATGGGACTGATTTTCCAGATTTGTGACGATTATCTCAACCTTTCCTCTGGGACTTACACCAAGAACAAAGGCCTATGTGAAGATTTGACAGAAGGAAAATTCTCCTTCCCTGTCATTCATTCTATTCGTTCCAACCCCTCAAACTTGCAGCTTATCAACATTTTAAAACAGAAAACAACTGACGATCAAGTCAAGAGGTATGCTGTTTCGTACATGGAGAGCACCGGAAGTTTCGAATACACTAAACGAGTGGTTCGAGAATTGAAGCTCAAGGCTTACAGTTTGATTTCAGAAATGGATGCTTCGACCGGAAAAGGAGATGAAATCAAAACAATACTCGATCGTATGGATCTGGAGCAGTGACTCTGTTTCTTTTGCCTTTTAGCCAAGGCGCACTGGAACGACTTGGTCAATTTTACGACAATTTCTTGTATCTTGATGTTTTTAATAACGTCCATGACTATATCCTTTCTACAGTCCCGATCATGAGCTCAAGTCAACCTTGAGTATGTCACGAATTTCAATATGATTCAAAAGAAACTCAAAATGGTGCTCCAGATTTCTTTGATTCTCATTCTCTCCAATCATCAGTTCCCAGGGTATGCCCAGCCTACTCTTGTGTCTGGATGCTGATGCGCCGTACCACGTTATGTGGGCACACGGCTTCGATTGTGTGAGGGCTAAATATTTCCTACTCAAACCTTACCCTCGTGTTAGAATAACGTCCTTGGCGGTTGATAGTGCCGCAAACGATCAGCACTGGACCCACTGCAAAATGCCAGAAATTGAGTCGTTTCTGCTCGGTTCACGAATCAACGCCGCCCTTTCCATATAACAACATATGACTATGCCTTGGGCGAAAAGCATCTTCCCTCAGCTTGCCTTCATTCAGTTTCACGCTCAATCCCCTATGCGGACTAGGTGGCACCAGACTGTTCGATTGCGGCAATGTCTTATCTGCTCAGAACGAGATTTTGGCAACCAGGACACCCAGTTAGGTGGGAGCAGAGCCATTTCTCTCGGCCCCAGTGCGCTTGCAGATTTTTCCTGCTTTAAATATGTTTCTATGCCAGTCTTCTGCACAACTGATCTCTTCCTATGCACATCTGTAGCGAGGTTCACCCCAGCTAAATGAGCATGGGTTTTGGGAAAATACCAGTCAATGTATTCAAACTCAGGTTGGGAGATGACCCGCCGGAAGTCCTGAACTGGCGAATGTGGTTTGCCGTTGTATCATTTGGTGTTATGGGCACTGCGCGAGGAATCGATGAAGGTAAGAGAAACATCAAGCCCTGATGAGTCTATGGACAGTTGATTGACTGACTGTAGGACTCATCTCTGGCACATTTGCAAGTCGGAGCCTCCAACATCTTCTGGGTTTTGACAAACTTGATGATATAGCATATGCCAATGTCAAGGGAAATGTTTCTGCCATGGTGCAGATTGGAAGTGTCTTTGGCGCACTTCTGGCTTTCGTTGTCGCTGATCGACTTGGCCGCTTATGGACAGCTCGTCAACTATGTGTCTTATGGATAGCAGGAATCATCATCTTTCTCACCAATGACGGCCGGCTTGGTCAAGTCTACGCAGGACGTTTCATTGCTGGTGTTGGCATTGGGGAGACCAGTAAGTAGGCTGAATCCTTTGGGCTCCTTCGCTTCTGCAGACCGATGCTGACCATTCCAGCTGTTGTCGCACCTATCTATATCTCGGAAATTGCTCCAAAGTCTGTGCGAGGTCTTTGCACATGCATTTTTTCTGGGTCGGTCTACATCGGTATCATGTTGGCATATTTTGCTACATGGGGCTCTTCTCGTCACATTGATCAAGACTCTAATATTTCATGGATCATACCGACAATGCTGCACATCATTTTTGCCAGTCTAATCCTCGGCTTGTCATTTTTCAACCATGAATCTCCAAGATATCTGATCAAAAAGGGCCAAGTTGATGTCGCTCGCACAAACTTGGCACGTATACGCGGACTTCCAGAAGATAATCAGCTCGTTTTGGCCGAGATTGGCGAAATAAGAACCAAGCTCCAAGAAGAGCAAGATGCTTCCTCCGACCAAGGACTCGGCAGCTATATTCGAGAAATTTTCCTAAAACCTAATAATCTATATCGCATCTACCTTGGTCTTGGAATTCAACTTTTATCACAATGGTCCGGCGCAGGATCCATCACGCTCTATGCACCCGACATTTTTGCATTATTGGGAACCAAAAGTGAAAATCAAAAGTATGACCTTCTTCTCGGGACAATTCGTCATGATGACTGACGATCTAATCAGGCTATTCGCAACAAGCATGTTTGGCGTGACCAAATTCCTTGCATCCATCATATGTGCCTTGTTTCTCGTCGACGTGGTTGGCCGCAAGCGATCACTCTGTCTAGGAATATCTCTCCAAGCCCTCAGCATGGTCTACATAGCTGTTTTCCTCACCATAGCTCCCACCATCAGCACAGAAACGAATCTGCCACTATCTCAAAAGAGTGCAAGCCTAGGCGCAATTGTCATGATCTACATTTCAGGTTTTGGCTGGGCCATGGGCTGGAACTCGACACAATACCTTCTCAACGCAGAGATCTATCCTCTACGGATCCGCGCCATCTGCAGCTCCATGGTCATGTGTTTCCACTTCATCAATCAATACGGAAGTTCAAGGGCTGCGCCGCATATGCTACTACCCTCTGCATCCGGTGGACTCTCACCAATGGGAACATTCTGGATGTTTGCTATTGTCACTGTAATTGGTGGCATTTGGGCGTGGATCCAGATTCCGGAAACGGCGGGCATGAGCTTGGAGAGTATGGATGCACTGTTTGAATCTCCTTGGTATAAGATTGGGTTGAAGAGAAGAGATCTTGTCGAAGGTGGTGGTGAAGTAATTGAACAGGGCGAGGCTGTGACATTGGAACCGGCCCAGCAGACCGGAGATGGAGGTAATGGGAAGCAGTTGGATATGCAAGTGAATGTGAAGGAGATGCGAGCTACTATACAGTGAATGTAAGGCATGCAGGATACTGGTATTTGGTCTGACTTCTGGCCTTGAGCCTGCATGCTAATCTTGTGGTAAGGTTTATCAGCGTTACGAATATCGTTTGGTCTGTCTTGCTGAGTTCCATGACATAGACATATACGTCGTTTCGTTTCTCATATGCTTCTTTGCTGTTGGTTGTGACAACTGCCTTCCACACAATGAATATCAGAGAGGCCTGGTTTGATTCTGTTTGAATCTGCAACGCCAGAGCAAGAGTTCCATTTCATTTTGAGAAGAGACATAGATAGAATTGCTATGAATATTGTTTACAAAATCCTCCATTCATTCTTCAACCAGCGTCGAGCGAAAGGGAATCTTCTGCTCTGTCGGGTTCCGTCGCCTTTCCTCACAGATCTAGCAGTAACATGACCTTATATGTCGTGATATCTATGACACTATACATGTCCTTTGGTATATTTTCACGGAATCCGCGTCATAAGGACTTGTATTGTATATTATATGGACGGCAAGCATAGATAAAATGGCCATAAGGCTTGAGCATTAGTTACAGATTTACCGATGTTTCTTTGAGCTAGTTTTGACAGGATCGAACTGACCTCTGCTCCATGGAGATCCAGCTAGCAGGTTTTCGAGTGGTCTTGTAGTTAACTATCATCGTGATCTGTGCTATCTCTACTACACATTGACCCGCGGTTGATCTTGGTAGAGTTCGTAGTCCGACTACCCTGCATTGAATTTCACTCTGATGCTCAGTCTAATGAGTACAGTTTGGTTTTTGGCCATAACTGTCTGTGCAGTACACTCCTTTCGTTTTTCAGCTGATGTCGAATTAAAAAATTGATGTCTTCGGTCACAGCGAGATCCACCATCCACGTCGTCCTCCACCTCCAACATACCTCACAATAACACATCCAATGTACGCAGATCCTTGCACAGACTAGGTACTGGCCAACAAACTCTAACGCAGCTCTGAAAGTACTGTGAGTCATTTATTCGTCTTCCCCATGCCACGACGCTGGAGATTTATTCCAGGTTCTCCAATTGTGAGTGACAAGATCCGAAGCGAAGATTATCCGGAGGTTTATTTTAACGAAGTATATATTCATTCTGAATATAGTTATATCTTGGCTGTTCTCTTTTGGAACCCTCATTCACAACACGAAGTCTTATTCCAAATTGTTCCCCAGACTCTAATACAGATTATTGAATTGATAGGTACTAGATAAAGCCGTCAATATGTCGACATCTACCACTAAATTCCCCGCCAACGAAGTCCTCCGCTTTGCCACAGAAATCCTCGTCGGCAATGGAATGAAACCAGCAGAAGCATCTACCGTCGCCAAATGCCTAGTTGCCGCCGATCTGCGAGGCATCGACACCCACGGCACCAACCGACTACCCTCGTACATGGAACGAATCCGACAAGGGGTGCTCGACCCAGCTGCCACACCCACTCTCCATCAAACCACACCAGTTGTAGCCCAAGTCGACGGCAACAACGGGTTCGGCTTCCTCGCAGCAACCCTGGGCATCGACACGGCCATCTCCATGGCACAAGCGTACGGTATCGGCATGGTCTCGATCAAACACTCGAACCACTTCGGCATGTCGGCGTGGATCGTCCAGCGCGCTATCGACGCCAACATGATGTCTCTTGTCTTCACCAACTCATCACCCGCACTGCCCGTGTATGGCGGCAGATCCAAACTCCTCGGTGTATCTCCACTGGCCTGTGGTGCGCCCGCCGGGACGTCGCGCCCGTTCATTCTCGACATGGCGCCGTCGATCGCCGCGCGCGGCAAGATCTACAAGGCCAAACGGCGCGGCGAGAAGATCCCACTCGACTGGGCGCTCGACGCCAACGGCAATGCCACCGACGACCCCGCCGCCGCACTCGACGGCGTTATGCTGCCCATGGGTGGACCGAAGGGCTCAGCGCTGGCGATCATGATGGACGTCTTCTCCGGCGTGCTATCTGGATCTGCATTCGCAGGACATGTCACAAACCCATACGACCCGAGCAAACCCGCTGACGTCGGCCATTTTCTTGTCGTCATCAAGCCGGATCTGTTCATGTCGCTGGACGACTTCAAGGCGCGCATGGATTACTTGTACCAGCGTGTCGTGGGGTCGGAGAAACGACCGGATGTTGACAGGATCTATTTCCCCGGTGAGATCGAGCAGATCACCCAGGAAGAGAGGCAGAGAGATGGGATTCCGTTTGTCGATGCTGAAGTCCAAGCGCTGAATGAAGAGGCTCAGAAGGTCGGCGTTGCGCCGCTTCAGGGGTTGTGAGTTGGTGTCTTATACGTCCCTGAAGTCCCTTAGTAGGTTTGGTACGACAGGTCTGTCGTTCCAGTTGAAGTCGAACCGACAGCCTCGGCAGACCTTGTCTGGTCCTGAGCAATTTGGACATCCTGAAGTACAAGGACTGGCATCTTTGCACATTGCTGTCTACAAGGAGAACGGCACCGTGTCTAGCTTGTCTGCCATATTGCATCAGATTTCTCTTCCTCCTTTCTCCTGATTGCCATAATTGAGATCTAGCCACAGCGTGCAAAATCACTGTTCTCCGTGGTAAAGGCCATCAAGTCGTCCCCAAGCAATTACTCTCCGACCGTATTGGTTGAGAACGCCGTGGATGCCTACCGGCACTTGCGATCGAGGACAGATCAAAATGTAGCGCAGTCTACCATCTGTCTCACCGCGGAGACGTTCACCACGGGGCTTCCAAGGTCTGAAATCTGGCAGTCCTCACTGGCTATTGGCACCTGGTCGCCATGAATCCGGCGGTACCGGCCCTCGTCTCCTCGTATATTTCTAGGCGTTCCTACGTATATGCGTATGGATCCAGGCGAGAGTACGATACACGACGTGGGGCCAGAGATTTTCACAACCTGAGCACTAGTTCTCAACGAGAGCGACCTCCGCATTCACCGGCACCAAAGACTGGCTCTGAGGAGCGGCAGACATACTAATCAGACGTGTCTTAGTCAGACGTGTGTCTTGCCCTGTTCTTCAGGCTGGAGCCTGAAAACTCGAGTCTGGAGGGCCTCAGGCCTAAATGACCTGAAAGGGAGAACAGATGGCCTGAGGGACATCCGTGCACTGCACGTGGTTTTTTCAAGAGCATTGGTGCGCTGAAGTTCTCATTCGAATCAGGCATACCGCAAACGAGCATGTTTTCTACATACGAACACCCCATACGTCGAATCGAGTGTGTAGTGGGGGCCGGGGGGCGGGGGGGGGGGAGGGCGGAAGGGAAGAGCAGGGGAATATCTTATGCTGAATTACTTCCTTTGCACAAAATGAACATTAAAACAGCATTAATTTTCAGTGAACGTGGGCTTTCTGTTACTTTGAGAACACTGAGGGCTTACTCATCGAGACGCCTAGTGGGATCCTGCACAGTAATCGCCAGGAAGGTGGAACGGTGTCTGTTTACAGAAGTTGTATTCTGCGACTTGGCAGTTGGTCGCTTTTAGCGTGGGCTTAGACGCAGACCGTGGGATTGAGGTATGGGTGGATGTAGATAACGCGCATCATGGAATTTACCAGGGGATCGAAGAGGGGACATGTTCGTCTTGTTGAGTGTGTGTTGTGCTGTACGTATCTATAGACAGGAGAGCCTTTGTTCGGCTTTTGCCACTATCCCCGACGGGTGAGTAGTGAGACTCCGGGTAAGTGTATACCCATTGTTCAGATAACGAGCGCAGCCCGCGACCCAATGTCTGCTGCACCTGTCCTGGTAAAGTCCTATATCCGAAGTCTCTCTTTGACCACAGGTGGTTGCTTTCTAAATTTACTGTGCAAGTCACGTGCCATTGGACGGGGTGGGTGACAATTGCCCGGACATAGTCGCCTATCAGATTTCCACCACGAGGAGGTGAGGCTGATAGGCCCGCCAAGTGTGTCACGCATGCGAACATCAAGAGATTTCGGTGTCCGAAACCTGGGGCTTTCGGAACTTTTTGTAGGCCTCCAAGCCGGAAGCTTTTGCTTGGAATGACATCTTCCGTGCTGACGCCGATCACCTTTGCATGACCTTCGCGTTCGAGGTATGCGGCCATCCAAGAACAACTCTATGGATTCCTCTTGGTGTCGGGGCTGAACTCGCACCTCTGTAATCGTAACCCTTGAATTTTCTCTCAGTGAAGGTCAGAATAAGAGTGAGAAGTGTGGGGATTCATTGACTGGCGAATACGGATACGAGTATGAGGCCGGGGAATTTGCGGGATGTGGTGAGATATTGCGTATGTCATTGTATAGGTGGGTGTGGAAGGCTGTATTACTGGAGCCTGCTTGGGTGTAATATGGGGATCGAAGGCAAATGCAGGTACGATCGTGGCAACGACATATATTGACCACACTCGTGTTGCAAGCGTTAATCTTAAATTGAGGTCGCCATGACATATCGACCATATTGCCATGGAGAAGTGTGTGTCCTCACTGGCGGCTTTGTCCTATTCCATTGCTGAAATAATAACACTTCGATATCGTTGGCTCGTTTCAAACAAAGGTCGGATATTTCCTTTAGCCAAGGGTATGGAAAAGCCCGACAGTGGTCAAGGTCTGCCGTCCAGGGAGTTTTGCCATCAGGATCCTGTCCTCCTTGCCAGACTCCTCCAGTTCCTTGATGACACAAAAAATCTCTCGTGAGGATCGTCGTTCAATGAATGCCTTGGACACCAAGACAAGCTCCGACGATCCATTTAGATCAAATATCATGGGCGTCAGGTATCTCAAAGACCAATCGTAGGAGCTGATACCAAGCCCACAAGAAATAAGTGCGGTCAGTCGAAGTAGACATCCAATATACAGATGGGCAGGTGCATAATCTCGTAGCCACCTTCGTACATGAGTTGCCTCGTATACCATGCCTTTGCCACTGCCACTTGCGCCCGCCCAAAGGACGTTCAAAACCGCACGAGAGTTCTTAGCACAAAAGGCCGGGTCGTTATTTCGTCGATGTGCTTGGCGATCATCCATTGTGTGTAAAATTCGACGTAGCCTCGAGTCTTCGGCATCCCGGCGAGCTTCTGGCGTACCTAGTTGGAAAAGTCGAGATTCTTCTCTGACACGTGCCGCAATTTCGCTGGAGTGCAGGCTGGGTCCTTCGTAGCATTCTGGCCATGTCCCACATTCATTTAATTCACCGACATGGGCCAAATGCCACGGAAGCCGGCTTTGCTCCATTGCCTTCTTGATCACTGTATATGCAGCCTCGAACGTTACCGGCAATGGCTGTAAAGCGCCAGGAATGATTCTCACCCCGGCATATGCAATCTGTCTCAGAAACAGTACTGTATGCGGAACCTGTCCACGCAGTAATTTGACAAAATCTCCTAAGCATGTCGGTTCCGGTATCCTTGCTGTGTAGGGTAGATCCGTCTGAGCACCATCGATGATTCCACTAGTAATAAGAGGGGCAAACCCTTTTTTCGCTTTTCGGCCTTGTTCGAAGCAGTTGACGAACAGTTCACCAAATGTCATAGAACGGACATTGAGTGGAATCTTGTACCAACCGTATTGTGGCATAATTGCAAGAATGAAGTCCCTCGCTTTGCTGGTCGTTCTGGTACTGTTTATCTGACTCCAAAGTTCATCGCGAAAGCCCATTACACCGGGTTCTCCATTTTCGAAGAGCGAGTTGTTGTGGGAGCGAGGATTTCGAGATACGGATCCATTTGTAAGAAAGGCCGATACAAAGCGAATCTCATCATCGTTCACTTTCGAATCGTCGACGAACACCCGGGACCAGGCTTGTGCACATGATTGCATACTGTCCGACACTGCACGGAAGTCATCTTGAGCAGCATATGGTGAAAATGGTAGCTTGTCTTGCATAAGCTTGTCTTCTTCAGGGCTGGGTTCCTTGCAAGTAATGAACTGGAGATTGTCGGAGAGAATTATTTCCTGCAAAGGCCACAATCTTTGGAGAACCTCCTCTCTCAGGCCATCGGCATGATGCTTTCTCATGTGTGGAAGCCAACGCACTTTTGCGCCTGACATTGGGTCATGCCAATCGTCCACATTGCCCATAGCTTCCAGGCAGCATTTCCTGATACCTGAGCCCTCTCTGATGACGATGGTTTTAGCAGCATTGCGGAATATTAAGGGAATATGCCGAACGACTTGAAGGCGTGCACTTTCACTTCGTTGATTCACGCAAAGGACGTCCATCCAAAAGTAGTGCGCATCGACAATTGGGGCTAGGCTCTCGGTTATAAGCGCGGCTTTGTGTTCCGAAACCAAAACCTCGGACTTCAAGCCATGGATTTTTTGCCAGGATGCATCGCCCCAAACATGCGAAATGGCGTAGTATTTACCTTTGACATCATTCAAATTCTTCAACTCAAAGACGAGTCTACCCGCGTCAAACCGTGCAAAGCTGATCTTGACGGGTGGTGCCATGCCAAACAGCAGAAAGGGGATAATCCAAGAGCCTTTCTGCTGGACTTGAAATCAAGAGACAAGGAATTCAAGTCTCAGAAACTGACATCACTTGTTCCATCAATTGACGTGTTCTTTATGAATGAGTTTCCAAAGTATAACTGGCAGAGCTGTTTCCGTCTGAACCTTGGAAGAACTGGACTTGGCTGGACAGATGCAAATGTGCGGGGCGCCCACCTTGGATGATTTCCACAATGTTGACCTCAAGCCCACTTACCGCGCATATTGAAGGATGAATCAACAGCTGGGACTTGCTTGATTTGTTGAAGACCCGTAGACAGAGTCAAAACTACAACCAACTCGTGTGGCTAGAGAATATGAGGGCCTAAGGAGTTCATTCGATAGCTTTAGGTCTTGTCGTGAGAGCATCCTGTGTGTTCGGCCGATATGGAACTGACAGCCAGCTTATGGCAAATGACAGATGCTTCACCAGGTATCAAAGCCATGATTCTCCAGCAAACGCTTGGTGAATGCCAAAGATGGCAAGTAACTGTATGATCGCCATGCGCGAGGAGTAGACCCGGTGTCTGTGGTGTCGACAGTCAGCTCTGACTCAGGTCTCCGTACTCCGAAGAGAAGCAAGAAAACACGTGTTCTTACGGATGTCGACAGATCCCGATCCGATCGCGGAAAAACCTTCCAGTTCTGGTGGGATTCGCTCTTCGACCTTCCTTCCGTGACAGTTTTCATTTTAGGCAACCACCCAAGCACTTCTGGGTGCCGCTTGCAGTTTGATTTCCACCGTCCGGCGGACGACAAAACGAGGAAGGGACCTTTTGCAGGAAATCATCTCTTTCCCAGATTGGAAGGCTCGGGTTGCAAGAGCACATCCCGACAGACCTCACATCCCACGACTTCGTAGTCTGACTCACTCTATTCCCATTTTGCAACAGTCAAGTGCAACATTGCCGCGGTGTAGTGACATCGACTTGGATTGTGAGTATTTGAGGTTTTTTGATGAGTTGTGTTGTATGCGAATACGTTGAGTTCCCGAGTCGAGTGCTTACTGCTAGGCGATAGGACGTAGGTCTTTGGCGAAAAGCAAATGGGACCGAGATCACTGGGTAAATTCCCCAATGGCAAAGTTTGACAAGTGCCAATCTTCCGTGCTTCGGCTGGCCCGTGGTCGTAGGCAGTGCGTCTGTCGGGGGCCAAGAGGTGCAGATCTCAACACCAAATCTTGGGAAGTCAAAACCCACAGTAGTCGACAGCGAAAGCCCGGGGGCCCCAACAGGCGGCCTAGAATTTAGCAATCAACAAGGCCAGCTCGTTTGGAGCGAAGCGAATCAATTTCCTGCACCCTCGTTCGGCGTCCACTCAGCACGCCTTGCCATCCTAGCCCTTTGTACTCCTTACCGTGTCCACTGCTGTCCACGGATGGAGCCAAACTCCGGCGACAGGAGGAAACGCCCCGAAGAGCCAGAGGCTCTTTCAGGACGCTGCGTGGCTGCTTGCTCTTTTCGCCTTAGGCCCCTCGGAACGTTCAGGTTGCAGTGGGTGGGTAGATTTACTCGGGCTCACGGCCAAGGCTCGTGTACCAAGCCTCTTCCAGCAAGTATGGGTTCAAGACTTCGCGTATTCTGCAACATATGGGTGGCAATTGGCTTGAAACTCCTGGGCACGCCCACCAACGGAGATAGTTTGGCTGAACTCGCTCGGGCGACCGAGTTCCCGGCAGCCCAAGCGCAAGAAGCATCCTGATGTTGCCCAAGCTCAAAGAATAACGTCAACACTCTTCGTACCTGTCGTATTTTAGTTTTTGCCATTGGATACGAAATTCTTCAATCCTAGTTAGCAGCCGAGTCTTTTTTAAACCTCACATTCTTCCACTTACCTCATAGGCGTCTTCAGCTACGAGGCCTCTTCTTCCACTTCTTTGTCTGGTCTTTGATCATGATATAATAGTCCTCCCTTCAACATTTGGCACGGGTTTGAAACTCGTCAAGGCGAAGTTTCTTCGTTTGCTTGAACATAAACCTGTCATCTCATCATGTCAACTTCTCTGGTTGGCAACTTCACAACCAACAACGACCGGACTAGGAGAATGTCCGGGGCCTCTCCGCAACATGACTTCCAAGGGCTAGATCGAACTCTGTCGCGTGACGGTGGTGAGGTCATCGACGAAAGTCAGGATGCACAGAGAGAGGTTCTCAAACTTGCACGAGAATACTCCAACGCATCAAATTCGACAAATCTAGGACATCCTTTTGATCCCAGTCATGAAGGCTCCGAGATTGATCCCAACTCAGATAACTTTAACGGTCGAGCGTGGACCAAAGCAATGCTACGGCTTCAAAAGCAATCTGGGCAGGAAAATATTGGCCGAACTGCTGGATTTGCGTTTCGAAATTTATCAGCCTACGGATATTCCAAGGGCAGCGACTTCCAAAAGACTGTCGACAATTACATACTTGCTGGAGCCGACCTCATGAGAAGAATTGCCGGTAACAAAGGACGACGCGTCGACATTCTACGCAACTTCGAAGGTGTAGTACACCAAGGTGAAATGCTGGTCGTTCTCGGTCCACCTGGTTCAGGTTGTTCCACTTTCTTGAAAACCATTGCCGGTGAAACTCATGGTTTCAATCTGGGCGAGGAGTCCTACATCAATTATCAAGGTAAATTTTAGTTATTTTGCTCTGATGAAAAATTCATAACACTTTTTCAGGTATTAGCTACCAGCAGATGCACAAAGACTTCCGAGGCGAAGCTATCTATACTGCCGAGCAAGATATCCATTTTCCCATGTTGACGGTGGCAGACACTCTGCTTTTCGCTGCTAGGGCCCGCACTCCACAGAATCTCAAATTACCAGACGGCATTACCAAGTTAAAGTACGCTGAACATCTTCGAGATGTGGTTATGGCCACCTTTGGTATCAGACATACGTACAACACCAAGGTTGGAAACGACTTTGTCCGTGGCGTTAGTGGAGGAGAGAGAAAAAGAGTATCCATTGCAGAAGCCGCACTGAGCGGTGCACCCCTACAGTGTTGGGATAACAGCACTAGAGGACTCGATTCCGCGAATGCAATTGAGTTCTGCAGGACTCTACGCACTTCAACGGACCTGAATGAAACAACTGCTGCTGTCGCGATTTATCAGTCGCCACAATCTGCTTACGACTTCTTCGATAAAGTTCTTGTCCTGTATCAAGGGCGACAAATTTACTTCGGTCGGACAACCGACGCTCAAGCATATTTCGAAAAAATGGGATTCGAATGCCCAAAGCGACAAACGGTTCCGGATTTCCTTACTTCTATGACAAACCCGATTGAACGAGTGGTGAAGAAAGGATTTGAATCCCAGGTTCCTAGGACACCAGACGACTTTGCCCAACGGTGGCAGCAGAGTGAAGACAGGAAGCGACTTCTCGAACAGATTGATGAATTCGACAGAAGCTATCCAGTCGGGGGCCCAAACCTCCAGAATTTCCAACAATCTCGTCGTATCCAGCAGTCAAAAGCCCAGCGAAAGTCCTCGCCTTACACTCTGTCCTATGGTAGTCAGGTCCGCTTATGCCTAGACCGTGGCTTTAAACGATTAATCGACGACCCTTCAATCACTCTCACCCAGCTCTTCGGAAACTGTGTCAACGCTCTTGTCGTTTCATCGCTTTTCTACAACCTCCCTGCAACGAGTGACTCCCTCCGGGCGAGAAGTTCACTTATTTTCTTTGCTGTCTTGCTCAATGCTTTCGGCAGTGCTCTAGAGATCTTGACTCTGTATGCACAACGACCCATTGTGGAAAAGCATGAAAGATATGCTTTGTATCACCCCTCGGCAGAGGCCTTCGCATCAATGTTGACTGACATCCCTTCTAAAACATTGAACTCGATTGGGTTCAATCTTATTCTATACTTTATGACCAATCTGCGTCGCGAACCTGGCGCTTTCTTCTTCTTCCTGTTCACATCTTACGTACTTACACTTACTATGAGTATGTTGTTTCGCTGCATAGCGTCACTGTCACGATCCTTGATCCAGGCATTGGTCCCAACGGCTATACTAATGATCGGTATCGTTGTTTACACCGGTGAGTGCCATATTTTCCCATGATGAAGCTTTATTTGACCTCTCCACGACATCATTAAAACTAACATTATTCACTAGGTTTCGTCATTCCCGTCAATTACATGCTCGGGTGGTCCAGGTGGATAAACTACATTAATCCTACAGCCTATGGGTTTGAAAGTCTTATGGTCAACGAGTTTCACGGTCGAGAGTATACATGCTCATCATTCCTTCCCCAGCGCCGCAATTTGGAGATGGCACCACCACCAATCAGATCTGTACAGTTGTTGGTGCGGTGGCAGGCCAAACCACAGTTAGTGGGACGGATTATATCGAAATATCCTACCAGTACTCTCACGCTAACAAATGGCGAAACATTGGCATCACGTTTGTTTTCATGATCGGACTTTGCCTTGTGTATCTGGGCGCGACCGAAACAATCTCCGCTAAAAAGTCCAAAGGCGAGGTCCTTCTCTTCCGAAGAGGTCACAAACCTGCCTTCTTGGATGAGAAAGCTTCGGACGCGGAGTCCGGTGTTTCGGATACAAATCTGGCGCTCGAGAGGAAACAGACAAAGGACGAGGAACTCACCAGGCAAGTATCTGCAGTGATTCAAAAACAGACAGCCATTTTCCAGTGGAAGGATGTTTGCTATGACATCAAGATCAAGGGCAAGCCACGTCGAATTCTTGACCACGTCGATGGTTGGGTCAAGCCGGGAACAATGACTGCGTTGATGGTGAGCTTGACTTCTGGATTGTTCACCCACCAATAACTAACCGCTTCACAGGGTGTATCTGGTGCCGGAAAAACTACACTGCTTGACTGCCTGGCTACTCGTGTCACTATGGGCATAATTACAGGAGAGATGCTGGTCGACGGCCGTCAGCGTGACGAGTCGTTTCAGAGGAAAACAGGCTATGTGCAACAGCAAGATCTACATCTCGAAACCACAACTGTGCGAGAAGCCTTGCGATTTAGTGCATTATTGAGACAGCCAAGAGACACACCTCGTGCTGAAAAGATTGCTTATGTTGAAGAGGTCATCAAGCTGCTCGACATGCAGGAGTACGCCGATGCTGTTGTCGGTGTTCCGGGAGAAGGTAATTAATTCCCTGAGACGCTCATAATCGCCAGTTTGTTGACTTGAACGCAGGTCTGAATGTCGAACAACGGAAAAGACTTACTATCGGAGTTGAGTTAGCAGCACGCCCGCAGCTACTTTTGTTCCTCGATGAACCCACATCCGGCTTAGATTCTCAGACCTCTTGGTCCATCCTGAACCTTCTCGAAAAACTTACCCGAGCAGGACAGGCGATCTTATGCACGATTCACCAGCCATCCGCCATTCTCTTTCAACGTTTTGACCGCTTACTCTTCTTGGCCGCTGGAGGAAAGACCGTTTATTTCGGACCTGTCGGACACGACTCGAACGTTCTCATCGACTATTTCCAGCGTAATGGAGCATTTGAATGCCCACCTGGTGCTAATCCGGCTGAATATATGCTCGAGGCTATCGGTGCCGCACCTGGCTCACACTCTGACATCGACTGGCACGCGGTGTGGAGGTCTTCACCCGAGTATCAGGAAGTGCAGAGGGAATTAGAAGAGATGAAGGAGGAGAGATCACAACTTGAATCTCCTGTGACCTCACAAAAATCTGACTACTTCGAGTTCGCCGCACCATTTTATCAACAATATTGGGCGACTCAAAAACGCATTTTTGAGCAGTATTGGCGGACACCAGAATACATCTACTCAAAGATGCTTCTTTGTTGCTTGGTCGTAAGTTCAGTTTTTTCTGGTATCATCTTTTCATTAGCTAACTCCAATCTCAGGGTCTGTTCATCAGCTTTTCATTGTACAAGGCACCAAATACCCAACAAGGCCTGAACAACCAGCTCTTCGGTATTTTCATGCTCCTCATTCTCTTTTCACAGCTTGTTCAGCAAATTATGCCACTCTTCGTTACCCAGAGAAGTCTTTACGAGGCTAGAGAGCGCCCTTCGAAGACCTACTCGTGGAAGGCTTTTGTATTGTCCAACATTCTTGTTGAGCTACCATGGGCCACCCTGGGTGCAGTTGTTTTGTTCTTCTGCTGGTATTACCCGCTAGGTCTTTACCAGAATGCCACCTACACCGACTCAGTCACCTCACGTGGGGGACTTGAATTCCTCTTCGTATGGGAGTTTATTCTTTTCAGCAGCACTTTCGCCCACTTGATGATTGCAGGAATTGAGACAGCAGAAGCTGCCTCAAATCTTGCGAATGTTCTGTTCTCACTCAGTCTCTTGTTCTGTGGTGTCTTGGTAGGTCCCACTGCAATGCCTGGATTCTGGATCTTCATGTATCGAGTCAGTCCTTTCACGTATCTTGTCGAAGGGCTCCTTGGCAACGGTGTCGCAAACGCCCCAGTCACTTGTGCCCCTTCTGAGTTTGCCAGATTCGATGCACCATCCGGACAGAACTGTGGCGAATATCTTGAGCAGTACATTAGCGCAGCAGGGGGATATCTCGAAGACCCGAATTCAACCTCTTGCCAGCTCTGTGGAATCGACAACACCAATACCTTTTTATCATTAGTCAATATTTCCTTCGACAATCGATGGAGGAACTTTGGCATTTTATTCGTTTACATCATCTTTAATGTTTTCGCCGCTACGTTCATCTATTGGCTTGCAAGAGTGCCAAAAGGGAAAAAATTCGCCGGCAAGGACAAAGATGGAAAGAAAGGCTTGGTGCAAACTAAATCCACCAGTGAGGATGGTGAGGAGCACAGCCAACATGTCGTCGAGAAGACTGCTCGAGTGGACGACACGACGCAGAAGAGCAGTCCACCAGTTCTGCCTGTGGAGCAAACTATATCAGAGAAGCCATCCTCCAGCAAAGCCGAAGAGCCTTCAAGCAGCGTTGGAATCGACGCCGAAAGTGGTCGTCCCGAACCTCAGCGATTCGTGACGGCTAAGGAGTTCTGAGAGGATTGATACTTTTCTCCTGTGAAAACATCTCATAGAACGATTAGAGTTAGGTAATAGATTAGATATTCACCTCAGTTATAATGTCATTCAATCGATAGAACTCATTGTACGACTTTACTGTTTCTCATACACGGAAAACAAAATGATGTTCCTCTATATGCATTGGCCGCAACTTTTTTTTCGGGAATCAGAGGTCTAGAAGTTGGCAACCATGCCCCAGCACACGACCCCGAACCACCTTCTTCCACCCAGCCCTGCTCGTTGATGGTCCCAGCCCCGATGATGACCTTGCCTACAACTCGAAACCCAAAATGCACATAGACATCCCTGGCATGCTCACTCACGGCTTCCAACCACAACGGCAGACCCTGCTCGTGGGCTTTGGCAATGAACGGATCAACAACGCCTCTCACGGCACCTGGTCAGAGAAAACAATCAATCAATCAGCTTCCCAAATCTTCCAATCCAAGACTAGCGTAAGAATCTCTACTCAGATCATACCTTTCTCCGTCCGCGACGGAGCACGTCCAATTAGATTGAGATACCAGTACTTCTTGTCCCCCAGAATCTCCGCCTTCAGCGCGTCGAATTTGGTCCGGTACTCGATCACCCCCGGATGCGTCGTTGCCGAGACCGGCTTTTCTGTGCCCGGTGGCAGCCTACGAATATCAGCCGAATTGACCATTTCAATATCAACCCCAACGCCAATCGCGTAGCGCCAAGGATTCATGGCATCCAATGCATCATCAACTATCACTGCACCGGCGATGGCTGGAACTCACCATAACGCCACGGCCGCCCAGTCGAACGTGTGCACCAGAGTTGCACCTTTCTCGGCACGGCTCCTGATCAGTGGGAGCCAATGGTCGAAAGCGGCCTGCGGATCCAATATCTTCGGATTGTCGGGTCTAGAGCCTTGCTCCAGCCGGAGATATCGGTTCAGCGGGTCGTTGGCAAATGCTTCAGCGATGACTTGGGCGAATCTTGGCAGGTCCGCCTCGTCTGTGACAATGGTAAGAGATTCTGAGGCTGAAGACGACATGGTGAGGGCTTCGAGGAAAAGGGGAGGCTGCCACTAGAGTACCAAGTATCTACTGAAAATAGCCCAGATTAGGCACGTGCGTGGCGAGATGAAGATGGTGACTGATCAATCGTATCAAGTGCGAGAGAGATGCGAATGGAACACATCGAGATCTTGTCGTACAAAGTTCTCTGCACGCCCTGTGGTACAGTTTTGCTGAGGAATTGATTGACTTTCTCGGAGAAGCCCGTGGAGGCGTGTCAATCGCGTGGATGGTGTCATTGAAGTCGAGACCCGGATCTTTCTCCAAATCCTGGAGTTCCTTTCTTTTGTCGTCTCCACGGCTTCGGAAACGTGCACATCCGTTGCAACCAAAGCCGTAATTCGATAGAGTTTAGGAAATTCCAGCCCTAACCTTTCCCTATCGACCGCTCAATTCGACTAGTTGTGTGTCCAACCTTTCGGGATTCTCAGTGAGCCAGCTACTCAGTCAGTCACTTAGTCATGACCCCACTGCTGGCGTAACATGTCCATGAGTTTTCTGAGTGTGCCATTTGCAGTTCTTTGCCAGAAAAGCATGATCTTCATCGTCAAGAGGTCTCTGTCCGCCTTGTCGACGGCAGATACGCCAAGACAGAAAAATGGCCAGCAATAGTATTCGGCATAGTAGTCGGTCGATGGCTCGACATGGTCGACGATGTACATAGCCTCGGCCAGCAGATGTGTTGCTGGTGCTTCCATCATGTCCGCAAGAAGCACCCGTGCTGCGAGCACGTAGAGCCGAATGTTGAGCGTGTAGTGTCCAATCTTCTGGTTAGCATCCGTTACAGTAAGTGTCTTGTTGTCCAATTCGACCTCAGCGCTCGACTCGCTGGATTGGTCACATCTTCTCGTCGTTGAACTATACATTGAATCAACCGCACGCAAACTCCACGAGTGCAAGTCTCGGTCCAGCCTGGCACAGGCGTGCTTTCTGAAGACGCCCGATGTCGAGCCCGAATGCAGCAGCGAAACCTGCCGCACGAAACTGAACAGCCTGGCGGGTGCACCTAGGATAGGTGAGTTATAGGGATGCGTACTGGTCTCATGACCGCCCAATTGCAGTGAATAGATTGCAATCGCAAAGGCCTCATCGATTGCCGGTGAGCACGGAGGAGGACTCTGAAATGGGACGCTAGTCGCCGCGTGGAACACAAAGGCCTCAAACGCCAGGATCCGCATCTCGTGCCACATTCTGTCCATCCTCGATGGAGTCGTGTTGCGAATGAAGCAAGACTTGACAAGTGCAGCTGCGCCGTTGAGATGCATTGTCACATTGGATACTTTGTCAAGCTGCGATCGCTATCGTCTAATCCTTTAGTCGTCCGAAACCAGAAACTGGGAATGGAACAGCTAAGGTGAGGAAGGGTACGCACCTCGTACAAGCACAGCATCAGTATTGTCCGTAACGAAATGATCTCGGCTTCTGGTGAGTAGTCACCCTCACCCTCTAAGTACCTTCGCAGACCTCCGGCCGCAGAGAGGTAATGGCCGCGGGCGATTTCTCCATGCCTACGATCGTTGATCTGCATCTCTGACCCCGAGCACGCCAGGAGGGCATCGAGAAGGAACGGCAGACCCAGAGCTACTTGCACAGTTTCAGCTTTGAAGTCCTCAACGTACCCTCGATCTTGCGTCGGCAGTATCAACGTTGGCACAAAGACTGTTCTCATGTAATCGAAGAATATGGTACCGTGCGCGCTGGTTCGATCTGGGAGAAGCTTGGGAGAATGAACCAGGACCATGCTACCCGCGATGCTGGCGTTTGCGCTGCCAGTATTGGTATGGTCGGGAGAACATGCGGAATCCTCAGAAGGCGATACTGTATCGTTGACATCATCCACCTCATCAACACTTTCATCTTCAAGTCTTATACCACGGTCAACCGCAATATCAATGATCGTTGTCAAGTTCACTCACCTCTCAGTGAAGGAATGCCCGATCATGGAGCTTTGGACCGACAACTCCACCTCCTCCGCATCCTGAGGACTTGACCAGACACATTCAATCTTCCGCTTCCGGCAGTTCAGACATATCAAACGGGTTTCATCACATTTCTTCTTGCGTTTCCGGCCTGTTCCGCAGACGCACGTAAGTTGGGGCTGCTATGGCGAGCTGTGCGAAATCACGAAATAGTAATATTGGACTTACATGTCAAGCAACCGGTCTTCGTCCGTAGATATGCCGGACGGCGTCGCTGTCTTTGTACGGGTCTGGAGACTTGCCTCTGGTCACTCATCCTGCGCTACCAGCATTGGCCCAGCTGCACTGAGCCTATGAGGCGTTGACTCTATGATCTACCGGGTGGCAGATTGACGATCTGTACCAGACAGGCAAGCACTGTCATCAATCGGCCATTCACAACAGTTCAGCAAGCTTACCCATCCAGATATTCCAGCCGAGAGGAGTGCAGGGGTTTGATTCAAGATGCCTTGACCCCGTTGAAACGCGATGATCTAGCTAGATCTAGGCTACGGAGATGGCCTCCTCACCTTTCCACATGGCGATCCTTGGCGTCTGAGATACCCGACGAACCAATGATATCACTTTCCGCGTACTTCACTTTGTGTTCCCCTTCCTGAAGCATACTTTTACGACTGCACAAGTACATGATGTAGGCCGAGGCGGTATTGGGGCTGGTGGAATTCTGATAAAACAATGAAGTCTGTCATGTAGCTCCGATCAAGCCCTTCAAACCCCCATCCTCCTGCTCTCATCCTCTTTCGCTGCTGCAAAAGCTTCACCACGTCGGTAAACCATGGGAATCACACTTCTGAACAACGCTAGAATCTTCACATCGACTTCCGAATGCGAGGACTTGTTCACAGGCGCAATTCTCGTGGATAATGACAAGATCGAGTTCATAGGACCGAGCGACGCTGACGAGATCATCCAAGCTCGTGATGCCGGCGTTGTGGAGATCGACCTGTGCGGCAAAGTGATCACGCCGAGTTTCATCGACGCGCACACACATGTCATGTTCTTCGGGCATTCTCTAGGCAAGCTTGATCTGCTGCCGTGCAAGTCCTTTGATGAGATCGCGCAGAAGATTACGTCGTGGGCTGCGTCCAATCCGGATGTCCCTCGCATTTTGTGCAGAGGATGGCTCCAAGCATCGACGGGTGGAAAGGCGCTGGCGACAATGCTCGATGGTCTCGACCCTCGGCCGATCTACGTCGAGGCCATGGACCTGCATTCAGTATGGTGCAACACGGCTGCTTTGGACGAGCTCGGCGTTGCATCTATGCCCGATCCACCTGGCGGCACGATCCATCGAGATGAGCGCGGGAAGCCGTCGGGCTTGCTCGAGGAGATGGCAGCTTTGGGCATTGTGGTTCCCTTTCTCACCAGCGTCTTGACGCCACCGGAGGAACAGGCTGCGTTGCATCGTGCAATTACGGCTGTGTCTCACGCGGGGTATACGGGGTTTATCGATATGGCTATGGACGACAAGCAATGGTCGGCGTTGAGCGAATATCGCAAGAACAACGTCTTGCCACTTCACGTCGCCGCGCATTGGCTGATACCTTATAGCGAGAACAACGAAGAAGTTGAATCACATGTGAAGAGAGCTATCGAAATGCACGGGAAATACAGTCCGTCTGAATCGCGGTCGTTTTGTATCGTCGGTATTAAACTCATCGCCGATGGCACTGTCGATGGATGCACTGCTGCCCTAGGTCAGCCTTACGGAGCCAAAGCCGATCCTGTCGACCCCATCTGGCCCGCCGAAGCACTGGCAAAGGTCGTGCGTCAAGCAGACGAAGCAGGTCTTCAGATCGCAATCCACGCTATTGGCGACCGAGCAATCAAGGAAGCCATCGACGCCATCTCACAACTTCCACCTCGGCCACGTCGCCATCGCATCGAGCATCTCGAGCTGACCTCCGAAGCCGACGTCAAACGGCTGGGCGAGCTGGGCATCACCGCCTCCGTCCAGCCTGTACATTCCGATCCCGTTCTATTCAAAGCTTGGCCATCTCTAATCGGGCCGCACCGCTGCAAGCGAGCATTCGCATACCAGGAATTCCACGAGCACGGCGCCCACTTGGCTTTTGGCACTGATGCGCCAACTGCCGCTCACTTCCCGCTGCCAAATCTGTACAATGCTACGACGAGACGGTCTGCGCTTGAGCCAGTGTCGGCGGAACAAACGACTCCGCATTTTGCTGTGTCGCTCGCCACGGCTGTCAAGGCTGCAACTGTGGGCGGGGCGTATTCTAGATGCGCCGAGACTTGGACCGGGAGTCTGAAGAAGGGAATGAATGCGGATTTTGTCGTGCTCGACACGGATTGGACGCCCGATGGGCTGCTCGCTGCTTCTGTTCGGGAGACTTGGTTTCAGGGAAAGAAGGTCTTTGATGCATCGATACTATAGGTCTGGCTGGTCGAGGTTCAAGTGCGTTTGATTGGTTTCTTCTGTGTTCATAGAAGGACGTGAACGGAGCAATACGCTGCCCATCCCATTTTGAGGCTAGTTGTCTGAGCTGTAATATATGTAATCTATGTGTGTAGTCTATAGCTTGCTCTGCGAATGCGGATGTCGTGTTCTAGCTCAATGTGCAAATCTGAAGTCTAGCCTTTTATTACCTTCATCCTTGGTCCGTGCAAGGTAGCCGAGTTGCTGCTGCTCCGACATCGAGTGCCATCTCCTGTCACGTTGCTTGTTGCGATATTTGTAGTATGCTTTTGTGAACAGATATAAGCCAATATTCACGAAGACCATGATCAACAGGATGCGGTTGCCATGGGCATATCGAGGGCCATCGTCTAATGCAAGTCAGAAGTGCCCAGACTAACAAGCAGAAAACATGATTACCTTCTTGATAGATGTTGGCAGAAATGACGCCACCTGCTTGCACAAACATATTGTACATCGCAGCGGAGACGGTACGAGTCCGTACAGAATTCGAATTGCGTGAGTTCCATCCGACCTGGATCGGGTGTGCTACAGAGATGATTAGTCCAGCTTGAGAATCAATATGTTAAGTGACTCACCGGATGGATAACCTAAGAAGACAGTGGTGATGAACCATATCACCCATCTGTTGACCTTCGTTGTATCAACTACGTTGAAGTAGATCAGGAATGGTAATGCCCAGAGCTGTCCGAGCCATGCGATGAATGTTAGTTCTCCCTTGATTTCTGCTAGATACGTGATAAACATCATTGTAGATACTGTAGCTGCGTCAGTGTGCGACCACTAACGTCACTGAATTGACATACTGTGGATAAACGTCCAGGGAATTGCGAGAAGATTGGACTGAAACGTGTCAAAGCCAAGACCACGTAATGAGAGAGTTAAATATTGATGAGGTGGTGTCATTGGGATCTGGAATGTAAGCCCGAGGATGTATAATGGCCTGTGGAGAGTGAGCAGCTCGAAACTCATCACCAATTTCTAACATACCACAGATCATAGTCTTTCAAACATTTCCAAAGCAATGCAGGAGTAATCGGTTGTCGATTGTGCATCCCACCTTTGCTAGGGTCTTCTCGGATAACTCGATTGATCATGATAACCTCTTCCCTAGATTGAGGTCAGCGAAAAGCGTTGGGAGGTGACAGTAGGAGACGAACCTTTCATTGAACCAACCTTTCCGCCCCCGGAACCAACTCGAGGTGTGCGTTGGCGAAGCTGGCATCAATCCAAATGCGAGTATTCCAATCAATAGCGTAAAGATCGCCTGCTAAGGTGTTAGCGGCACCTGGTGGACAACCTCGAATGCACGCACCTCGATTAAGAACATCCAACGCCAGCCGGCATGACCATCGACACCTCTCATATGGAGCAAGCCATATGCGAAAAAGCCTGCAAGAATGTCTGCAAAGCTCATTGCCATCCAGAAGAATCCCATACGAAGAGACAACTCATGATGCTTGTAGAAGTATGACAAATAAAGTATAACCTGGATCATCGTCAGCGCTAGAAGTCATATCGATTGTCGCTACTCACGTCCGGAATAAAACCGCCTTGAAGGAGACCGAGTAATGAACGGGTAAGTAGAAAGGATGTGCGCCCTGACAGTTTGAACTGTGTTGCTGCGACGATCGACCAAATCGACATCTGGGCAGGAATCCAGCGGTCGGGTCCGATCCACTTGGAAGCAAGTTGTGACGGTACTTCTGCACAGAGGAAAGAGAGCTTGAAGACGGCGTTTCCCAAGTTATAGTCTATGGTCAAGAATTAGTCACCATGATCGTCTTGATACCGATTTGTCAATACCATTTGTGGTCAAATTTAAATCTTCCAGAAAATTGTCCGTCAAGGCTTGCAGAATGTTCGCACGGTCGAGTTCGAGTGCCATGAACATGATACATGCAAAGATCATGATTTTAAGATCGATCTTACGGATGAGAGCATGCTCTTCTCTCCAGGTCCACCGTGCCGTCGGATCAAAGCGATGAATGTTTTCCCTGTTGACTACTTAATGTCATGTCACTCGATCTTAGCTGAACCCTACCAGTCATCTCTGGGATGATATTCCCGAGCAGTCTCTGGATTATCGAAAACACTCGGCTATTGGTCATCAGAGATGAGCAACATCCAACCAACAAATTCCAGGTGCACTCACGAGTGTTGCAATAGCGTCGGCATCGTACTCTGCCCCGCGCTGAAACCAAAATCTCTTCTCAGCATGAGCAACACCCAGAGGCGCAGGCTCTTGGGAATCACTTGACCGGATGCCCTGAGATCTTTTCTCCGGCGCACCAAGAAGAGGACGACCCTGACCATCGATAGACGAGAGTAGGGCAACAGAGTCAGATTCATCATCAAACTCCGGATCAAAATCCAGAGGTCGAATATCTCCCCGAACGATGGTCGTCATTGGAATATCAGCAGAAGCAGCCACAGCTGCTAGTCTACCAGAGAACTGATGGTCTGTCACCTGGCGGTCCTGGAAAACCGACTCGAGTGACTCTGGTAAACCGGCTGCAGCGTTTGGTTAGGTCAAATATGTAGGACCTAAACATCGGGAAACTGGGTAATATAGAGTTGCTTCCGGAACGATTCTGGAAACGGCTAGTCGATGGACTTTTGGCCAGCTTTGGGCTTGCAATGCTCTGTGCGAAGTCTAAGTGTGTGGTAAACACCATGGATTCAAGAGGGGGTGTGCTGGAAATACCAGCTGACGCGATGGCGCAATACGGATTGGGCTGCTAAGGCTGGTGCCGAATCATGGACGCGTTCCAGATGAGCGCGACCACCACCAAAATAGGTTTGCTGGAATCTTGAGCGTTTACACAGCTGATGAGGTCAGACGATTCAGTAACGAGATAACAGTGGTATGCGTCGAGTATGAAGTCGTTGGTCCGTCTTTGGAATTTGATTATCGACGCGAGATGTTGAGAGTTGAAGGCGGTTGTGATGGATGATTCGTCGATGGATGTGGTATGGTGCCATTTTGTGACTGGTCACGCCATTGGGGCTTATCTCCTTTTCCGTGTTTCCCGTGCAAGTCATGAACCACAACCCCACACGAATGGCGAATGCAACATGCAGACCATTCAGCGCTGGAGAAGATTCACCATTCGATTGCTCAGACCCTGCACCCATTGCAACATAGCTTATAGTCAATTGTGTATCTCGTGTCTGTATGGGACAAAGACTCTGGGCAATGATTGACATATTAAGAGGGTGATCCTTGCAAGAGAGTGGGCAGGACCATAATTTACTGATCCATGAATCCTCTCATCTTGTGATCTAGGTTCATTGAAAAAGATCCGATACACATCTGATCGAGCGTAAATATGGCTCCATCCGCGGTCGACATCGAAGTACCTCAAAGCGAGAATGGTACAGTGAAGCAGAAGAGCTTAACTGCCAAACAGCCTCTGAAGTATTCGGGATCACTGGACCAACTCAAGTCGATTGATATCACTCCCGTCATTGGAACAGAGTATCCCGAGGCAAACCTTGTGGATTTGATCAACTCTCCCAACGCCGACGAGTTGTTGCGAGATCTGGCGATCAAAAGTAAGCCCATCCGGGCCTTTCTTCGGACGAGATTTTGCTCACTCACGGACCAGTCTCTGAGCGCGGGGTCGTATTCTTCAGAAAGCAGGATAACCTCACGAACGATATCCAGAAGCAGTTCATCCAGCGACTTGGTGAGCTCACTGGAAAGCCTGCATCTTCGGGATTACACATCCATCCGATCCTGAACTCGGAAAGAGAGTTGGGAGGAAACGATCCAGAGATCAGCACCATCAGTTCGGTTCAAAACCAAAAGCTGTACAAGGAACGAATCCTGGACGTCAGCAAGAAATGGCAGGAAAGTGCGCAATGGCATGCCGATATTTCGTTTGAACCCGTGCCGGCTGACTACACTTCGCTTCGATTAACGGAATTACCCCGTACCGGTGGAGGTCAGTTGTTGGCGCTGTGATCCGAGGGTAATGCGTATGGCTGACGAGATAATCAACAGATACTTTATGGGCATCCGGCTATGAGATCTATGACAGGATCAGCGAGCCATATCAAAAATTCCTTGAGAGTTTGACCGCGACGTTTGCGCAGCCTGGGTTCAACGCACTTGCCGACAAGGCTGGCTTTGAACTGTATGACAAGGAAAGGGGATCACCTGAGAATGTCGGCAAGGAACTGAAGGCAATCCACCCGGTGGTGCGCACCAACCCAGTAACGGGATGGAAAAGCATTTTCCCGGTCGGCGGACATGTCAAGCACATTAATGGGTTGACAGAGCAAGAGAGCAAGGCCTTGCTCGATTGGTTTCTAGACCTGGTGTATAAGAACCACGACCTACAAGTCCGGTTCAAGTGGCAGAACCCGAATGATATCGGTGAGTGTGATGATGAGTCATTGATTGAATTTTTGATTGACACTTCTTAGCCATTTGGGACAATCGCAGTGTCTTCCACTCTGCGACGTATGATTACAACGGAGAGGGTGAGCGTTTTGGAAATCGTGCGGTCGGGATTGGAGAACGCCCATACTTTGACCCGGCCAGTACATCTAGACGAGCTGCCCTTGGGCAACTAGACAGAATCCAGGGTTGAGATAACCAGCTTCGCAAGACACAAAGTCTCGTCTCACCTTAGAAATGCCCAGGATCCAGGTGACAATTGAGCCATGAAAATGTAGAGATTCTTTTTGAAGTCTAGATACCGAGGTGACAATTGAATCATGAGTCATTAGAGATTCTTCTCGAGATCTGTGCATGTAGATGGGTTTTTCCTTCGACGGTTTCGTTGTGTGAAGCTGTGCATGAGTGGGCACGTGAGGAGTCCGGGGAGAAAGTGGAAGGAGTCTGCAGGGCAGGAGCAACCACGAGACACTCTTACCTAATCCTTTGCTCGCCTATTCCGAACTCTAGGTAGCGTCTGCCCCTTAACACCCTTCCCGAACCTACCGACTCGATGTACGTCGTATTCCGTAGACATTATTACCTGCTCCGTAGTTGCTAATTTCCTCGTGTTAAGCGTTCCTTTTTCTTCCCACGTCATCGTTTTACTGGCCCCAACCCTCGCCTAGTGTATGGGGATGTGAGAGTTGCAGATTTCTGGCAGCGGCTCACCTGAGATTTGAATAACTCCTGTCTTGGAACACATACAAGGCAATAAGAATGTTGACAGACCAGCATCGCCCGAACTTTTACGCGTCAAACCGAGCTCTTGCTAGATGTCGTGGTCGGTGGAAACATACTCCACTGTAGATTAACGATCCACCGGATGTCATGAGTGTACTCCGTAGGCAAATCGGACTTTATCCGTGGAGCATGGAGTTGGTAAGGCAAGTTTCAACTTGATCAACAAGTGTACTCCGTAGAAATCTCACTGGTGATAGGCACCTAGATAGGGGCTCAAAGAGCAAATGTTTTTTCTGGGCCCATCCCAGGCCGTTGCCAAACGTAATCGTCACGTGACAAGCCGTGGAAACACGAGACCAACAGTCCCACGCAACATACACTTACATACCTACACTTGACGAACAATAGATCAGGTTCATTATCATCAGCAAATCTCAGCTATGAGGTTAATACAAGGTAGCAGTGGCATCTGTCACCGGAGAACTATCGACGTCGCCTTCAACTTGCTGGGTGGTCCAAGTTGTCTCCCAACTACTAATAATAAAGATGACTTAGAAAACCCCGACCTAAGCGCTCTAAGTGGATAATTGCAGCGTCATGAGAGTCTTAGTTAGACCATTTAATCGGGTCCAACATTAAAACGGCAGGTCGCCCCTACGAAGTAGTCGAGGAAGTCGCGTACTTTCCTTATTGTGGCTCTGGGGCTGCACCTTCCTCGGGGTTGACACATCAAACCACGACGCGACTCGTTCCGGACGCGCCAGGACACCTACTAGGTAGAAAAGGCAGGTGCGGTCGTTACCAGATAGCTGCCATCGCGAGTCAAATTCAACCTCCATCCTCTCTCATATATCACTCTGACACTTGAAATTTCTTGTCCATGGCATCTCCACATCAAATATATCAATGTCCGGGGAAGAGCACGACATGATCTCTTGGATTTTGGGGGTCCTGATCAGGGATTCAGGGTACCTTACCAGAATTAAGCTCTCAGCCAAGCCCGCCATCATCACTTTGCTAAATCTTGACTCTCTTCTCTCTCACCTCTTCAGCCTGCCTGTTCTCCTGTTTCTTTTTTCAATCGGCCGTTTTGCTTGCAAATCACGCTTGTGTTGCTCGGTAAATTAGGTCGGCGCTATAGCATGACAAGACCACCAAGACTCTCTTGATTGACTTTAACTACCATCCAATTTCCACAAACGAAACCACTAGATCGGCGCTAAAGCCTCGAGTGGAGGTTTATTTGAGACCACACGTTTCCACCATTCCCCATTGCGGCGAATACGGACGTCTAGCCGGCCCCTGAAGCAACCCAGCATCCTGGTCATCCACCCTTCTGAGCCTCTCGAGGCGCGTGCTCAGCGTCCATCGAGCCTTCCACCATCTGGAAATCAACACTACTTTTGCCATCAAACCGCTCCTTCATCCTCTTCAATGGACCAGCACACTTATACGATGAGTCTGAAGTATGGTCCTAGGAGGATGCGTGAACTTTCATACGCGCTACCACCCCATCTCATTTGCACTCACTCAGCTCAATTTTCCACCCTGATTGTTGTTTCGGGTCTCCTCCACCCTACCAAATTGAGAGCACACTTGACTTCATAGTGGTATGGTTAGGTTCCAATGGAAAGCCAGCCGCCTCCGCTGGTTCCAGCCCATCATGACCGTCGATCAACCCGACCTATCCACACAAGCGAGGGTAAGCCGAATGTAGGTCGATTGCCATATACATAGTCATTTCCCCTTCAAAGCCAGTGCTGGAGCCTCCTTCCTCTCCAAGTTCTCATCGTTGAATCAAGTCACTCCTTTACTGCAAGCAAGTTTGCTTGCGTCCATTCGTTGAATATGCATTCCCTTTCTCTTCTCGTCGCTTCTGCGACCCTTGGCCTCGCCGTTGCTTATTCTCCTGCCAACGACGTGGTCACTGTCACTTCAACCCGTACACACACCTTTTGTCCCATAACGACGCCTGTTACTTGTGCAGCACCCACAAGCTCTGTTGCTGGCGATGGTAAGAATGGTTGGGGCACTGGAACAAAATCGGTCTTCATCGGTAGCGGACAGGATCCCAGTATCGGCGATGCTTATGCCTCTCTATGGGACAAGGCAAAGACAGAATACAATGGCCAGTGGGACGATTGGAATAACGTGGTTCCCCCTACCACTTCGGCAACAACTGTTGGTCCAAGCTCCACCAGTGCTGGACCAAAGCCAACTACAACTGGTTGGTATAATGGAACAACAACCTCTGGCAGCGGTGTAAGCTCTACTACAACCAGTGGATATTCGACCCCAACCATCATCAAAAACGCAACAGACATCTGCAATGACAACCTTCACCGTTCCAAGTGGTGCGATGATAAGAGTATCAGCACCGACTACTCAAAGAGCGACTACTTCACCGGCGTTGTTCGAAAGTACACTTTTACAATCACCAACACGACGCTATCCTTCGATGGTACTGGTCCTAAATTGGCACTGGCCATCAATGGACAAGTCCCAGGACCTGTCATCGAAGCCAACTGGGGAGATTTCGTCGATGTGACCTTTATCAACCAGCTCCAGGACAACGCCACTACCATTCATTTCCACGGTATTCGTCAAGTGGGAACCAACGACCAGGACGGTGTCCCGGGTGTTACCGAGTGCGCCATCGCAGGCAATGGTGGCTCTCGGACATATAGGTGGCATGCAAGCTCTTATGGTACCTCGTGGTATCACAGCCACGTTTTCGCCCAGTTGGCCGACGGTATTCGTGGCCCCATTGTTATTCATGGACCAGCTTCTGCAGACTATGACTACGACTTGGGCACCGTTATGCTGGATGACACGTAAGTTGACGCTTTTGCGTCGGATGAAATTTTGCTGATTTTGGTAGTTTCACTATCCCTGCTGCGGCTCAGGCTGGCAGAATTGCTCATTTTGGACCCGGAGGTACTTTCAATACTTTGTTCAATGGCAAGAACAAGAGCCCCGGCGGCCAGTCCGGCGAGTCGTTCCAGTGGTCGGTCAAGCCGGGTAAGAAGCATTTGTTCCGCTTGATCAACAGGTGAGGTCCTTCTCCTACCGAAGCGCGTTCAGTACTAACGGCACTGCAGCGCTGCCCAAAACAGCTTTATCGTCGGTTTCGATCGCCACACCGTCACCGTCATTGCCGCCGACTTCGTTCCGATCAAGCCGTATAAGACCAACACTGTCAAAATTGCTAACGGTCAACGCTACGACGTCATTCTTGAAGCCGATCAGCCCATCGACAAATACTTCCTTCGCGCGGTTCTGCAGACTGGTTGCCCATCAGGAGGCGCCAATTCCGGTCTGGGTATCGCCAATGCCATCTTTGCTTACGAAGGCGCCAACCAGACCGCTCCGATTTCTCAAACTACCATCACCAATGTCACCGCCGCAATCTGCCAAGACGAGCCTCTGGAGAGTTTGGTGCCTTTTGTTGCGAAACCTGCGGGTACTTTGGGTGACTTCCAAGCCTCCGCGACAACAATTCAGGGGGGTGCTGTCAGTGCTGTTGGCACAACCGATGATGGGGTTGTCTTCCAATGGTTCTTGAACAACGCAGCCATCAATGTCGACTTCGATACACCTACCTTACAGACTTTGGCTAGCGGTGCCAGTGCCAATTCCAGTTTGATCAGCAACGCCATCGTACTGAACAAGAAGAACGAATGGGTCTACTTCGTCATTCAGAATCAGTTCTTTGCCTCTCATCCTATGCACATTCACGGTCACGACGTTTCTGTTCTCGGAGTTGGTTCTGGACCCTTCAATGCCAACCTCTCTAGCACTCTCAACTTCGACAACCCGACTCGACGTGATACAGTCATGTTACAGGGCTCGGCCGGCCCTGGCTTCCCTGCCGGGTACACCGTGATCGGGTTCCAGACTGATAATCCAGGCGCTTGGTTGATGCACTGTCACATCACCTGGCATCTTGACGGTGGTCTTGCAGTTCAATTCATTGAACGACCAGATGATATCCCCGCCAAAGAATACGTCAGTCGCCAATCTTTCAAAGATGAATGTTCTTCCCTCAAGGCATACGAGATCAGCAACCCTGGAAGCGTGAAACCCTCGGGAAGTTCTGGCCTGAGAAAACGCGTGTCTGAACCTTTGGATCTTCAAAATTTCTTTGATAATGCTGAGGCCCACATGAACAAATATCGTCACAAGCGTTCTCCTCACAGACACCGACACTATTGAGCCGGCACCCACAGCTCGTCCAAGCTACTGCACGCAACACGACCTTGGTAAATAGTGGAGGAAAAAGGACTGGAACATTTGCATGACATTCTCTTAATTCTGCCGTCGGCAGGGCGATTTCTTATTCCAATCCCGTCCTCTTTTAGTAGCCCATGGAAAATTATTCTACAAGATCCTGATCTAGTCCTGAGATGTAATCCTGAGATGTCGGCCTTCTACGGTCTAGTGATGCGCGCATCTCACCCAGCATTAGATTATGACAATAGCCTACTTGTATTGCCATGTACACTTGAAGTGAATGACCCGTTGCTTGTCACCAATCATCTCAGTAACAGGCTAAATACCATATATGCATCTCTTACTGCTTTGGTGCACGTGAGTGAAATCGGTAATAATGTTACTCCAGGAGAGGATGCCAATTCTTGGAGTCTGTCATATATTTTCTCATTGGCGCCCACAGCAACAATGCCCTCCTACAGGCCATTGGAGTATCCCAGTGAAGCTGGGGAAGCCAGTTACTAATGTGCACGTCATCTAGATTATCACGGAAGAGGTCGATCCTTCTTGTAAACAACCGTCGCATAATTGCTCACCGATCTTCCCCGCTTAACTCAACATAATAACAGCACCGGGGAATGCTAGTTACTGCCGGATGAAAACCGCAAACGTCATTGTTGTAATCGCTTGAATAAATCTCAGCCTTGGCAAGCAACATGTTACACTTCTTTTGGACGGACGCTTGATAATTTCAATGCTACCTGCTCCATGCATCCCTGGCATACCAGGAGCTTCTGCACGACTGCCTAGATTCGCCCTTGTGAGGCCCACGTTAATCCATTCAGCCATGGCCCAACTACCGTTCATCTTCCGACCTCAAAAGGTTTTTGAATGCGGGGATATTAATCCGGCTAAATCCTATGTTTCCAACCTGCTACATTCGGTTTTAGCTGATCGTGCCCAAGTTGATCGTGAGGGGCACAATCAACAACAAGATGGTCAAGCTATATATGTTAAACAGTGCTATGGGATGCATGATGCTCAACACTCGGACAATTGAAGTCTGGTCAGTTCAATCTGGGCCAACATGCAACTACGAAGCCTTTCCTTGGTCGTGCTGAGTGTTTCCAGAGCAATGGCAGCCATCAACAACAACACGTTGCTATGGTATACTGAGCCATCAGTGCTATGGACCGATGCTCTTCCGATTGGCAATGGCCGCTTAGGTGCCATGATTTACGGCGATCCTCGTACAGAGACAATCCAGCTGAATGAAGAATCGGTCTGGAGCGGGGGTCCGCTGTCACGCCAGAACTCAGATGCTCCAGCGACCATAACTGAAATACGTGAGCTCTTGAGTAAGGAAAACATCGCTGAAGCCGAAAAGCTCGCTGATCTAGGTCTGGTATCGGCACCCCAATCCTGTCGAAATTACGAACCTCTGGCAGACAACGAAATCTACTTTGATGGCATCGGCAACATCACCAACGGCACCTACCGGCGTTGGCTAGACATTGACACGGCAGTAGCAGGAGTTGAATTCGAATCGAACGACACAAAATATCAGCGAGAGTTGTTCGCGTCTTATCCCGACGATGTCATTGTCCATAAGATTAACGTGACCGATGGAGATGCAAAGATTGCACTGCAACAACGCCTTTACAGGAGTGGTGGGGGCTTGAACGTGGAGTTCGATCAGTCTTACGGCAAGAACGGCAATTCGATTTATCTGATAGGAAGCACAGGCGGTTCAAGCCCAATCGTATTTGTTGCCGGTATCAGAGTCGTGACAGACGGCACTCTTCGGACCCTAGGCGATTTCATAGTCATCGAGAATGCAACGGAGGTCATCTCATATACAACAGGTGCAACAACATTTCGTGTTGAGGATCCGGTCAGCGAGGCAGAGAGCATCCTCGACAGAGCTCAGCGCTACTCATACGATCAGCTACGGCAACGACATATTGATGATTATCAGAACATATTTCGACGATGTACGCTAGAGCTTGACAGTCCTGACAATAACGGAACAAGCCTACCCACTAACGAGCGTGTTAACGCCACTCAAGACGGTGCAACGGATCTCGGTCTCATATCACTGCAATTCCAGTACGGGCGATATATGCTGATTTCTTCGTCTCGTCCGGGTAACCTGCCCGCAAATCTGCAAGGTATCTGGAATGACGAGCTTTCGCCTCCTTGGGGAAGCAAATACACTATCAAGTAAGTCTACGGAAATGTAAAATTATCGTCAATTCTAACGTCTATCTAGCATCAACACAGAAATGAACTATTGGCCAGCTGAAGTCACCAACATGCCAGAAACTCATTTCCCATTGTTTGACCTCATTGAAAAGATACGCCAAAGGGGGACTCTCGTTGCCCAAAGAATGTACAACGCAAGTTCTGGCTGGGTAGTTCACCATAATACGGATCTGTGGGGTGACGCCGCACCCGTCGATCGGTACCTTCCTGCATCATATTGGACACTTGCCGGCGGCTGGCTGTCAACTCATCTTCTGGAACACTATTTCTACACTGGCGATCATGCCTTTATACTGGAAAAGCTGCCTACGATCGCCGAGTCCATCCAGTTCTACTTGAATACCTTACAGCCGTACAAGATAAATGAGACCACTTACTTGGTGACATCACCTTCGGTTTCTCCTGAGAACACCTTCTTCTTACCAGATAATGAGACACAGGCACGATTGACTGTGGGCCCAACCTGCGATATCCAGATTATCCGCGAACTCTTCACACAATATCTCCAAGCTTTGGCGCTACTGAACGCTGCTGGGTACCCTCCTCCGCCAACCGCTAGTACTGAATTTCTGGGTTCCATCAATACCACGCTCGATCAACTTCCACCACATGTCATTGGGGAGCGATACAATACCATACAGGAATGGATTCATGATTATAGAGAAGCAGAACCCGGTCACCGGCATATTTCTCACCTCTATGGTCTCTATCCAGGTTCTCAAATCACGCCGAAGGGGACGCCTGAGCTCTGGGAAGCGGCAGCCAGAACTTTGCAACACAGATTAGACAACGGAGGTGCGGGAACAGGATGGTCACGTGCGTGGACCTTGAATTGGAACGCTCGCCTTCTCAATGCATCGGCTTTGGAAAACAATATTTTTGAATTCTTTAACCAATCAGTCTACCCAAATTTGTTCGATGCCCACCCGCCATTCCAGGCCGACGGAAATTGGGGCTTTACAGCTGGTATCGCAGAAAGTCTGCTCCAATCACACTTTGGGAAAGGAGAGATCTGGGTCCTCCCTGCTGTCCCAGAGTCGTGGGTATCGGGAAGCGTGAATGGACTAGTCGCACGCGGGGATTTGTGGTGAATGTGACGTGGTCAAACAACAGTCTTTCGACTCTTGATATTGAAAGCAGACTTGGCGGCCCATTGACCGTGAGATATGCCCAATTTAGAGATGGAGACACTGAAAATAGCACCGCTGTCGTCGATCCAGCTGGGCAGTATACCAATTACACAGACGGAGATGATGGAAGCTTCAGTCTGGTGACTTTAGCCGGAGAATCATACCAATTTCGCTTCGAATGGTAAAAGCCATGAAGCACGACATTCATCTCGGTCGACTGTGTTACTGTCACTAACTATGCGTTCTCTGCCTACCACAAAAGATAAACAACTAACCCCCAAACGGGCATCGGAGCGTGAGAGGCACTTCCTGAGTTTTGTGCAATAGTGCTAAGCATATTTACTCCGCACTCCGCATAGGTGACATCACTTGTTCCTTCTGGAATTTTTATTTTCCTCGACCTATGCGCTCATCCGTAGGAAATGACCTCGGGCCGAGCTGACTTACAGACGGACTGCCCATGAAACGCCAACGCAGCATCACTGCTGTCGGTTTCCTGTGCCCAGCAATGGCGCATAGGTTCGAGTGTTTTGTCTCGTTGAATACTGCCACAATGTGACTATCAATGCCAGTGTACGCTATCCAGTGACATGCAAATTACAGACCTCCAACTACATCTGGGACCAAGAAGATCACGTAGCAACCCATAGACAAGCCATCCGCTAAGGGAAAGATCATGACAAGTACGACCGCGGCGCCGGACGTTTCAAAACAAAGTTTCCCTTATAGCAATGCCTTGCGTACAGCCCTGCCCTTCTTGATCGGCGGTACTTCCGGTATCACAGCGACACTATGTATCCAACCAATCGACATGATCAAGGTCCGACTGCAACTCGCAGGAGAAGGTGCTAGAGGAGGACCGAAACCGACACCACTCAGTGTCGCAAGGGAAGTCGTCTCGGCAAACGGCGTGTTTGGACTCTACAACGGCATTTCAGCAGCCTTGCTGCGACAGATTGTGTATGGCACCGCAAGACTCGGCTTGTTCTTCACCTTTGAGGATCTACTCAAGAGGCGCGCCGAAAGGAATCGTACCGAATATGGCTTCAAGGAACGTGCATTCGCAGGTCTCAGCGCCGGAGGACTCGGCTCCCTGGTTGGCAATCCAACAGAAGTCGCCCTGATCCGCATGCAATCCGACGGCATCAGGCCTATCGCCGAGAGAGCCAACTATACCTCCGCCATCGACGCCCTGCGGCGGATAGTCAAGAGTGAAGGCGTCCTAGCACTCTGGAATGGCGCAAGCCCTACCGTGGTCAGAGCCATGGCAACGAACTTCGGCCAACTAGCCTTCTTTTCCGAGTCGAAGCACCAGCTGGAGAAACGAACACGCCTCTCGGAACGGCCAAGGACAATTGCTGCGTCTGCTATTGCAGGATTCTTTGCTGCCTTCTTCAGTCTGCCGTTTGATTTTGTCAAGACTCGCCTGCAAAGACAGACTAAACGCCCTGACGGCAGCCTTCCATATGCTGGCATGGTCGATTGCTTTACCAAGGTGGCACGGAATGAGGGATTGTTGCGCTTCTATCGTGGCTTCACAACGTATTTCTTCAGGATGGCTCCGCATACGTAAGTCCTCTCGTGTGGTTTGGTTTGGTGGTCATCGAGTCGAAATTGACTGACCGTTTCTGCAGTGTGATTACTCTCATCGTAGCAGATTCAATTACTGCCCAATTGAGAAGAAGAGGTATCGCGTAGGTAGTTGATGCCGGTTTAGAGTAGATTGGATGTTCTTTGCTTTTCAAAGTCGGGCATAGGTGCGAGGAGCCATGACGATAAGGGCAGCCCTTTCGCTAGAACGGATGATACTAGATCTGGGATGCGTGAATGTTATATTCATAAGCCTCGCATATGTTACAGTGTGCCGTAGCTGATATGTCACTCTCCGATCCAGTCCAAGCAAACCTCACATCACCTTGTGACCGAGATTCACCTGCGGGAGTCATATCCGTGAATGTAGAAACCCCGCATTTTCCATGGGTTCTAATCTTGCTTCTCGTCCCTGGAGTGCAACCTGGGGATGGCAAATCCAAACGCCGCTGACGACAAACCAATACTATCTGCAAGGTACAAAAGCATTCTGGATTGCTTCTTCTAAGGCTTGATACAGACGACTCTGGCTGAGGATACTTCAAGATTGTGGACTTCCAGGATGAGATTCCTGAACTTCAGTATCGGCCTGCTCGGAGTCTGGGTCACGCGGTGCGTTTCCCAGACCTCGAACACCGCAACGTCTCTTCCCTTTACTATCGACGAGTCGACAGTGGAAAACGACCCCAACTATACAGCACCACTGTTTCCACTTTTGCCGTTCAACAAATACGCCAGTAACCCGATCCTCAGACCAAATCCTGACGCGAACTTCGAGTCGGCCTACCTCTACAACCCGACTGCGATCGTGTTGAATGAGACCATATTTCTGCTCTACCGAGCTCAGAACAGCTCCAAAACCTCCAGCATCGGACTTGCATGGTCGACGGACGGCACATCGTTCACTCGCCTTACATACCCAATCATCAACGCCACAGAGCCGTGGGAAGCCATTGGGGGCACTGAGGATCCTCGTCTGGTTCGAGTCAACGGCACTTTCTACCTAACTTACACGGCATATGATAATGTCACAGCCCAGCTTTGTCTTGCCACGTCCACGAACCTTCTCGACTGGACGAAGTATCCTCCACTGTTCCCGGGCTTTCAAGATGTCGCATACTCCGACATCGACGTCCCGTCGCCGCGTCTCAATCACACAAAGTCCGGTGCAATTGTCAAGGAACCTACCTTGGATGGTCTGTACCACATGTACTTCGGCGACAGCTTCTTCTACCACGCCACGTCTCCAGATCTGTTGAACTGGACCGCCCTTCCAGCCGATCAATACTTTGCCTCCCCGCGAACCCTTGGGAAAATCGACTTATCGAGCCCGGCCCTGCACCCATCAAGACGCGTGATGGGAAATGGCTGCTCGTGTACAACGGCATGACATCCGGTAGAATCGGATACCCACAGAATCAGTATTCCGTTGGCGAGATGCTCATCGATCCATCCAATTCGTTCCAACCAACCTTGAACTCCAGCCAGGCCACAACCTCGTACCAGCCAGCGCTGAGAGATGGACCTGTCGCGCGTCTAGAGCATCCGATCTTGTGGCCGGAGGCTGGAAATGAGCAAGAAGGTCAGGTCGATCAGGTGGTGTTCGCCGAGGGGTTAGTACAATTCAAAGGCAAATGGTATCTGTACTATGGTAGGTTCTGCTTCCTCAAAGGATTGTGAATTTGCTGCTAACACTGGCAGGCCAAGGAGACAGTGAGCTAGGGGTGGCCATTGCCGACGTGCAGCCCTAGGGGCGGTCTTCTGGAGCGCGATCTCTCGCTGGTCATGGAGGACGGTGTCTGTTCAGGGGTCAGGGGTTGTAGCTCTTTCCACAACGCAACGGTCTTCTAGGAAGGAAATTGTTTTTATGCAGTCGTTGTGGCGGAAGTATCAACCTCGGAATGAGCCGAAAACTGCAATAACCCTAATAAGCTTGTCCTCGCGTAACTCTCCATAATCCATAGAGTTATCTCATTCCAGCAGTCTGGTTGAGCTCAATCATTCGTGGCTCTCCACAATCAATAGTTTCACCACGAGGCACTGTCACACTCCACTGCGATTAACATTGCAGCTGAGGAGGAAACACCGCACGGTCCAAGGGGCAACAACGTGGAATCCTGTTTCCAGATGAATTTGTGCTCTAGAATGTCAGGGTCTGAACGCCACAAAGCACGGTGCACCGAATTCGGACGCTGGTAGCGATGGGATTGAAACTTTGAGGTCCGTGCTGGCAAATTCCGTACTTCTCCCAAAACCTGCCCTCCACGAAACTGTGGTGAGAACAAGTCGAAGCTCGGTCGACTCGACACCATAACGATTTGAGTATGTATGTTCCACACCGTGGCCAGAAAACCTAAGCCACGTGGAACACGTTGGATGTCGGAATGCAAAGCATCGTGGAATCTCGGTCATGACGAATGAGTTGTAAGATTTGCGTAGACGCATGAGATTCGCTAACTAGTTAGAACTATCTAGCCGAGACTTTCGACGGCGCGAGGTAGGTCATGACTAGCCCAACGGGGTAAGAAAAGAGAAGTGAGAAGTTGGGGATTGAGATGTCCACGATGTCGCGATTGATCACGTGAACCTTGTTGGAGATGCTGACTAAGAAGAGCGCATCAGGTCAATTCTATTCGAAGGTAGGTGGAAGGTGTTCGGTGACAATCCGTCCACAACAGGATAGGCCTCTTGACTATGGATAGTTGGAATTTCGGTTTCATTTTCAAATTTCAGTCTGTACGAATCTTTGTGGTATGCACATCGGTAGGGGCGGTGACTCTTTCACGGCAGTAGCGCTCAACCTAGATGATCTTTAGCCGTCGAGTTCCTGCTACCAGGCCAAGTAGCATAATTCCCCCTACTGATGGTAAGTTCTCGCTTGCGCGCAACTCTCACAGAAAGCTTGTGTCTCGAACTGACTATCTGGTGTCGGAGATTATTGTGTGAGCCAATATTCAATAGATAACGCCCTGGCAATCGATTGTAGCGGACGATGGGATGTCATACATCCAGGAGAAACAATGCCGAAGAGCATAGTTCGCCCCTTAACTCACGACAGTCTATCCATCTCTCGTATCAATCACGAATGATGGAACTCATTAGCGTTCAAATGTATAATCCTATGGCCGAGTATGGTCAGGAGCCCACTCGCACTTCGAAGATCTCACACTAAGGCCCTCCCTGCGGATCAAACATACATCTCAAACCCGGCCATCGATCCTTATTAAGCAAAAGTCCTGCGTAATTAATCCCGCGCTTTAGTACGTGAATGAATGGGTGTAGAAATCCTCCCGGTGGCGAACCTCATGGCAACAATGGTCCGTGCTGAGACGATCCAGAGCGGTGGGGCGATTCTCTGATCGATGTGGAACACTTTTGAGATAACTGCGTTCGTGCGGACTCACGCCGAGAGGTTTAAAGGGGTCACAGCATCATATGCCCAGAGTAAGAGACTCCATGATCATTTGAGTGCGAATGACTCTAGTCCGTCGTGGGGCCCTCCGATCCCGAGACCATGGTTCTGGATATTCGGGTATTTAATTTTTGGAAGCAGGAAATTTCAAAACCTTGGACCGCATCTGTTGATGATGTAGTTGATTTGAAATGTTGATTTCGATGGAAGAAAAAATGTTCTTGAAGAAAATTAGATGAAATTCTCGAGTCCTTGGCTCTGACATACCTCGAGGAATATATCCACAATTAAACATATCCATAATTTACAACCCATCTGTGTAATCCACGCTATGCCACGCAATGTTTCCGACATCATACATACAATATTCCCGATATATTCTTCCTAAAGAGAGATACAAATTAATTAGACAAACATGATCAGTAGTAATTTCTAGCCCGCAAGAATCTGCAAATGTCAACACATGCATCGCGCAGTGTCAGTTTTGTCCGCCAACCAAGCTCAGCATTAGAGCGGTCTGCGCGTGCAACACAGGTCCCGACATCACCAGCTCTTCTGCCCATAAAGTGATGGGGAATTGATCGCTGTGAAACCTGTTCCATGGTATTGATGACCTCTTGAACTGAGTAGCCGTGGCCTGTGCCGATGTTGAAGGTTCGGAAGTTTTTGACCATCGCTTGCTTACTGACGACATCTAAGGCCCGAATGTGTGCCTGCGCAAGGTCTGTGACGTGAATGAAATCACGCATTGCGGTGCCGTCGGGAGTAGGCCAGTCATCGCCAAAGACGGAGAGGCTCGGTGAATCGCCAATCAACACCTTTGTCACAGCAGGTAAAAGATTTGACGGGACGCCCTTGGGTTCTTCACCAAGAAGTCCTGATGCGTCACAGCCAACTGGGTTGAAATACCTCAGCGCAGCGATACTCCAGAGAGGATCTGATTTGGCGAGGTCCGATAGGATAGCTTCACCGAAGAATTTGGTGCGGCCATATGGGTTTGTCAGTCCGGTACAACCCTGCGACACGAGAGTGCCTCTTTGATTGTCATCGAGATAATGTTCGGGCTCATGGACGCAGTCCTCCTCGCGCACGGGAACACCGAGGTCAGCAATGGTTCCGTAGACTGTAGCAGATGAAGAGAAGACGAAATTCTTGATCTTGTGATCATCTAGCAGATACAAAAAGTCGACGAGCCCGTTAATGTTGTTACGATAGTAGTCCAGTGGGCGCGAGATGCTCTCTGCAACTGCCTTGAAGGCGGCGAAGTGAATAACACCCATGATTTTTGACCGGGCTGGTCGGCCGAATTGGCCACCGATTGAGTATTCTCGCAAAAGGGAATCCATTGCTTCCATGTCGCGGTAGTTGACCTGGTGATGATGGACTTTTGGTTGTTCGTGCTCCCTTCCGGCGTAATAAATATCAGCTAGCTGGATGATACTGTTGAGCACTGATCTGTACGAGTTGCTGAGATCATCCACGATTATGACATCGTAGCCAGCCTTGAGCAGCTCGAGTGACGTGTGGCTTCCAATGAACCCCAAGCCTCCTGTGACAAGAATATACCGTCTATCAGTCTGCTCTGTGACATGGTCGCTGAAATCGAACGATGAAGTGGTAGATGGAGTCGAGGGAGTACTGGAATTGACTGAGCTTGCTGCGCTTGATATTGATGGGGAGAAGATTGAGCTTCCATTTCGATGTGAGTCGACTTCAACGCCTCTGGGTTGCTGATTCTGGTGCACTCGTGTCTACTTAGATCAAAACGATCGAGGTAGCTGCTGCTCTATATCATGTTCTGCAATTCAGAGCCCGATGATACATAATGGACGAGTTGTTGGTCATGCGATCTCCACATTTTATGTTCTAGGTTCAGGGCGTTTGAAGGTGGAACGAGTCTGTTCTGGAATCGTTTTCTTACCCCCCTGTGCGTTAAAGAGGCTGATTGAGAGAAAGTCTCTGACCACCTTCCAATGGCGGTACATAGAGACGCATGTTGAAACGCAGAGCCCAAAGAATGTGGCATGCTGACCAGCACGGCATGTGGCGTCTCCACCGGAGGTACGTTTCTCCAGTGAAAAAGAGTTCTCATCTTCCACAGTGCTTCATCTCCTATCCCAGAAAGTTGACGCGAATTGTGATCATCTGTCGGTGGATACTGCGGACTACTTGGTGCCAAGCCAAGCCTCGACATGCATCTAGACTAGCTCATATCTTAACCTATCGAGACTGCTCTACGTTACGTCTATTCTTGTCAACGGACCATAACTCTCATCTGCAAACAATCTCCAGCCGTCGACCGAGTGAACCCTTTGAGGTATAAGCGGCACTTTCGATCCGACTACCGAAGATGAAGACCATCAACGTTTTCATTCCACTATACATTTACCCACTAAACGAAGCTTCCTGGGAGCCGCTTCATCATGTGTGAGTTCTATTCTCCATTTGAGTCAATGTTATTGAAGTTTATACGAGGCGAGGAGCCATTGAAGCCGGCTTTACGCGCCCACGAGGTGGGTGTGGAAGTGGTTGGGCTGTTGACCACAGCTCGATTGATGCAGACTCTGGTTGTAACAAGCTGATATTTTGTCTCACATCAGAATTCGCAAAAATCCACAGCTTCGGTTTCTGATTGTTGTCAATCCCCACAACGGACCAGGCTCCAGCCAGCTGCCCGATACCAACTATTTGCGTGAGATACCCAAGCTATCGCGCCATGGAAATGTGGTACTCCTGGGATATGTGCACATTTCTTACGGAAGACGCCCACTACCGGAGCTTATACGAGACATCGAGGTCTACCACGGCTGGACCGGCCACCAGAATGACCACCCTGGTCTGCAAGTGGCCGGTATCATGGTGGATGAGGTTCCATACCACGAGGATCCCGTGGTGCTGGAATACCTCGAGGCCCTCACGCGATTGGTCAGAAATTGGAAAATACATGCTGACGGGATTACCAGGGCTGGTACGGTAAGTTATGCCTTGGCAGTGTCATTTCAATCCGTGGGTCCCTGCATCCTGCAACCTGGGCTTTAGGGCCTCGCCTCCGCACAGACCCCCTGGTCACCTCGGATTGTTGCCGATGACTGTGTTCCCTAGTCTTCAAAGATGATCTATTGTTTCACGTTGCGACTGGCCAACTAACAGCGGTGTCTGAGTGATACTAGGTGGTCTTCAATCCAGGATGTGTCTCAAGCAACGCGTACATCGACTTGGCCGACATAAGCATTGTGTTCGAAGACACATACAATGTGCTGATCAATCGCATTGCATCCGGAATTCTCCCCCACTTCTTCCCCCGTCTAGATCAGGGCGGCTCGAGTCATGCCCTCCTCTCACATCTTCTATCCACAGCGGAACGTACAACCCGGCTAAGATTGGCCTCTTGGTGCATTCGATCTCGAGCAACATCACCGACAAAGAAATCAATGTCATCATCGACAAAGTCGCCAAGATTGGCTCTACCATCTACCTCACTGAAGCCTCGTCCCACTTCTACGAGTCTTTCAGTCCACTCTGGATGCGCTGGATTCATGGTTTGAGTATGCATCGATTTCTATAGCCTATTCGCCATGTCATTATGCAGCTGGCGAAAATGTTTTCAACGGGTACCTCGAATTTCTTGCGCTCCCGTAAAGTGTTTCTCAGGTGGCTTTGTTAGCTTCTCGTTGAATTTAACTTTTGGTTCGACCCAGGGTTGCTGAGATCGATCAGTTCGGCGAGAAATCCTCCGTTGCTCAAGCCTCACTAGATTTTGATTGGGTCACCACGCCCATGTCTTAGAGCAATCTCTACCTCTTCCACACACACTAAAGCCTACATCTAATGCCGAGAAGTGAACCACCTCAATGATGCAAGCAAATTTCTAATGTCAGCTCTACTGGAATTTCTCGTCGGCATATGATCACGTGATTCAGGCCTCGGGCTTCTTCGCGCCAGTAGGTCGCATTACATTCATTTTCAGAACAGGTGACACACAGATCGCAGATCATTGCCAAACTATGTTCGACAGCTATACATATGTACTGTAACTCTCATAACTCTAAGGCTAACAACTCTCTATCCACGTATCAAGGTCAATGTTTTTAATGATTGTGGAAAAGCCATCCGCCGACTGGCTATCACAGATTTCGTTCCTCTGGCTTGCACTAATCGCCTGGTCGTTAGAGACGTCTTCGCCTTTGGGATACTCGACATGGAAGACTGGTTTGTTTTGTTGGATAAAAGCTGAATAGGTGTCGCACTCGTTGTACTGTAGGCATTGTTCATTGACACTCCATTCAGTAGAGTTGATTACCGATGGAATAATTGCCCCTGCATTTTTCAAGCCGATTGATAAAGCTCGCTGATGTGCTTGCGTGGAGAGGAACAGCATGTAATCGATAGAGTCTGCTTCGGTCAAGTCCAGTCCGTTTTCATTGTCGTAGCCATCGACATTATCTGGATCAACACCGTCGCATTTCTTCTCCGCAGCAAGATCCAGCCTGGCAATCATAATCTGTCGAATGGCAGATGAACTGATGTTGATCCAGCGCTCACCCGGCCAGCCGTCGAGGTTACGGCCCAGGTCTGCCTCGTTGAAAGACCCTTTGTCTGATCTCCAATCCTCGTAACTTCCTGCCGAGAAATAGCATATGACTCTGGCACCATTCTGCTTCAGGCCCGAGATGATTTCTGCATCGTTGTCAAATAGATCAATGTCCCAGACCTGAATACCCTGCGTGTTGGTGGTATTTAAGCCTGATTTGAGTTGGTAGTTCCACGACAAGCCTTTCTCAGGTTTCCAGATGCCCTCAGAGCTGTTATTACTTGCGGTGGAAGAGTTACTGCCTGAAGGAGGTGATGGGCTTGATTGAGACTCGTCCTCTGAAGAATGATTTCTTCTCAGACCGACGCCCAAACCTATGGCCAGAGCCACAACCACTGCCACGACAGTGATGCTAATCCATATCAACTTGCGCCGGGCTGACCAGCCTCGACGGCTCTTCTCTCGACTTGCATCGTCCATCACTCGCCGCTTTTCGAAGTTTGGTATCACACGAGAATCTTTTGAGCCGTGGTAGAAGGTCTAACAATGACCATCACCAATTCCAAGGCTGTCTTTTTTGAGGGACTTAGTATGGCAAACGAATCCGGCTGTAGCTCTCATGCGATCCTTCAGCCTTGAAACGCTTGTACAGATCCGATCTAATGGCTTGGCTGGTCTCAGCCGAGTGAGCACGATACAAGACATCTGCTGGGGGAAGTGTGGTGATTCGAAACAGGGGAAGAAAGTCTTCGCCGTGCACGGTTGTGCACAGCCGACGCACGGCCATGGTGATGGGTGGGTGGGCGGGCGGAATGCTACCCCACCTCCGTCATGTGACTGGACAACGCGAACCTCGCCTACCTCGGCAGGCAAATGGGGCGGTATTTGTAAATCAAGCGAATACCGCCTTGGCAATCTTGTATTTTACGAGCCTCATATCGCAGAGTTTACATAGTAGAATGGAGCTTGAAGCCACCCTCCCCGCCTCCAATACGATTGTATTTTGCACAAGAACCCCCTGACTCTCTTCTCTTCGGTCTAGACATCCATTTTTAGACGCTCTTCAGATTGATAGGGTCTCAAGACAGTGCCTGCCCAATGGGTCCAACAAATCCACTACGTACAAACGCCACATCAAAATCCAGCTTGGTGGTAATCTCGTTGGTGCTCCGTGTACGACTGCGTGGTCAACCAAATGATGAGTTTGTCGGGGCTTGATACTCACTCCATTCGCTGGCTAATGGGAAAAGGAAACACGTGAGGCGAGGAGTGGCCGTTGCACTCCTCTCCATAATATATGTCTCAAACCCAGACAAGATGGCCGCATTGTGAGTCCTTCACTATTTGTTTTGTTCTCAGACTCATTCTACCAAGTCACTCTTTTAGCATTGGTGCCCTCATCACTCGTTCTGAGAGGCACTTGATCGCTCCCCATATAATTGATGTCCTATCGTTGAACAGAAGATTGTCTGCATACCTCCATTCACTATGAGCGTTCTTCAAGCGTTGAGCAGCTTGCTGGCTGCTTTGGCTGTTACAACCACGACAGTCGCTCAGTCCACATCGACTTCAACTTTACTTACTACGACTTCTTCACTATCGACTACCTCAAGTTCATCAGTGTCACTTTCTACCACTTTAAGTTCAACCACCCTTCTTACCACTACTTCGGCATTTACATCGACCACGTCCAGCTCATCCACGACCACATCAACGACTACATCCACAACGTCCTCCACGCCCAGCGCCACAGTAATCAACGCCACAGTTCGGGGCAATATTCTCGTGATTGCTCGTGATGCTGCGTCGGCTTCATCAGCCTCTTCTGGCTTGAACGGTTATGGTATTCCATTTCAAACACTCATTGTTCCTCAATCTGGTACCACACTTCCCCAGTTGAATGACAGCACTGGAGGTTTGTTCGGTGGTATCATCATTGCGTCCCAAGTCGCCTATGATTACGGCGCTACTGGATTTCAGAGTGCCTTGACTGCCGATCAATGGGCTCAGCTCTACAGCTACCAGACAAGCTATGGTGTTCGAATGGTTCAATATGATGTTTACCCAGGCCCGAACTTTGGAGCAACGGCATTGGGTGGCTGTTGTGGCGCTGGCGTCGAGCAGTTGTTTTCCTTCACCAATACCACCGCGTTTACCCAGGCTGGCCTGAAGTCAGGTGCTGGGGTCACCACACAAGGCTTGTATCACTATCCAGCACAGATTACCGATGCATCAACCACAACCGAGATCGCTCAATTTGCTGCCGGTGCCGGGTTCCAGCAGAGCACTGCGGCTGTCATCAACAACTTTTCTGGTCGACAGCAAATGGTCTTCTTCATCTCCTGGGCGACAGACTGGTCACCTACTTCAAACTATCTGCAACATGCATATATCACCTGGCTGACTCGTGGTTTGTATACTGGTTACCGGCGTGTCAACCTTAATACACAGATTGATGATATGTAAGTGGTGTAGGAAGTACCGCCTGTTACTTGAGCTGACCTGTCTTGACTAGGTTCTTGAGTACCGGTATTTATTATCCCTCAGGTACGGAATATAGAGTCACGACAACCGATATGTCTGCTGTTGGTTCCTGGGTACCAAAGGTGCAAGCCAAGATGAACACAGGGAGTCTTTTTCTACCAGAGATCGGTCACAATGGCAATGGTAACATCGAGTACTCGGATAATGTCAGCACCACATCTGCCAGAATTTGCTCACCTGGTGCTATCGAGACCGAGGAACGCAATGATACGGCTTTGGAGTTTCAAAAACCCTTAGGCAGTGGCACAAATGCCTGGCCCGCAACTCCCACCAAGTATGGATATTCTGTTCTCTGCGACAACTACGACCCATTGAAGATTTGGTTTTCGACCACAACCAATCGTGACAAGTTTACACACATCAGCCATACATTCACTCATTATGAATTGAACAATGCGACTTATGCCGATACTCTAAAGGAAATTCAATTCAACCAAGCTTGGATGTCACAGATTGGTCTTACCAATGGCAAGTTCTCTGCTGATGGATTGATTCCACCGGCTATCACGGGTCTTCACAATGGCGACGCCCTCCGCGCTTGGAAGGATGCTGGACTTACAAATTGTGTGGGTGACAACACCCGTCCCGTCTTGCGAAATCCCAACAACCCGATGTATGGCTACACTACCAACGTTGCGAGTAATGGTTACGCCGGATTTTTTGTGATCCCTCGTTGGGCCACAAGAATCTACTACAACTGTGATACGCCTGCTTGCACGACTCAAGAATGGATTGATACTTCAGCTGGAGCGGGTACCTTTGCTGACCTCCTCAGCGTGGAGAAGGCAGACACAATGCGACATCTCTTTGGCCTGTACCGAGATGGTTTCATGTTTCATCAAGCCAATCTTCGCGTCAGTGGAAATGCACCTATTACCATCAATGGAGTGTCGTCCAACATTTCCATCTTCCAAGCTTGGGTCGAAACAGTAGTCCAAGAGTTTGTAAGACTCGTGAACTGGCCGCTTATCTCCTTGAAACAGTCGGATCTTGCGGTCGCCTTCAAAGCACGCGAGGCAAGAGACGCATGCGGGTATGGCCTGTCCTGGACTGTTGTCAACAACAAGATCACGCAGGTGTCAGTGAGGGCAAATGGGAACACATGTGCTTCGCCAATCCCACTAACGGTTCCTGGAACCGTCACAAACACCCAGAGCTCAACCCAAGAAAAAGTAGGGAATGATCCTTTGACACTATGGGTCAGTCTGACTGGTGCCGTCAAGACATTTACGCTTGGTAGCCCTCTTAACCTGTAGTTTATAGCTAGAATAAGGAGTACCTCGATATGAATTCTACATAAATTTTGCAAAGCGATAGCCAAACCCTCATTTGCACCTTTGTTGAAAGACCTTTAATTCTGGCTTGCAAGCCCACGGCCACGGTCACTTTCTTTGTTTCAAACATCACACAATATCATCGTCTGATGTTGCTGCGACTCTGATTCTTCTTCCGCGAAGAATATGTGAGATATTCTCCTTGTCAAGTCAAAATGTGCGATTAAATCACCAACAAGCCATTACATCGTTGTATCCGAGTGTTGTGTCGTTCTTTTGTTGTCAGAGGTGGTGCTTGGTTGTAGGGAATATCCCTGCATGGTTCCTAGCAGCTACAGGGATCACCTTGGCGGAGAGCCATGTCCGAGAAGCTAAGAAACTCGCTTAGCCGGTGTCAGCCTGTGACCTCGCTAGGCTACTTGCAGTCTAAGACCATCAAAACTGGCTACAACAAGTGCCATATATAGGTTGGCACGTAGTTGGTTATCCTGAGACAACGAATAATAGTATCATCTGTGCAAGAAGGTGGAAAACGATTGTGGAAACCTCCTACAACTCCGTACAATCTGGTGGTAGTCCCCCGCCTAACAATACCGCAAAATCTGTGCAAGAAATTTTTAGCCGGCATGAGAGGAAAACTCTGCCGACACTTTGTGGCTGTAGGACGTTGACATCAAGCTTGCGCCATTGTTGACAGAATAATGTCAAACATTGCATAGCAATTGGAGCCGGGGTGGGAGGCAGAACGGCCGCCCTGCTCACTTCAATCATATGTCGGCCAAGGTCGAAGGTTTAATCTCCTTTCCTGACTAACCACCATATCTATCGTCTGTAGTTCGTTGTTCAAGGACAAGAACATTAGCCTGCGCTGAAAATCCAAGGTCGCTATTAATGCCAGGGGTTGAACAACCTACCGACGCAGTGACCATCTTGATAAGAGTTTCTCCTTCTCCTGAGTACCGAATCTCAACTTCTCTGATCGGCGTGTGCACGAAAGGTAAAGTTAAAGCCACACGTGGTGACGCATTGACCGGAGGGTGTGCAATGCGAAAAGCACTTCGCCGAGAAAACTTGACAATTCCTCCACTACCAAAGTTCAATGGAACCTACCTTGCTGCAGATCATTAGGGATGCATGCTAGCTGAGAAATCTCCGCCGCCAGCCCCACTGATTTGGCTTGATTGCTAGATCTCGACCAGGACACAATTAGGTTCGTTAGGCGGGCTCGACCAGCTTTTCACCGACTTGTAATGACGGTATCACCACAAGGGCGAGATGGGTTTCGTTAGGGCGGTATTATCGCCTAGCAAATGGCGCAACCTCTGGGTCTCAGGACCCGGGCACCAGGGGTTCCGTTACGCCCCTGTCTTATTTTTTAATGTTTTTGTGGCAAGGTCAAACCAAGGCCAAGCAATCTCCACCCTCCTGCACACTAGGACGAAATACCTGTCATATCTGTCATGCTTGCTTCTGTTCCTGCGCAAGCGGCAAGCCTCTCAATTCTTGAATTGCGGGGAAGTTCACCATGGATTGTCCATTCTGAGAACTTGCCCGGCTTAGAACCCCTTCCATCCTCGAGTGAGATGTCCACTTTGTTGTGATTGGGAATCCACAGCTATCTATGGAGCAACCACCGACCATGCCCCATCGTGGCAGCAATGGTTTTGAAGTCTGTGTGTGGCCATCGAACTGCGACATGATTCAGGAGGAGCCTCCATACACGATGGAGCCCGGTCGCTACCGTGAAAATGCCTCCGGGTCTGGAGTCACCTTCAAACTCGAGGTCTGCCTAGGCTGTCCCTTTCTGCTGAGCTTGGACCCGGCTCACAAAGAGCAACACCACATGTCGTGTCCCGCTGGTTCTGATGTCTAAGGTATATCTCGAGTCACTCACGCAAACGGCCCTGGCCTTCACACAGGCGTTTATGTGGTCCAATGCAACAAGACCGGTTTTGAAGTTCTAGCATGGCCGAGACGGATGACATTCGATCAACATTTTGACGGTGACTTGACCCATCCGCGCTCCTCTAGGGCTTGTCCCACGGCAGGTGTATCATGGCCCTTCTTCTCGTTCCGACTGTCCTGCGGCCATCGCAGCTTCTTGACTTCTGGTGGCAATATGTAAGTCAACTCCAGAATTGGTAGGCTCATCGCTTACGCCTGACAGCTTCTTCTTGCCATTATATGCATCACTTTTATACTGGGAGGAAGCTATATTTTTGGGTCATTTCTCCATTGTGTTGTGAAGCGTCGACGGGTAAGCAGCTGCCAAGTCTGAATTCACGATATACGCGCACTAATACAATCATCAGGCTCGTATCCAGCCGGATCTGGTATCCAAGTCCACCAAGCAACAACTGGTCGACATACTTGACAAGTTATCTCCACGTAATGTGATTCAACGACAGCGCAACAAGCCGAACTCGTTTACGATCTATTTGGGAGATCTTTCACTCTCATCATCAGATACTGAATTAGAATTGCTTACTCGATCAGACCTGACTATTGTCGATCCTCTAAAGGCTAATGTCGTGGAGGTCATCGCTCAAATTCCCGAGCAATCCTTCTACGGTCGAATCAGTGTGGCAGAATTCCTGAAGTCAACCGACAACATTGACGATGTCGTAACATCACTTGTTCAGCTAGCATCAAATGAGCTACGCAATGCTCCCTTCACTGGCGCTGTTCTTGCCGATTGGCAGGATGTCTTCTCCCAGCATATCTTGTCGAGGTACTTGAATTTTTCAAGGCCGTGGGACTTTCCGTACTGCTTGAAACATCACCACCTTCCTTTCTTCCTGACTCACTAACCTCGATGGCCATCCCATGCGAAGGCTTCGTACTTCGAAATGCCTCAATTCTCCCAAATGGTGAGCGTCGCGATTACTTCGACATGCAGTCCATGCAGGCAACCCTGCGTCAAGGCGTCAGAGAGTCTTGTCTCCGAGACTTCTACATCCTTGCCTGGGAAACCGTCGATGACAATGCCAAAGCATCCAACGCAGTCATAAAACGAGCTATACAATGGGCAAGCTTCTACAGTGTTGTACCTTGGATAGGACAACAGTCCTCGCTATATAATATCGAACTAAACCACCCGCTCCAGGAGCCTCTTGGCGCATTCGAATGGCTGAAAGACGACGTGGTTATGAAATTCCATGCGGCCTGGAAGGGAAAAAGGACAATCTCAAGTCACCACTCTCGAGGTGGCGATAGTGCATGGAAAGTACTGCTCGGAACGTTTCCCGAGATGACCGACTATTTGGCGAGCAATCGCAACGATTCCGAACCGGTGGAGTTGCCTGCCATAACTGGCCTTGCCTCTCAGCAGCACACCACCAGTGGCAGTATTGCCGATGCTCTTAGTAGTATTTCTGGCTACGATAATAGGTCTAATCGAAGCGACCTTGGATGTTGTCCAGTTGTCTGCGAGCCTACTGCTCTCGCATTTGCCGAAGTTGTGCACGCTCAAATGCGACTGCGTGACCTCGGTCTCTTACACCCAGTGGATGAACAGACAGTCACCAACCTTGGCGTTGTCTATCGGAAGTTCTACAGCAAACATCTCGCCGAAAATGACGAGGCTACTTCCTCAGTGGCCAAAGCCTTGAAGAGTTTCTCAACATTCTCGAGCACCAGGAGCGTTTCTATCTACCTTGGTCTTAGTCCGGGCTTCTCTCATAGCTCAGGTGTGCGCTTTTGGGGAGTGTGGCACCGGTCATCCTCGGGCGTCGACCTATTCTTGTCAAGAGACGCACAAGGTCTGGCGAGCACCGTGCTTCATACGTTTCTTTTGAGCGAAGGAGTATCCTACGAGGCAACGATATCAGCTGAACTTGCATTTTGTGCCTGGTCAGCTGATTTGGAGCAGCACAGCGGTCTGTCGAGAAGGATCGCAGATGATATCGATTCCGCAACTCCTGAGGAGCTTCTGATGCTGCTCCAAAAGCACAGTTTCAGCAATTTTGGTGATGGAGCAATGGCTCCGATTACCAACTATGCAAAGAAAGTCTTATTGGAGGTCCCTGTCAGACAGAGACTGGGGAAGTTGGATTCATTCGACTTTATGAACGATTCAATCACTCCAAAGGATTTGATTCAAGAACGATGCAGGTGGTACGATGAAAACAATGTGTCTCACCCAAGTCCAGAGAGTGCTCTCAATGTGTTCACCATTGTGAACGATAAAATGCTGTCGTTATTGAGGTCGCGGCGTGACAAGGACATTAGCGAGATCAACAACGCTTTGCATACACTTCTACAGACGACTTCCATCGATGCATGGGTCGACCTTTTCTGTCTTGCGATCTTCTGCTCCACAAGGAAAGCGGCAATCGAGGAAGTCTACCTTGAAGTGACAGACAGGAATCCTCTGTTCAACGACCAGTCAGATCAGGCTGCCGTCTTTTCAGAATCCTTTGCTTTGGGGTCACGGTGTGAAGCATATTTCGATATTAGTCCAAGCGAGTTTGGGCAAATTCTTTCCCGCAAGTTTCGTTCCAAATACTTCGGAAAGCAACCGCCACTGTGGAACAATGGCGCGCCGGATTATGCTAGCACTTATAGTGGTGCTCAAATCGATGTTGATATTCATCACAAGCCGAAAGCTATGCCTCAAACACAGAGATTCACCTTTCTCTCTGTTTTCGCACTTCCGGCCTTGGTCGATATCGCACTCCTTTCAACTATTGGCCGAGGCTTGTATCTCTCTGCCTTCATGAAATTCGAGCATCAGCAAAGTGCCACACTTGCACTCATGATCTCCTTGTTGCTTTCTGGTGCTACGGGCACATGGATTGCGCACGGAGGCACATACTATCTTGGTTCCATGGCCTTCTCAGCAATGAACATGTTCGTGCTTACTAGACTGATAGCGGGCATGGCCTTGGCGTTCACAGGAGGAGTTATCGGCTTCGTTGCCATTGCTGCGGTGAAAGGGTTTCCAGCCGCTCTGTTATTCTTCCTGTATCTGATTGGCTTCACCGCATACCTCAATCTGTTTGCTGCAATCTCCTGTTATCAATTCCCAGGCACAGCGTTTCTCTCCGGGAGGAAACAGATATTCCTTTGTCTGCCTATACTCATCCTTTCGCCGATCGTTACAATGTGGTCTGGCCATGACCTCTTTGTTTATCTACCAACAATGTTCGTTCTTGTCGCGGCTTTGATGCTGACGCTCGGACGAATAGCTTCTCGTTGGGCTACATGGTTTATCAATCTGAAGAAAACAACGGACGCGGAGATTCGGAAGTGGTACACGATGACGAAAGCTAAAGGAGAAGCTGCAGTTCTCGATGCTCTCAGCGATCCCGCCGCTTTGAAGGTATCACGAGAAGCTCTGTTGCAAGACGTACGCATAGAACTCACCAAGGGAACCTTTTCCAAGCCTACGGGCGATACCCTCGTCAAAGAGCTGGCGGCAGACTTTGAATCGACTACATTTCTGCTAGACTGGTATTGTCGATACGCTGATGTTCCTCGTCCAATTCCCTTTAGTTCATCATGGAATATCCAGACCAAGGTTGCACAGACAACACTGATCGAGTTGCAAAAAGGCTCTAGACTCCATGGTGCTTTCGTGCATTGGCGGCAAGCAGGAGAAGAAGTCGCCTGTGGCTTACTGTATTTCTTTGTCGCTCTGCTGGATAAATGGGTGGATCTACTTTGCGGATATCGTCTCGTCGGGTTATCGGCGTCACTCAATGATGAGTACCGAATTGCAGTTGGCTTGGGCCTTGCGTACTATCTAATTGGCACCGTGCTCATTGACATCAAAGCAGTTGAATTGCACGGATCCGGGGATCCAGGCGAGATTAAGGGCATTGGGGATCCACAGGAGCTTCGAGTGCACCAAAAACGACAAATCCGACAAAGGAGATCTCAGTATTACCGAGTTTTATTCAAATTTCTTGCATGGAACTGCTGGGGCTTGGCTCTGACCGCATCACTTCTCTGGGTCCTGAACTACAATATCCAAGGATTAATCATGTTCTTGGTGTACGTTTTCGCCTACACCGGACTAATCTGGTTCCAGTACACCAAGATCTTCTCAGGACCGGATGCATTAAAGCCTCTGATGACAGGCTTTATGGTTGGGTTACCTGTCGGTGTAACACTTAGACTGGTAATGCCAGAGTTTCGATACGGAAGTGTCATTGCACTGGTACTTGCCACCTGGACGGCCGCTATATCCTGTATGTGGGCAGCCCATCTCGCTATACCGCGGCCAGCAGCAAAGCTCAAAGAGTCATCCACGGTGTATCATGCATACATACAGCCATGGAGGGATCAGAAACTGTCTAACGCAGAGCTGGAAGTCATCTGCGAAGGCTTGGAGCGGATACCCCGGGAAGAAGTGCACAACGTGCTTAGTTCTACCGTCCCAGGCTCTGGTGTCAAGACCCTACTTTTGTCCCGACTTCAAGACATCTCAGAGGATCATGCGTTTCCTGATCATAATGAAATGATTGAAATATCCCTGAGGGCTTGGGAAACTGGCCAAATTGAGATGATTCTGATCCCATCTTCACGACTACCTTCCAATATGCTTGCAATTGGGTGCAAGAGCAAACATGCGACAAAGTTGTATATCGGAGTCCAGGGGCACGAAGTTAACCCTACGGATCTTCAGAATCAACCTCTTCTAATCGCAGAAATATTGCTCCAAGAGGTGGCCCGGTCGTATTTTGAGATCAGCGCTCAATATGCCTGGCTGTCATCTTACTTGGTAAACAATCATGTTCCCCTGACGATTCGGAGGATGGTTGCAAAAGAAACCGATCGTACGGCGATTATAGGATGGGCTAAACGAGAGACTTTGAGACAAGAGTGTTTGGGTATCGATTGTGACGTACAGTGGGATAATCTACCGTCTGAAGTACGCAAATATCTCGTCGCTCGTCTAACGGGCTCATCGGACGACCCTCATAGCCCACAATATCTGGATGTCGCTCATCATCTTTCGTTCCCCACGGTTGATCTCTTTGAGGTGCATCTCGCCAGATGCAATCTTTACATTGAGACGATTTCGGAAATTTTAGATCTCACGAGACAGCAAGACTGGCCCTCGTGTCCTCAAGAATTCAAAGCCACGGACCTAAGCACTAAGGTCATTCTTTCTGGACGCCGGACGATCTGGAGGCCATTCCGATGGTTGTTCAAAAGAATCCTTGGGACCTGCAAGTATTTTGTTGTGGCCATTCTTGCCGATGCGGAGTATCAACGCGAATTTCAGAACGCCATTGCTCATAGCAACCGCCTGATTCGAATACCACTGTCCTACTTCTGCAGCTACATCTGGATCTACTCTCGATTTATCCAGGAAATTGGGTTAATCTGCTTTGCTTCTGCAGGACGACCGCACATTCAGAAGTTATGGAACAGCATGCAAGGCACAAAGGTTTCATATCTAAGCCGTGGCAGGATCGTCGTCCAGAATTCCGAGGGTATTTGTACTGCATTCAGGAGGCCAGATTCAATTGGTGGGTTTATGCTCTATCATTACAAGGGTAACCACCGTACAGAACCTCAGATCAGCCCCTTCCTCATAACCACCTACTCGGCTGATGGAGAACTTGCATCAAAGGAAGAAGTCCACAACGGGGACAAAACGAACCGATTCGAGTATGACTACAAGAGTTTGCCACGTCGTTCAAGATTTCGACGGCTAGAGAGAAGGATTCCAACCTTTCGCCGTTGTGTCAAAGGACCCAGGGACTTGGAGACCGTTTGCTACAATAGCAAGGGACTCATAGTATCTGGATCCTACATAACTGAATCGAATCTTGTCAACTTTCGACTCGGATACCGGAAGCGTGCTAGATTTGCGGCCGATATCCTTCGTGCGGATTTCAGTATGTCGCATCTACGTTGCAAAGTGGAATGGTGCGCTCCCCCAGCAAGCGCCCAGAGCAGCTTGACCGCTGGATTCCTTTCTCCAAAGTTACCAGCGCAGTTTTCACGCAAGGACCAGACACATACGAGAGCACCTGGACCTATGACCACAAATTGCATCCAAAGATAACCACAAAACTCAATGGCGAATATGTTCCAACACCTCCTCTGATCGAACATGACTGGCTAGGATTTTTTCGGAAACCCATCTATGAGACCTTTGCAAATGAAGACATCATGAGTCATAGGAACGCCTGGAATACAAGTGCCGTCGCTCGCCTTTTTGGGGGTTCTAGTCACGTGGTGCCCATTTCTACATCTGTGGCACGATCGATGCTGTGGAAAGATTGGAAAAACAGCAAAGAGATGGACGGAGTCCTTACCCGTTGGTTGGATGAGAGGCTGCTGAGATCAGACGATGTTTTGGCTCCTTATTGGAGAGCGCGCAATCGGGGGATCTCAAATCAGCCCGCGCGTTCCTCAAAGCCAATCTGGATGCCGTCAGGGCAAGTTCTGATCTGGATGCCCAAATTTCCGGATGGACACCGTTGGCCATCAAAATTGGAGATCTCCAAGTCTTCGGGCCTGGTGGCGAATCCATATATCAGACGACAAAGGAAGAAGTTGAAGACGATACCCATGATGTTCTGCAGGTTTTCGCGGCTGATTATGGAACATGGCCAAATGAAGGCGGTGGAGTTTCCGCCTGCAGACGCGATCTTGTCAATTCCCTCGAAACAATCAGGTGGCACATGGTTTGCGAGAGTGCTACAGACTTTGGAACGCCCAAGCATCAAACTGAACACAACGTGCAGTCTCTGAAAGTAATACCTTTATGGGGTCTCGATTTCCTGACACCTACGCATGGCATTTTCCAGAATAGACTCCACTCCGAAGTCGATATGGTTCAGTCGGCGGCTTCAGATCGAGAGATACGAGAATACTTCATTCCTGCACTGACTGCCTTGGTGAAGGGTGCTCGAGCCAAGACATTGTCAGTTGCCGATCTGCAACAAGCAACACGGGCATTGGTCAGTATGAACGAATACTTCAGTGAAAAGCGGCATTGGGGAGAGGTCTGGAGGCATGAAATCACGAAAGACGTTTGGCGATCATTGTGGTTATCAAACGATCTTCCAAATGTGTGCAAATCTACTGATTGGCTCGATACTGAGCTGCCTACATTGGCAGGATTTGACTCCGCTCTCGAGATGTGGCTTAGGTATCTCTTCATTTTCTCGATCAAAGTCCCTGACAAAATGCCAGCTGTGTACCAGGCGTCTCACCACTCAGTTTCTGCGACATACGGCATTGTCTGCAAGTTGAAGCGAGGTTGCCAGCTCCAAATATGGGATCATGCTATCGCTTGGCGAGAGACAACCATCTGCCTTTCCTCGACTCTTTGCAAGCTCCCTCCTTTCGTTCGCAACTCTCTTATGGGTTTGATGCGGCTTACGAGCGTCATGGTGATGCATCATGCCGACGTGATTCTGCCGTGTGCAGATTTCTTTAACCCTGGATGGGAAGTCGAAATTGGTTCTGGTTCTGGAACGATAGAACATCGCAACAAATTTAAGCGCAAGGTTTCACCTGTGGTAAATGGCATAGCTGATGCCGAGAAGTTCAAACCGGTCAAGGAAATCAAGACGCAAAAACCAACGGTCACTATGTTGTCTCACCTCTGGTTTGCAAAGGATCTCAAAACTGCCATATTAGCAGCAGATATCATCGTCAACGAATGGGGTTTCACTGATTACCAACTAGATGTGTACGGGAGCATCGAGAAAGCGCCAATTTATTCAACAGAGTGTCAAGAACTGATTGCTTCGAAGACCCTTCGGGATGCAGTAAAACTATGTGGAACCGCTGACCCGTTGCATGTTCTGGAACAAACGTGGCTTTTCCTAAACTCGTCGCTATCTGAAGGATTACCACTTGCACTGGGAGAGGCAGCACTCACTGGAGCACCCGTTGTATGCACTGACGTAGGTGCATCACTCCGTGTTCTGAGCGACCCAGAAGATTTTTCTCGATACAGCGCGGTTGTTGCACCTAATGATGCTCGTGCCCTGGCCAGAGCCCAGATTAAGATGCTCGGCATGCTCGACGAATTCGGACGACATGCGGGTGAAAAGGATGCTCCAACGATGCCATTCGCTCCAACGCCGACAGATGTCGAGTGGATCACCCAGAGGATGTATGAAAAGAGTGATCAACGACGCAAACTGGGCATGATGACACGCAAGATTGTTCAGAAATCGTTTGGAGGAGATCGATACCTACGCGAACACGAGCAAATGTTATGGATCGGAAAATACAGGAGCCTTATGGACTCGCGTGCCCACCTGCCTGCCTCGAACGACCCTTCGTACATCCTACATTGGTTATCCCTAGCAACAGCTTTGAACAAGGAGCAGAAGGATATACCACGCAGTGAGCTGAGCCGAACCCCTTCGTTATTGAGTCTGGCTGGATCAACCACCTATAGCCGATCTGGCTCGTCACTAGCTGAAACTGAGCTCGAAGATCTAGTCGGTGGACGCTCGAGTTCGAGGTCAACCCGAAGATCGGTGTCTCCTTTCGAGTTGAATGAGAAAGAGTATAGCCTGCCAGCGCTTGCGAAGCCCAAATCTCAGCTTCCACTTACTGCTTTACCTCAAATTGCAAACTCGTTACCCCGTCGATCACGAAAGCCGGATAGTGGACGTATGACGCCGTTGCGGTCTCACGCGAGTCAAGCTTCGATTGATTCCACTTCTTCATCAATCAAAAGAGGACGGGGACGACAAAACACTCCATACGGAGATTCGCTAGATAATCCAATGACACAGAGATTCCGGTCAAGCGATGTTTCAGTGGTGGATATTGACGTTGGAAACGATTCCATGAGCGTACAGACACGCGAGCGAGACTCATCACCTTCTCTTGATCTATGGGCTGCACTACCACCAGCGAGTCACCGCGACACAGCATACCGAAACTTATCTCCTCGGCGATCCACGTCACGTATACGTGGCGAAACGCGATCATCTTCTCCACTGAGTAGTCCAGTGATACGACCACGCCTCTCGCCCAGAAAATCTTCATTCGAGCTTGCCCCTCCTTCAAGTAGCTGGCAGTCACGGCACGGAGAAAGCGGATACGCTCCAAGCTCATTGTCTCCATGGTCAGCCGGAAATAATTTACCTTCGCCTCAGGTCGGTGTAGATGCAAAGGCGAAGAAAGCATATTTTACATAGTGAGTGGGTGTTGGGTATGACACCCCCAAACATTTCAGGTCAATGATCGAATATTTCTCAACTTAGCGGCATAACATGGAGTACACGATGAACATAAATATAAGGACTCGGGTCACCAGAACCGTTGTTGACATATCAAATAATGAGGTATTTATTCAGATGAACTATATTGGCTTTTTACAAGTGCTTCTGAAATATCGTATCCAAGCATTTTTCTAGATGTGAGTATCATTTCATATCGTCATAAGCTTCTCGGGCGACCCAAGACAAACGGTCATATTTATACACATGAAGTCATAATCGTTGAGATGTCCACTTAAGAAACCCAGGAATCCTTCAATCTCAAAGCAATGTCATCGCGAGTAGAGAAAGGCTCGGACTTAGCCAGAAGAATTTTTGGCTTATAATCGTTGCCGATCCCGTATATGTAGCCTGTACAAAGGTATCAACAGACCTTGTAGGAAGCTGACTTGTCGAGTGGGAGCCTCTGGTTGTCGTTTCAAGAGCGCTGAACAGAGGTGGCACGCCGATAGAAGGGTCAGGGATCACTGGGCTTGTCGAACGGGTTAAAGTGACGGTGATATTGGCGGCGAGGTCGGTATAAATGAGAAGCTCGACGCTGCTGGTGATTGTCGGCGGTGTTGTAGTCGTAATCCCTGATGGGGTTGGCAAGCTTGTCGCACCATCAGTAATGGTGACGGTGAGGGCCCGCTTCAGTTCAGTCAGAGGCACAGGACTTGATTTAATGATAGATAGCGTGGGCGGCCTAGTCTCTTGAGGACGAGAAAGGGCAGACGGGATTTGCAGGAGGAAAGCTATGGGCAGGATCTGCGTGAAGATATACATTGGGAATTGGAAATTATTTGGCTGACTCCGAAACACGTCTCTCCTCCCAGGGATGATTACTAGTGAAGTAGTCTGTGTAAAAAGAGACAATTGCTGGCCTGGGTATTCCAAAAGTCATCTTAGACAATGTCAAGATATATGTAATACGGGACTGGTTGCGTGAGCATGGCGCCCTCGCCACACCATTTTTCAAGTGCAGAATGGTTGGCGATACTCCAGCCAATCAGATCTATCACCTCCTCAGTTCCTGTGTGGCTGGCATGTGGCTGGTATGATGAAAGGAGACTAGTGTCTTGGCGCTTATGTCATACCCTCGTTGTAGTCACGTGAATGAAATTCCGCTCGCCGAATAGTCGATGACATAATCCACTACGATGGTGGTAACAAGGTCGTTCAAAGTTTACTCCTTGCTTTATGGTTGCAGCTGCTATATTTCATCTTATTTGACATTCTTTGAGGATGCGGCTATTGTTCTCTTATACAGGGGGCCAAGGGAGTACTTTCGCCAGCACAGCGCCGAGCATGAAATTCGGATTTCAACTGTGTCAACAGTGCATCAATAGAGCGTGGAAGACACCCCGGTGGAATCGGACGAGGCTGCATTCACATTCCAGATGGTAGGCAAAGTCGAAATCCAGGCGGTTCAAGACCGTTTTGATGCTTGAAGAAGAGAAGAACCTTCCGGGATGACCAGATGAAGTTGAATGTTTGGTACAGCTTGAGGGAACCTCGGCCACTTGGCCACGTTGATCGACTTAGGAGAGCTATACGAAGTGAGCGCAAAGAAAATGTAACAATTGAATGCTGTTGAAATTTGGAGTTTCATAATGTTCATCAGATCTCGATATGAGCATCTCATTGTGGAAACATTGATTCTTTTACTTACGCTGCACTTGGTGGTCTGCAAGAACTAGCTAATGATACATGCCATGTAGATACATATCGTTCCTTCATGTGAATCTGTGCATTATTTCTCAATAACTCAATTGGTGCCCAAAAGCGTCACCGGAAAGCTATACTTTGAGTCTTTCCTAACCCGCGAAGTGTGCCCAGATCGGATCTGAGGAGTTCCATCCCATAGCAGACTCGATGGTTTCGTGAGTTCAGTGTTGCTGCAGCTCATGCAAAGTCGCTTGGGATACTCCGAACGTACTCATGTACCCGACGAAGGGAGCTCGCCCGGACCTCTGCCGCTTGGTCAATTTGTCCCACCCTAAGAAGGAGTGTCTCCAGTAGCCACATCTCTTGTATAACTCTTGGATCTTCTTTGCTGTATACGTACTCGCGCAGTACAAGCAGCAGTCGACAGCTCTCAATGATGTCGGAGGCTTCAACAGCCTCAATATCTCCTTGCCCGAGCTCGAAGTCAATAATGGATCGCAGCGTACACGCAAGCAATTTCACATGGAAGCGTGTCAAGCTGTCTTTAATGGGTCCTGGTTCAGGTGTGGAACGGGACCACTCTTCGAGGAGGTTCGCACTAGTCAATGCGGCCAGCGCACGGAGCAGAGAAGCCGTGTCTTTTCTTGGTTCCTGTCGTTGTAAGACGCAGTCTCCAACCTTACACAACGCTGCAAAGCTGCTCGGATGCATCTTTTTGTAATCTCGCACGAAGGGTGAAGCTAGACGATCTGTTACCGAGTCTGAAAGGATGCGGCGACCTTCATGTGTCGTCTCTCGACGTAGGTCACTGATTGGCCGTGAAAGAGCGCTGCCTTCTGGACTTTGATTTGAATCAACGTGTTCGAACCACGGACGAAGTGTGTGGAAAACAATGTCAGGAAGTGCGATTGAACATGTTTCCCAATAGAAATAGCAGTACATCTGGAAAAATTGTGGGTCGAAGTGCTGGAATATGATTTCTGCGTTGTGAGACCAAGCTCGCTCCACTACTGAAATGAGAGTCCCAGATTGAATTCCAAGCTTCGCATGCACTGGAGTGGTTGGGGTTGTCACCTTAACCTCCGTAGAGCTTGGTGTCGAAGATATGTATCCCGTCATCACTGGGGCCTTGTATCGAAATATTCCATGTCTGGTGGAATGGCAGAGTATGCGAATATCACGGAGCATGTTTTGAAGGGGGTGCGATCGTGGTAAACGTATGTCCGCCAGTGCACTAACATATGTAAGTAGTGCGTGGAGTAAACGCTCGTGGCAGAGCTTCACCATATGGTGAATAAGCTCGAGCAAATTCCACATCAGTGCCGGGCCATCCAGAGTCAAGATATCGTCAATCATCAAAAAAGCCTTTCTTGCAGTCCGTCCCGCTAGCTCTCCTTGACCGCGGACGAGCAGGTCAGTTACAAGACGAAAGGCCTGGTTCGGGTGTTGCCATTTGTCCAGCAATGGCTGGAATCTGGGAAGCAGATCGTTGTCGAGGTTAATGCGTTCGAAAAAAGCCGAGCTCCAGATGCGCACGCTACTGAAAAGGCTCAATACTGTGCGATCATCCGAAATAAGTGCTGGAAAAGGCTGTGTGAATTCCAACGGCAGTGGACCCCGCCATGATCTGCTGTCTTTGGGTCGGTCTACCGACTTCTCGGATTGTCTGGTGGAATCTGAATATCTTGAATTCTTATAAAAACCCCATTGTGCGAAACGTTTTTTGTACATTTGTGATCTGAATATTGAAATGGGATCAGAGACCATTAAAAGTTGAACCAAGCACATCTACGCCAAAGAATGGGACCGGAGACAGACACAACGATGAACGAGAAGAGGGTGCACTCACGTTGCCTGCAAATCGAATTCATCTTTCATGTATCGTATTATGAAGCGGAGTCGTTGACGCTCTCGAACGTAAAGTCGCTCCAACACCGGCCGTGCTTCGATCCAATCTTCGGCTGTAGGTACACGTCGTGCTCTGCGTATCACGAGTTTGTCATTCACGCAAGCCGAACTTGGGCGTGAAATCAGGGGCGCTAACGGCATCACACCTCAATTCAGATAGATGCTAGGTGATGAACTGAAAGGCGAAGTTGTCATTTGGTTAGGATTTAAAGACAAAGGATGCGAGCAGCCAGCAAACATTGATGGTATAGTCTCGGTTGTAATGCGGCGGACGAAAACTTGCTCCCGAAAAGGACGAACCCAACAGTGGCAACAGTGGATTTTGTACAGAAGGCCGCCAATCAGAGAAGGCTAAAAGGTTCCCTGCATCATATTCTGCTAACTGCATTTGATCTCATTGTCCACTGGCAGATGCCACGATATACTGACTTGCAAATACTGGACTCATTTCCCCTTTCCTTCTCGTTATCCATGCTCTGTATGGAAGGGTGATAACTCAACGCCATGTACTCGTAATTTGGACGATGGAGCTTCCACTAGGTGTTTCATGAGAGACTTGGGGCAAGGGTGGCTTAATCCAGTCTACCTAAGCCTGCAACCCTATCAGAGCGATGAAAAAAGTTCTTGAATTTAATCGGGACCGGGGCTCAGTACCGTTGCACGAAGCTTTCGTAGATGTTACTTAGTCGAGAAGGCAGGCCGTCTTTGCACTTGTCGAAATCCGAGATATAATATGCATGTAGCCTTTGAAATTTCTTTAGAACTTTTATCAACCACGGTCCTGACAAAATTGTTTTTATTTGGTAGCGTTTGACGAGAGGGCAAGCGTTTGTGGACGATACTTCTATTTTTCCCAGAAGATTAGCGTCGCCGTTGGCATCTCCCTCGTGACCGGAGCAAAATGGCATCAGAAGAGAATGCTTCAAGGACAGATCCACCTATCGAATTTCCAGAGGATCATCGTCAATGTCCTACAGAAGGGCCGAGTGACATTGAAAGCAATAAAGAAAGCTCAGATACGACAATCCTAAGCGAGGATCTGAACCATTACCCGCATGGGTGGCAGCTGATCCTTGTCGCAAGCGCTCCACTCGCGTCTGTTTTTCTCAGTGCACTTGACCAGGTATTCCCTATACTTGACACAGATGAGCAAGCATAACCACTAATGACAAAGTAGACCATCGTCGGCACAGCGATTCCTCGAATCACTGAAGAATTCAATAAACTAACCGACGTATCATGGTATGCAGCAGCGTACTTTTTGACATTTGGAGCTGCTCAGCCTGCTACCGGCAAAATCTACAAGTATAGTAGCCTCAAATGGGGGTTTCTTGGATCTATGCTCATCTTCGAGATCGGCAGTCTGATCTGTGGAGTCGCTCCCAGCTCTGTTACGCTGATAGTTGGTAGAGCAATTGCAGGTTTAGGTGCCGCTGGCATCTCCGTTGGTGCAGCCAGTATGGTTTCTTTCATGGTGCCCCCTGTGCAGAGACCTTTTATGATGGGCATGATTGGCTTCACATACTGTATTTCGGCGGTCCTTGGGCCACTTCTAGGGGTGTACTGACAGAGAGGCTGACTTGGAGGTGGTGTTTCTACATTAACCTTCCCATCGGTGGTATTGCTGCTACGGCGGTGACTTTCTTCTTTGTGGACCCGAAGACAGCCGTACCCACCAAGATCTCGTGGCAAAAGAAATTGCTGCATACCGATCCCGTTGGCGGGACACTGACAATGGGTGCTGTCGCTTGTTTCATCTTGGCTCTTCAATACGGCGGCAACACGCATCCGTGGAATAGCAGCACAGTCATTGGTCTACTTGTCGGCTTCTGCCTGCTCATCATTGCTCTTATCATATGGGAGATCTGGCTAGACGAGTATTCGATGATTTTGCCGCGGCTGTTGAGGAAGCGATCTATTGCAACTGCCGCCGCCTATCAATTCTTTTTTATGGGCAGCTACATCGTCCTGCTCTACTATATCCCCATCTATTTCCAGAGCGTTTTGGGCACAAGCCCCATCAGGTCTGGTGTTAACAATCTCCCGCTAGTACTATCTGCTGCCGTCTTTGCACTCGTTGGTGGCGCTGTTGTCATGAAAACTGGACGAGCCCAGCAAGTGATGCTCTCGGGCTCAGCGGTCGCCACGATAGCGATGGGTCTTGTCTACACTTTTGACGTCGGGACATCAACTGCAAAGTGGGCAGGATATCAAATTTTGCTTGGCGGCGCTCTGGCTTTTTCCATTATGCATGGACTAAGTATTGCGGTTTCTGCTGTTGGGCCTGAAGATATTGCTGCGGCCACAGCAAATCTCTCGTGTAAGCGAATCTCCCTCAATTCCTCGATCCCGAGATCCAAGACATGTGATCATGGCTAACATCACGTACAGTCTTTCAAGTCATCGGGGGTGCGTTTAGCACATCAGCTGGACAAGCAGCTTTCGTCAATCAACTACTTGCTGTTCTGCCAAAAATGGCTCCATCGGTCAGCCCGGGCCTGTTGTTGGTTACTGGTGCTTCGGACTTGGCCCGTGTCTTTCCGCCCGAGGTGCTTCCAGGTGTCATCAAGAGCTACATGGTTGGGTTAAAGGCTGCTTTCGCTATTGGAATTGCATTTTCTGGCACTGCTTTCTTGATCTCGCTAGCCATTCCCACAAAGAAGCTGCCCTCCCATGTCAAAGAGGACACAACAGTAGCTCTCGCTTAGCCATTGCCGCGACCTGTGGTGCTACGAAGCACGGCGATGAAGATGCTTCAGCGGCAGTGGCAAAGCAGACAACGCCACCACGGCGTGAGAGCCACGGTATGGGGTAATGCCTAGGCTGGGGAAAGGTGGTGATTATGATCAAATTGGGCCCCAAGGCAACTGCAGATTTAGCACAAGTCGAACCCAGTTGTACATAACTTTTGCCATCCGCAGTATCGCGGATCGATCCAACGATGACTCACCTCGGGAAACTTTTCTGCAGCCACCACCGAGACAGGACAGTGTGAAGGTGGCATACACGAGTGGCAGGTCACTTTTGAGGAAGGGAAAGACGAAGAATGGTAATGGTTCCTGCGAGCTAGTGCTGGGGGTACTGTCGTGCTCTGCTAGAAGCCAATTACCAGAGATAAGCTCATATTGTATGATTCAGGAAGGATTGACCACAGCCGAGATGAAAATTAGGCTGTATACTTGCTTCACCCCATAATACGTAGGGAACCCCAAGCTTGCCGATGATAAAGCAAACTAACTTCAATATGGCTGTAATTGGTAGACATGTTGCATCATGAGCTCTGCACCAGGGTCCTGAGTCCAGAGCCGTTAGCATGATTCTCTACTCTTGAGGCAAAGTTTGCGCCTCAAAGTTCTTCAGGGCGACCTGTTGCCTGGCACCTTTAACCTCATTTGCGAACGACTAAGAGTACCTACATGATGTGCAATTGCTGACAAGCACCATAAGTTGAATAAAGAGGGAGATTCAATCTGCACAAACGGATGCTCATGGACCCTAGTTAGGCATCCCCCATCACTGGCACAGGCTCTACTGCTCGGTATAGTGTATTCTGATGCTCACCTGCGACAAATTTGCGGGGTTTGCTCTCATGTTGGACTTCGATCGATAGTAACACATTGATTGTCAAGAATCACCATATTCATCTTTCCTATCTCTTCTCCCATGTAACAGTCCGTCCATAGCTCAAGACAAGGAGAAGGTTGGTGGTTGAGATAGGAGTGGTTCAAGTTACGGAGGCTGGTCCTGGCAGGGTCATTCTGGGCATAAGTGTCCACTTGTCCATGAAGAAAGTCTTGAGACATCATCGTAACCAGAAATTCTGAGGTCCCGACGAAGGGCGAATTCACTGTGTGGGATAGAATATCCGGGGCTTTATGCGTGCTCTAGAAAAGTATGAAGGCTCTGAAAGCGGTAGAACTGAGGGTAGTTATCCCTAAAAGAAGGCATTATCATTAATGATAGCAAGAGAAATGTGCATTCATCACCTAGGTCTGGGACTTTCGAAAAGTTGTGTTGCGGCAGCTGAGAGGTTCTCGAAGATTTGTTCTTGTGTCGATAGATTTTGGGCGCCGCAGAATCATGTGCTTCGCCATTTTGCGCTTCAGCGGACCATACTGCCTGCTAGGCAGCTAGTGACGGTTTTGGCAGATCCAAAACAAAGGGCTTGCACGTGATTGTCTTATCCCCGATGCCCTGGAAGTCGCCGGCTTCGTTCGGTTAACAAACAACCTCTTTTCCATGGCCTGTGTTGGCTCGATCGAAGGGTCCGCAATTTGGAAACTACTCCATGTTCAATCCCGATTTCGTTGACATGATTCCACTTTACTAAGATCATTGGTACTTTGTCCCCTGATTCAATGCTTCTCACACAATTTTTGACCGAGGCTTGAACTGCTGTAAGCTGGCACCATGCAGGTGTCATATCATGTCTAAATCAAAAGGACAGACTTTCCATACTCAGGAGTAGTTATTTACATGGTGTCATACTAGAGATTGAATGCAACATTGACCGACGAAGAGATCACCACCAAATAAGTCTGAGGAAAACCAGTGTGAACAGCGGTTCTACTCCGTACGATGCGTGCGGAAATACACCACCTCATGCGAGGAGATCTGTTTCAACCACATCGCATGGCATCGGAGGGGTTGGAATTCGTTGAGGTCAGTATCAAGCTCCTGGCAGGAAATTAAGAGGACCTAGAGACTAGACCAAGTTAAATACCGAGGTCACTTGCCAGAAGTATCAAGAAACGGAGATATCGGCGCTTGTTGTTCGAGCATAATCTTATCAGGCTGCAATTTGACACGATAACTGCACCAAACCGATAATTGAGCAAGCCATCGATGCTACGTAACACCAATTACAGTAAGCAGGAAAGTAAAAACGTACCTTTCGGTGGATGGCTTTAAGCGATAACTCCTTCCTCGAGATGCGATGCTTGCAACTTGTTAAGACCCGCAATATTCGCGGCCGCGTTCGGGCATTTGGCTTTGACCCTAACAGAGTTATAAGGTTTGACGGCGTCGTAAGAATGCAGCACAGTGGCTAAAGTCAAGCACTCGTTTGCGCAAGACCGTGGCGGCCGTTGATACCGCTCGCTCGGATCAGAGACGGTTGATCTCACAGTCTCTGTTGTTAATTCATGACCAAAGGTCATCGGAGTGCAAGGCATATAATCTAGTCTTTGACCTCGAAGATTTCTCATCGACTTCTCCCAAGAATCTTTTCGTCCACGTGCACTCAGACTCCTGCAAATCTACAATTACAACGATGGGTTCGTCATCGAGCAAGGGCGCGAACTTCTCGTCACAGCGAAACATTGGTCCCTTGGACGGAAAGGTTATTCTCGTTACTGGGGGTAATAGTGGCTTAGGGAAGGAGTCGATCATCGAGTTGGTGAAGCATAATCCACGTGAGATATGGCTCGGCGCACGCAGCAGTAAAAAAGCAGCACAAGCCATCGAGGAGATCAAACAACGGGTTCCCAACCATGCGGTTGAGATTAAAGTCTTGGAAATGGATTTGACCTCGCTTCAATCTGTTTCCGCGGCGGCACATACCTTCAATTCCCAGTCGCCTCGCCTGGACATCCTCCTTCTCAACGCCGGTATCATGGCTGTTCCCGCAGGTCTTACAAAGGATGGTTACGAGATCCAATTTGGGACCAATCACGTCGGCCATGCACTTTTCACGAAACTGTTGCTTCCCACTCTTCTGAAGACTGCAGAAGAGCCTGGCTCTGATGTGCGCGTCGTGGTACTCTCATCCTCAGCACACCAATACGCCCCAAAGACAAAGGTATCAACTTCGACACACTGAAGACCAACGGGGCAAGCCTCGGTCCAACTCCCTGCTACGGTCAAAGCAAACTTGCCAACATCCTCTTCGCCCAAGAACTGGCCAGAAAGTATCCGCAGTTAAAGGCGCCTGTCGTCCACCCAGGCCTGGTAAACACAAACTTAGCAAACACAATGGGCGAAAATAGTTGGGTCATGAAGGTCGCGTGGAAGGTTGTGTCTTCCTTCATTGGAGTTGACGTCCAGACGGGTGTGCAAAACCAATTGTGGGCCGCCACTGCGGATAAAGTCAAATCTGGAGAATACTACGAGCCCATTGGCGTTACTGGTAGGGGCAAGAAATGGACAAATGATCCAGCGTTAGCCCGAAAACTCTGGGATTGGACGGAGAAAGAGCTCGAAAATTGGAAATGATTACCAGCAGCGGCGGAGATCGAGGCAATTGTAGTGTTTGATTCGGAGGACACAGTTGGGATGTTTATAGACCTGCAAGCAGTGAGATATACCACGGAGTCTAGAGCTATGGTGAGGCATGTGCACAATAATGCTTTGTTCGGAGTTCATTTCTCATAAGCATGGCTGGTTTAAAATTGGTTCGATGCACCCAGTGCATATCTACCTAATAGCATTTTTTTATTGCTTTTCATTACAGCAAAAGACTTTCATTAATGGTGGTTGTTTCAGGATTTGCAAATCAACTCGGGAACTTCATCAATTTATAGTGCTCAATCAGTAGCCCAGACGAGTTTACTACCCGAGATTTACCCGATGTTCTTCGGTAAAGTTTGAGTCATCCTTCTAAATTCTTATCATGTCCCCAAATTTTACGGCAGGGCGATTATTCCCTATTTACGGTGCAATAATGTCATCATCGTACTGCAGAGAACAAGTCGACCAATACCTTGATCTCATTGAAGCACCTGACTGGGCGCGCGATCACCCACCAACACCGCGACTTCTCCAGACATTGCACATCCACACAATTTCTACACTGCCATACGAAAATCTTTCCATACATTATAATCCTGACCACGATGTCAAGCTCGATCCCCAGAGCCTATTCGCCAAGCTTGTCTCCGACAAGCGAGGACGTGGTGGCTTCTGTATGGAAATTGCCATCTTTTATAATCATATGCTTAGGGCTTTGGGGTTCAATGCTTACACTGCTGGTGTGAGAACAAGACCTCGAACTGAAGGCGTGCCACGTGGCGACTTCCCAGGCTGGTCAGTTATTCGATCATCCCACAATTCGCAAAGCTCACATACTAGGAACCACATTGTTAATATCGTAACCTTCGAAGACGGATCGCAATATCATGATGATGTAGCTTTTGGTGGAGACGGTGCTACAGTCCCATTGCCCCTCATCGACGGGCTAATCCACGAGAATATGGGTACACAGCAGATACGACTGCACCGAGATTGGATACCAACGCAACTTTATCGTGTTGAGACAAGCAAGGTGTGGATATATCAGTATCGAAACACACCTTCTGCTGCATGGAATTCATTCTATTCGTTCCCCGGTATAGAGTTCATGCCCTTGGATTGGGGGGTTGTGAATTTCTGGCAGTATGCCCATATCAATAGTCATCAGACTTATAACGTTCTAGTTGTAAAATTCTTGAGGACATTGAAGACGGACAGTACTGCTCGAGACGAATACACTATAAGTGGGAAAAGGATGCTCGTAAATGGGACGATAAAGGAGAATCTAGGTGGTCGAACTCGGATTGTGACCGAGTGTGAAAGTGAATCGGAACGAGTCACTGCGCTAAGACATTTTTTTGACATTAAACTATCAGACAGCGAAATTTTGGGAATACAAGGCTGGAGAAGCCAGCTCTAACTGTTGACCTGGGTCCACGCTGGTGTTAACTTTTCGCTTCTGTCAGCGCAAACACACAAGGCATTGCGTTTCTCAGACTATCGTATATTCGGAATAGATTACTCAAATACGGATGTACAGTTTCTCCTCTCGGACCAAGCTATTTAGACTCATCATATAGCTTAGCAACACCCAGAACTCTCTTCAAACGCGTAAGATATATTCCTGACAGAACAAGAGCTTCGCTGAAGTATATGACTACAACGAGTTTGTCATGGACCTGTTAGAACCCAAGTGCTTGATTAACACCTGCCACGTCCCAATACATCAATCTCATCTCCGTCATCACCCCTTTCTCCAAATCTACCCTCACGATCTGTGCCAAAGGGTGGCGTAACTCCTCTCCGGAGTTTCTTGCCACAAAGCGAACGCTGCTCACTACAACAATCTTGTCGCTCCCTTCCTTCTCGAATACCTCAGGGTCTTGCACATCGATGGCGGAAAAATGTGACACCATTTTACGCGACCAGTCCTGGAAGCCGTCGGGCCCAATGTAAGTTCCACCGTAGGGCAATGCAGGGGTTTGGTAGAGTTTCATGTCTGGAGAGATCGTCTTTGCCATTCCAGAGAAATCGCGCGTCGTTTCTGGTGCAGACATGTAGATTCGTTCTGCATCGTAAAATGATTGGAGAATGGATAGCGGTGTGTATCTAAGAGTGGGCTGTGCCATCACACTTTGATAGTCTTCTGTCATGGCGGGAACGTAGATGTGGCTAGTGACGTATGAATTCAAGTCAAAAGTAGAGAGCTTGAAAATATCTGTGAGGCTTGGCCGTTGCTGTAGAATGGTAGTCTCCGATAAGACAAGTGGGAAGAATGATTTCCTGCATCCAGATGTCAAGAGAGCTTTATAACAACACTTGTCCTCCTTACACATATCATATCTAACTTTAATATCAAATGCACTATCCATGAAGTTGCTTCGAGATCCGAAAGTAGTAGCCAAGAGATCTTGAATCTAACTAGGTTATTCAGCCCTGCATCAGACTAGGCTTCGACTGGTTACCTAGTCCACTTCTCGAATGACACAAACATAGCTTAGTGGGCTTATCCACCCGGGGCCGCAGCCGCCTGCGACTATGATATCTCGTACATCATCCCTGTTACCTGCTTCATCGCCCAACAAGGTAGTTTGAATTTCTGAACTTCTCGAGCCTTAGGTCTAAAACGATCTTTGTTTCTCTTCCTCGAGGTAAGGGCTTACATACCACCCCAAAGAAGGACGTCAGATTTTCCCACGGTTTTCCTTGTTGGTAAGCTACACTGTCATAAGCTATGTTGCTTTCTCAAACTAGATATCCGGCGTCTTAGAATGCTTTAGCCGTTTCCGAGGTTATGCAGATCCCAGCTCTACCTGGCCTGACCAGTACTAGCCAGGCTGATTGGTTCGGGGTATTATTTACTGCTTCTTATACGTTCGAAAACATGACTCCAAAAAGTAAAATTTGATGCTTCTTGCAAGGTATGGAGTTATTTTGGGGAGAAAGGCTTTCAGCCGAATGACACCATCACGAGCGGCAATAATCATATCCTCTGACAACGAAACCTGCATATGTTGCATGGGCAGTAATGATTCCTGATCCACATTCCCACCTCCAAACCAAGTGATAACTTATCAACCCAAGGGGCTCTCAGGTATCCCAGGCCCCTCTCTTGCTGTGAACTGCATGTCGTAGCTGTGACTGATTACAGGAGGCGGTAGCGACCCCAAAAGAGGTAGGGATTGCTAATAAGATCTTGAATACTTTCAGATTGGACACCAGGGCCTCGATGGCGCAATTTTGACCCGATAGTATCTGGCCCGGTGTTCTAACTAGCAGAGTTAAGCATTGCAGGATATTTAGGTCATTGTTACGCCTGGACAGCAGCAACGGCTCTTTCATCCCCAACCATAAGTCAGCTCAGTATTATTCAGACAGTTTACTGGGCTGTGTAACCACCATCGACGATAAATGGTGCTCCTGTACACCAGCTGGCGCCGTCTCCAGCAAGGAATACAGCGACCTTGGCAACGTCGGAAACTTTACCCATCCTGCCCCAAGGATGCAACTTTGCAAGCATGTCCTGTGCCGCATCAGCACCATGCAAAGCCTTGAGTGGGTCTAGAAGGGATGTATCTGTGAAGCCTGGGTGGATGGAATTGACATGAATACGGTCTTTGGCATATTCAATCGCAACGGCTTTGGTCATTTGAAGTACCGCGCCCTTGGAGGCTGTGTAGGAGCTTGTTCCTGGATAACCAACTAGTCCAGTAATGGATGAGATATTGATGATCCAGCCACGGTCGCCGGTTGCTGCATGAGGTGGCTGTGCCAACATCTGTGCTATTGCATACTTGGTGGCTAGCCATACACCTTTTGCATTGACGGCAAGGTCTGCGTCCCATACTGATTCTGGGGTTTCATGAATGCGCGGGAAAACTTTTTCGGTTCTTGCTTCAGCTAGAATGCCCGCGTTATTTACTAGAATGTCCACTCGGCCATAAGTGGCAACTGCTCCGCGCATTAAAGCCTCGACACTGGCAGCTGAGGTGACATTGGCTTCAATAAAAACGGCTCTCGGTTTGTTGATAGCTTGAGAGGCATGCTTCGAATTGAGGATCTCATGTGTTCGCACACCCGGGTAGGAGGTGTTTGTCGGTGACCGTGCAGGCAAGTCAGGCGTTAGGTCAGAGCAGACAACAAAAGCTCCTGCTTGAGCATATGCGATAGCGATTTCGCGCCCAATCCCAGATGAAGAGCCTGTCACAATAGCTATTTTGTCCTTCAACGAAGCGATTGAGGTTCCAGAATCTGCGTCTGTCATTCTGAGGGATGGCTTTCTGTTTCGCTAACTAAGAAAATATCAATTGGATGATAAGTGCCCTGAAGATTTCTCAGCGTAGTGCCGTTGATAGTGGATGCTTTAGGAATTGGTACCTTCTATCTTTGTATGCGATGGAGGCTACTGCACTGTCTGTCGTCTCATTAACATGGTTCAATTGAGCAGAACTTTCAAAATGACCAAGTCAGTGACTGCCAACAAGTTGCGATCTTAGAACCTCCTGCCAAGATAAAGACTGTGAGGAAACTCCGGTTACGCAGTGGTGGCGGCATCAAAAAGTCCAACTTGCCGCAAGTGAACTTCATTGGCGACTCGACATTGGTCAAACTCAAAGTGCTGAAATGTCAGTGCATTAAGACCACGCATTCAAAAGGAAATGATCACGCGATCCGGGGTAAAGATGCAAGCTCTTGGCCTTGCCGTATGCGAACCAGCCGCATTCCGTTGGACACATAATGCCGCGGCCTCTCGAGGTACGTTCGTAAGGGATTTCCGAGACCTTCCGCAATTCATGCTAACTCCGTAGACTTGAGACAGGGAGCCTAACTAGTCAGATGAGTGCTCCAATTATCTGACGGGGTTATTAATGAGACAAGAACCCCGAGACGGGGAATGTGGGTGTAAGCCGGGGAAACAACTGTAACGACAGGTGGTTGTACCCCGTTGTATGACCGCGAACATCGGAATGGCCGCTTCATAATGAAAGGGTAATATGGACCATGCTCTGAAAATTGAATTGTGAAATTGGGGTTACTATTTGCCAATGCTGATCATATCATCTGTAGGACGGCTCCAATCTTCCTGAACACCTGAAGTCCCGTGGGTGATATTGGACAGCTACCTTCACACCTTCCTGACTCTCGAGAAACAGATACTTGGGATACAAGAGACAACGTTATAGCTATCGATAAAAACCAAGTCTTGTTGAACATGGCTAGCAAAGTCGACTACGATGCACTTGTGGTTGGTGCAGGGTTCGCTGGCATTTATCAGTGTTACTCGCTACAGAAGCTGGGGCTTACTGTCAAGGTCATTGATGCCGCTACTGACGTGGGTGGTACCTGGTATTGGAATCGCTACCCTGGCGCGATGAGTGACACTGAGAGCTATCTCTACCGATTTACCTGGGACAAACAAGACTTGCAAGAATACGAATGGACACATCACTATGTTAAACAGCCAGAGGTTCTTAGCTATCTTGAGCATGTTGTTAGGAAGCACGACCTACGCAAGTTTATGCAATTCAACACCGAACTTATCTCAGCCAGCTGGGACGATACCAGCAAGACATGGCTTTCTCAAATAAGATCTGCCCAAACCGAGGTAACGACGACACTTCGCACCAGGTATCTGATTACGGCGTTAGGCCTGTTATCCAAGCAACATCTCCCACATATCGAAGGACTAGAGTCGTTCAAAGGCAAAGTGACCCATACAGGCTCATGGAACCCTAGTCTCGTTACAGAGGGTAAGAGAGTTGGCGTAATCGGGTCAGGCTCTACTGGAGTTCAGGTAATTACGGCACTGGCACCGAAGGTTAAGGCTTTAGTTAGTTTTCAACGCCATCCTCAATATTCTGTACCTAGCGGCGACGGCCCAATCGAACCTAACTATCGTCAGTCGATAAACGCAAACTACGATAAGATTATCGAGGACAATAAAAGATCTATTACCGGCTTCGGGCTTAAAGAAGCTTCTCGGTCATTCGACAGTTATACGCCTGAGGAGCAGGAAAAAGTCTTCGAGGAGCTTTGGAAAAAGGGAAATGGGTTTCGATTTATGTTTGGTGGGTTTAACGACCTTACATATAACCGAAAAGCCAACATGGCTGCCTGCGACTTCATAAAGCGAAAAATCGCTGAAACTGTTCGTGACCCAGAGAAGGCTCGCAAGCTAATGCCTTCTGAGCTCTACTGCCGGAGGCCACTCTGCGATGGCGGATACTATCAGCAATTCAATAGAGATCACGTCTCTGTAGTCGATCTGAACCAAGAGCCTATTGCCAAAATCACCCAAAAAGGCATATTGACATCGGGCGGCACCGAATATGAGCTCGATATTATCATTTTCGCCACTGGCTTTCAGGCAGTAGATGGAAATTACTCTACCCTTTGCATACGGGGCCGGAATCCTGATAAACTCCTACAAGATCATTGGCAATCCAGTGGTCCTCGATCTTACATGGGTGTCTCGGTTGCTGGCTTTCCCAACCTCTTTCTCATCACCGGTCCGCAAGGTCCCTTCTGCAACATTCCCTCACTGATTGAAACGCACGTCGAGTTTGTTACCCGCATTGTCAAAGAGGCAGAGGAGCGTCAGGTACCGGTTATCGAAGTCAGTCAAAAAGCAGAAGATGAGTGGGTTGAGCTCTGCGAGTCGCTTTCGGAAGGGTCTTTATTCAAAGAAGCGCAGTCTTGGATATTCGGCGCCAATGTACCCGGTAAGCCGATCTCGACCAGATTTTATTTTGGTGGTCTAGGCAACTATCGTGAACAGGTGCAGAAAGCTATCAGTGATGGCTTTAGTGCCTTCCCAAGCCTCGCTACAGCAACTTCTTCTAATATCTAGAGTACACGCGATCGCTCTTAAATCCATAGATCAAATTTCGAGATTTGAATGAGATGATCTAGTCTTAGCCACTATGAAGATACCATTAGTATGAATATAGCGTTTGGAGTGAAGGCCTCCGAGATCTATCCTAGCATTGATTAAATTCCGTAAGAGAATATGCTCGTAACCTGCCGGAGGCTAAGAAAGTCTATTATTGCCTCGGGACTATTTATCCCTCAACTGTGCCATTCTCCGCCTACTCCAGCTTTCCCCCGCATCCACGGAACGCCCTCCTCATCTGACTAATTAACTAGTACCAAGGGTTTGCACAACTCGGCGGCCCTTGTGTCGCCCCAGTCGCTGGTACTTCTCTGCCACCACAGCGTGCCATGGGGTCTCCTGACAATCTTTATCTTTGAGCAATCGAAATTCGCATATGTGTTAGACCAAATGACTTCTGTCATCCGCACTCAGCAAAGTACGAGACCGGGATTGCAATGCCATATACTCAAGAAAAGATGTTCTGTTGAGGCATACCGTGTTACAGCACCAAACTCGCCTGAACAACCATCTTCAAAGAAGGTGCCGGAGAAAGAGTTGTTTGCGATGCGCTCTGTAAGCCACAATCCGATCAGCATCAGTTTAAATTGATATCTACGACATCCGCTTGTACGTTGCTCTGCTAATACATAAAGTCTAGGTATAAACTTAAATGTACTAGAGGTCCTCGATGTATCGAATATAATGATAGAGGAGTCGTCTATTAGTTTGATTTCGCATCTTTATCACCTCGACTTCATTCAGACTCAGGGTTAGGGTTAGGGTTAGGGTTAGGGTTAGGGTTAGGGTTAGGGTTAGG